>JAEAOA010002091.1:1447500-1525000 GCA_016746295.1 Potamilus streckersoni
TAAAGAAAATTTCAAAGAGCTTGTCATTCACTTGTTTCCTATAGAAAAATAAAGCAGGCTACACATTAGAAGTCACAAAATGCAAAGGCTGTTCGTTTTCCGCTATTATAATTCGGGTGGCAACGATACTTTTGCCTCATTAATTCCACCAACTTTAAGCTTAGTGGAGAAATTTATTATCTATGGTACATAGAAACAAAGAAAGTATGTTGCATGATAGTATATGTTTATAAATTGTCATCATCCATGCTGAGAGATCAAAACAGGGTCAGTTTTGCGCTAGTATCTATCTATCTATCTATCTATCTATCTATCTATCTATCTATCTATCTATCTATCTATCTATCTATCTATCTATCTATCTATCTATAGTTTAATACAAACAATACTATCATGCAGGTTAGAGAAATTAAATTCGTACTCTACCGAGTTTCGAACCCAGGTCCGCGAGTAAATGGCACCCATCGCCTTGCCTGCACGTACCAACACGCTTAGTCGTGACGGTATATGGGTTGGTGCGTGCAGGCAAGGCGATGGGTGCCATTTACTCGCGGACCTGGGTTCGAAACTCGGTAGAGTACGAATTTAATTTCTCTAACTTGTATGATAGTATTGTTTGTATTAAACTATTATTTCTGCCCACTATTATCAAGATTCTACTACAGAATCCAGGGATAGCACAGTCTGTTCTGTCTGGTATATATATATATATATATATATATATATATATATATATATATATATATATATATATATATATATATATATATATATATATATATATATATATAATTATTCTAGGAGTTCACAATAAATGTTTATTTATCCTAGAACAACGATCGTCATTTAATGATGTTCTCTGGTGAACTGTTGAAGTATTTATCTTTTGCAAACGTTTCTTTACAATGTTGAGGGTTTAGGTAAACCACGGAAAATGAATGGAAGAAAATGAATAAAGATACAGTTTTTCTATTGTTACTCTCAGCTATCGTCGTGATCTCTATTTATATTTTGTTTACACGTTGTAAACAGATTAAGTGTAATTAATTATTGGAGTGCAAGCAGAAAACTATTATAAAGAGTAACAAGGGAAAAT
Source organism: Potamilus streckersoni (assembly GCA_016746295.1). NCBI lineage: Eukaryota > Metazoa > Mollusca > Bivalvia > Unionida > Unionidae > Potamilus > Potamilus streckersoni. The sequence continues at coordinate 1,448,597 of JAEAOA010002091.1, forward strand.
CACCAGTACAAACAAATGATGAAAGATGTAGGTAAAATATACGACAAAGTGAAGGAAAGGTGAAAAAGTGAAAGTATTGTCAGTAAATGACAGAGATACTTATACATTAATATCTTTCTTCCATGATCATTTATCTCCAAAACTTTCAATCAGACGTTAAAGAGGAATCTATTGTAAGCATTCAGGATAATTAAATATGGCATATTCCTCAAAATTTACATGTTATTTATACACAAATGATTGAAACAAATTACACAATGATTAATACAATTTTCTTCTTGCCACAAACCATCATCATCATAAATGGTTATTTCCTAATTTTGAGATGATAATTATAACAAGATAAAAACTTGGGGAAAGATACGCAATCGTATGTGATTAGGAATAACCTCGTGATTTTAGTAATTAGATATCTAAATGGATTACTTGCTAAGGCATATATTTCCCAGAAATAAAAAGAGACACAAGAGAATGTGAAGATTGACAAATTACATATTTCTACAGAGTTTAAGCAAATAATATTTTCAATATCAGGCATATTACCAACTGATAACAAAGTTTCAATTTGTTTCCTGACAGAAGGAGGAGGAGTTTCCAAATGATAGCACATATAATACAAGCAATCATGCAGCCTGTGACGTCAGACCCTCCGTAAACTCGGAAGAAGTGGAGAGAGGAGAGTGGGCCAACAAGTGGGAGTTTATTTTGTCCTGTATTGGAATGTCGGTGGGGTTGGGTAACGTTTGGAGATTTCCATACCTGGCTTATGCAAATGGAGGTGGTACGTAGCGTATATACATACTATTTGTCTAACCTTATGCTTAGTGCGACAAGGTATTTCCAACGAGAAGTAAAGAATCAGGTTCCCAACTTTAAATTGTACATACTGTTATGTGTTTCTATGCTTATATTGTGTGCTTGATTTTTGTATGGAACTGAGGGTAGAATTTTGGCAGACATAAACTTTGTCATTTCTTTTAGATATTTACTATGAGTTCAAGGTAGAGCGCTATTTGGGATTTTGTTATATAAAAAAGCGAACTTTTTGAAAATATTATGGAAATTTCCATTTAAAACGACCAACATGCTAGGTATTTTGTTGTGTCATAAACCAAGTGACAGAATGTATATCAAGGACTAAGGAAGAATTTTTATTCCTGTTTGATATCAGTCATTGGGAATCTATGATAATGCAATATTGTTGTTCTCAGATATAATTAGAAAGGGATTAAGTATTTAAATAATTCATTGGAAATGCAATGTGTTCATTGATTGTTTCGACTAAACAATTACTTTGGGATTATTTGGGACTCATTTAAAGACATTCTGGTTATCATCGTGGCATATCAAGATAGGCAAGACTTTTAGAATTCATTGGCATTCCTTGATACTATTGGAATTTTGATATAACATTCAGGATTATGAAGGATTTAATTCATAATTCTTATGTGTCTCTGGAATTTTCAATTTGTTTTCAATTCAAATTCATTACTTGTTGATTTTATTATTGTTTCTGCTATGGTGCCATAGTAGATATAGCGTCCAGCCATTATGTGGGAGATCTTGGGTTTGAACCAAAGCCAAGTCACATATATATATATATATATATATATATATATATATATATATATATATATATATATATATATTGTATTAATAGTTGCCTCGCTAGGCGCCCAGAATTAAGAAGTCTTCATTTGGAAGGGTCGGCTTAGTGTGACTGGGCGAGACATTATGCTACATGTCTTCAGAATGATGCCCCAGTTCTAAACATCACTGTAAACTCTCACACTGTAGACATTGTTACAATATGACTAAAATTGTTAAAACTACGTTAAAAATATATCACACACACATACACACATACATACATAAACACGTCTTGTTTTCACTTCTCTGTGCTACACGGTGTAACAACATAGGGTCTTAGCACTATGGATGCCATTATATTTTTGGGAACAAATCATATTACCTGAGCAATTTTCACACAAGTCCAGTTCAGAAGATATGTTCATTAAAGAACTTTGCTATGAAAATGGATTACAAAGTTTGAACCTGTTATAAACTAATAATATTTAGGGTATCAATTGTGATGGAAATAACTTGTTTGAAGACGTACAGTACACAGACATGTAGGTAAATTTTACAGGCATCAATTGATGTAATGGGCAAATCACTATCTAATTAAATGATGAGCAAAGAGCTACAGGAATATGCATATCAAGTTAAATAATGAGGAACGAGCTACAGGAATATGCATATCTAGTTAAATGATGAGCAAAGAGGTACAGTAATATGCATATCTAGTTAAACAAAGAGCAAAGAGCTACAGGAATATGCATATCTGGTTATATAATGAGCAAAGAGCTACAGCAATATACATATCTAGTTAAATAATGAGCAAAGAGCTACAGGAATATGAATATCTAGTTAAATGATGAGAAAAGTGCTACAGGAATATGCATATCTAGTTAAATGATGAGCAAGCAGCTACAGGAATATGCATATCTAGTTAAATAATGAGCAAAGAGCTACAGTAATATGCATATCTAGTTAAATGATGAGCAATGTGCTACAGGAATATGCATATCTAGTTAAATGATGAGCAAAGTGCTACAGGAATATGCATATCTAGTTAAACAATGAGCAACGTGCTACAGGAATATGCATAAATAGTTAAATGATGAGCAAAGAGCTACAGGAATATGCATATCTAGTTAATCAAGAGGCAAAGAGCTACAGGAATATGCATATCTAGTTAAATGATGAGCAAAAAGCTACAGGAATATGCATATCTAGTTAAATGATGAGCAAAAAGCTACAGGAATATGCATATCTAGTTAAACAATGAGCAACGAGCTACAGGAATATGCATATCTAGTTAAATGATGAGGAAAGAGATACAGTAATATGCATATTTAGTTAATAAAGGAGCAACGAGATCCAAGAATATGCATATTTATTTAAATGATGAGCAAAGAGCTACAGGAATATGCATATCTAGTAAAATGATGAGCAAAGAGCTACAGGAATATGCATATCTAGTTAAATGATGAGCAAAGAGATACAGTAATATGCATATCTAATTAAATGATGAGCAAAGAGCTACAGTAATATGCATATCTAGTTAAACAAAGAGCAAAGAGCTACAGGAATATGCATATTTAGTTAAATGATGAGCAAAGAGCTACAGGAATATGCATATTTAGTTAATCAAGGAGCAAAGAGCTAGAGGAATATGCATATCTAGTTAAATGATGAGCAAAGAGATACAGTAATATGCATATCTAGTTAAACAAAGAGCAAAGAGCTACAGGAATATGCATATCTGGTTAAATGATTAGCAATGAGCTACAGCAATATACATATCGAGTTAAATAATGAGCAAAGAGCTACAGGAATATGCATATCTAGTTAAACAATGAGCAAAGAGCTACAGGAATATGCATATCTAGTTAAATGATGAGCAAAGAGATACAGTAATATGCATATCTAATTAAATGATGAGCAAAGAGCTACAGCAACATACATATCTAGTTAAATGATGAGCAAAGAGCTACAGGAAAAAGCATATCTAGTTAAACAATGAGCAAAGAGCTACAGGAATATGCATATCTAGTTAAACAATGAGCAAAGAGCTACAGGAATATGCATATCTAGTTAAACAATGAGCAAAGAGCTACAGGAATATGCATATCTAGTTAAACAATGAGCAAGGAGCTACAGGAATAATCCATATCTAGTTAACCAAGGAGCAAAGAGCTACATGAATATGCATATCTAGTTAAACAATGAGCAAAGAGCTACAGGAATATGCATATCTAGTTAATCAAGGAGCAAAGAGATACAGGAATATGCATACGTAGTTAAATAATGAGCAAAGAGCTACAGGAATATGCATATCTAGTTAAACAATGAGCAAAGAGCTACAGGAATATGCATATCTAGTTAAACAATGAGAAAGGAGCTACAGGAATATGCATATCTAGTTAATCAAGGAGCAAAGAGCTACATGAATATGCATATCTAGTTAAATAATGAGCAAAGAGCTACAGGAATATGCATATCTAGTTAAACAATGAGCAAAGAGCTACAGGAATATGCATATCTAGTTAAATGATGAGCAAGCAGCTACAGGAATATGCATATCTAGTTAAATAATGAGCAAAGAGCTACAGGAATATGCATATCTAGTTAAATGATGAGCAAAGAGTTATATGAATATGCATATCTAGTTAAACAATGAGCAAAGAGCTACAGGAATATGCATATCTAGTTAAACAATGAGCAAAGAGCTACAGGAATATGCATATCTAGTTAAATGATTAGCAATGAGCTACAGCAATATACATATCGAGTTAAATAATGAGCAAAGAGCTACAGGAATATGCATATCTAGTTAAATGATGAGCAAAGAGCTACAGGAATATGCATATCTAGTTAATCAAGGAGCAAAGAGCTACAGGAATATGCATATCTAGTTAAATGATGAGCAAATTGCTACAGGAATATGCATATCTAGTTAAACAATGAGCAACGTGCTACAGGAATATGCATAAATAGTTAAATGATGAGCAAAGAGCTACAGGAATATGCATATCTAGTTAATCAAGAGGCAAAGAGCTACAGGAATATGCATATCTAGTTAAATGATCAGCAAAAAGCTACAGGAATATGCATATCTAGTTAAATGATGAGCAAAAAGCTACAGGAATATGCATATCTAGTTAAATAATGAGCAAAGAGATACAGTAATATGCATATCTAGTTAAATGATGAGCAATGTGCTACAGGAATATGCATATCTAGTTAAATGATGAGCAAAGTGCTACAGGAATATGCATATCTAGTTAAACAATGAGCAACGTGCTACAGGAATATGCATATCTAGTAAAATGATGAGCAAAGAGCTACAGGAATATGCATATCTAGTTAATCAAGAGGCAAAGAGCTACAGGAATATGCATATATAGTTAAATGATGAGGAAAGAGATACAGTAATATGCATATTTAGTTAATAAAGGAGCAAAGAGATCCAAGAATATGCATATTTAGTTAAATGATGAGCAAAGAGCTACAGGAATATGCATATCTAGTAAAATGATGAGCAAAGAGCTACAGGAATATGCATATCTCGTTAAATGATGAGCAAAGAGATACAGTAATATGCATATCTAATTAAATGATGAGCAAAGAGCTACAGTAATATGCATATCTAGTTAAACAAAGAGCAAAGAGCTACAGGAATATGCATATTTAGTTAAATGATGAGCAAAGAGCTACAGGAATATGCATATTTAGTTAATCAAGGAGCAAAGAGCTACAGGAATATGCATATCTAGTTAAATGATGAGCAAAGAGATACAGTAATATGCATATCTAGTTAAACAAAGAGCAAAGAGCTACAGGAATATGCATATCTGGTTAAATGATTAGCAATGAGCTACAGCAATATACATATCGAGTTAAATAATGAGCAAAGAGCTACAGGAATATGCATATCTAGTTAAACAATGAGCAAAGAGCTACAGGAATATGCATATCTAGTTAAATGATGAGCAAAGAGATACAGTAATATGCATATCTAATTAAATGATGAGCAAAGAGCTACAGCAATATACATATCTAGTTAAATGATGAGCAAAGAGCTACAGGAAAAAGCATATCTAGTTAAACAATGAGCAAAGAGCTACAGGAATATGCATATCTAGTTAAACAATGAGCAAAGAGCTACAGGAATATGCATATCTAGTTAAACAATGAGCAAGGAGCTACAGGAATAATCCATATCTAGTTAACCAAGGAGCAAAGAGCTACATGAATATGCATATCTAGTTAAACAATGAGCAAAGAGCTACAGGAATATGCATATCTAGTTAATCAAGGAGCAAAGAGATACAGGAATATGCATATCTAGTTAAATAATGAGCAAAGAGCTACAGGAATATGCATATCTAGTTAAACAATGAGCAAAGAGCTACAGGAATATGCATATCTAGTTAAACAATGAGAAAGGAGCTACAGGAATATGCATATCTAGTTAATCAAGGAGCAAAGAGCTACATGAATATGCATATCTAGTTAAATAATGAGCAAAGAGCTACAGGAATATGCATATCTAGTTAAACAATGAGCAAAGAGCTACAGGAATATGCATATCTAGTTAAACAATGAGCAAAGAGCTACAGGAATATGCATATCTAGTTAAATGATGAGCAAGCAGCTACAGGAATATGCATATCTAGTTACATAATGAGCAAAGATCTACAGGAATATGCATATCTACTTAAATGATGAGCAAAGAGTTATATGAATATGCATATCTAGTTAAATGATGAGCAAAGAGCTACAGGAATATGCATATTTAGTTAATCAAGGAGCAAAGAACTACAGAAATATGCGTATCTAGTTAAGCAATGAGCAAAGAGCTACAGGAATATGAATATCTAGTTAAACAATGAGCAAAGAGCTACAGGAATATGCATATCTAGTTAAACAATGAGCAAAGAGCTACAGGAATATGCATATCTAGTTAAATGATTAGCAATGAGCTACAGCAATATACATATCGAGTTAAATAATGAGCAAAGAGCTACAGGAATATGCATATCTAGTTAAATGATGAGCAAAGAGCTACAGGAATATGCATATGTAGTTAATTAAGGAGCAAAGAGCTACAGGAATATGCATATCTAGTTAAATGATGAGCAAAGAGATACAGTAATATGCATATCTAGTTAAACAAAGAGCAAAGAGCTACAGGAATATGCATATCTGGTTAAATGATTAGCAATGAGCTACAGCAATATACATATCTAGTTAAATGATGAGCAAAGAGCTACAGGAATAAGCATATCTAGTTAAACAATGAGCAAAGAGCTACAGGAATATGCATATCTAGTTAAATGATGATCAAAGAGATACAGTAATATGCATATCTAGTTAACCAAGGAGCAAATAGCTACATGAATATGCATATCTAGTTAAACAATGAGCAAAGAGCTACAGGAATATGCATATCTAGTTAATCAAGGAGCAAAGAGCTACAGGAATATGCATATCTAGTTAAATAATGAGCAAAGAGCTACAGGAATATGCATATCTGGTTAAACAATGAGCAAAGAGCTACAGGAATATGCATATATAGTTAAACAATGAGCAAGGAGCTACAAGAATATGCATATCTAGTTAATCAAGGAGCAAAGAGCTACATGAATATGCATATCTAGTTAAATAATGAGCAAAGAGCTACAGGAATATGCATATCTAGTTAAACAATGAGCAAAGAGCTACAGGAATATGCATATCTAGTTAAATGATGAGCAAAGAGTTATATGAATATGCATATCTAGTTAAATGATGAGCAAAGAGCTACAGGAATATGCATATCTAGTTAAATAATGATTAAAGAGCTACAGCAATATGCATATCTAGTTAAATGATGAGCAAAGAGTTATATGAATATGCATATCTAGTTAAATGATGAGCAAAGAGCTACAGGAATATGCATATTTAGTTAATCAAGGAGCAAAGAACTACAGAAATATGCATATCTAGTAAAACAATGAGCAAAGAGCTACAGGAATATGCATATCTAGTTAAACAATGAGCAAAGAGCTACAGGAATATGCATATCTAGTTAAACAATGAGCAAAGAGCTACAGGAATATGCATATCTAGTTAAATGATGAGCAAGCAGCTACAGGAATATGCATATCTAGTTAAATAATGAGCAAAGAGCTACAGTAATATGCATATCTAGTTAAACAATGAGCAAAGAGCTACAGGAATATGCATATCTAGTTAAACAATGAGCAAAGAGCTACAGGAATATGCATATCTAGTTAAATGATGAGCAATCAGCTACATGAATATGCATATCTAGTTAAATAATGAGCAAAGAGCTACATGAATAATCATATCTAGTTAAATGATGAGCAAAGAGCTACAGGAATATGCATATCTAGTTAAATGATGAGCAAAGAGCTACAGGAATATGCATATCTAGTTAAATAATCAGCCAAGAGCTACAGGAATAAGCATATCTAGTTAAATGATGAGCAAAGAGCTACAGGAATAAGCATATCTAGTTAAATAATGAGCAAAAATCTACAGGAATATGCATATCTGTTAAAAGATATCGTATTTCCTACTTCGTGTCTTGCAGCAGATATTGCAGTCAAAAACCCATTACTATAAACTCCAGCAACGCAGACATTGTAGCAATATGACTGAAAAATTGTGAAAGCTACGTTAAAATGCAAATCACACACACACGCTCTTTCTTTATTAAATCGTTACTTATTGATGTGTTTTCTTATCGTTCATCATATAAGTATTTAGTAGCTTTTGTAGACCTTTTGAAAAGGAAGGCGTTTGGATAACATAAAAAGCCATTCAAGTTTTCATAAAGCAGAAATTCAAACGTTTCAACATCACTTTCTCCAATTGTTTCTATACATTATCAAACACTCTAATTGTTTCTACACAGTATCAAACACACCAATGGTTTCTACACAGTATCAAACACTCCAATGGTTTCTACACAGTATCAAATACTCCAATTGTTTCTACACAGTATCAAACCCACCAATGGTTTCTACACAGTATCAAACACTCCAATTGTTTCTACACAGTATCAAACACTCCAATGGTTTCTACACCGTATAAAACACTCCAATTGTTTCTATACAGTATCAAACACTCCAATGTTTTCTACACAGTATCAAACACACCCATGGTTTCTACACAATATCAAATACTCCAATGGTTTCTACACAGTATAAAATACTCAAATGGTTTATACACAGTATCAAATACACCATTGGTTTCTACACAGTATCAAACACTCTTAACGTTCATTCGCGGGAAGGTTCAGCAAAGCTACATTATGTGATGTGTTTCTGTTTTTGCAATGGCTTCTAAGATAATGTGTTAGACATTGTAATCGTGATTTCAACGATTGCAGCTGTATTTGCATATTGATGTTAATTATGAAATCTTGCTGAAAAGCACTCGAATACAATGAGTAATAATCTGCTGCTAATCTTTATAAATATCTTCCCTACAAAACTTTATAAATTCTCTATTCGCATATTAACAGCTTATGGTCATACCTCTGATATTTCACTCATGGCTTCGTATTGATTATGTTCGTTCAAGCCAGTGCAGGTAACCCTAAATGTCTTTGCATCTTGAAAATGTTCTTGGCATGACTCGGCCGGAGTTCGAACAGCAGCAGGGGGGCGAACCTTGCAAATTTTTGCGACAAAATCGATTAAAGCCTCAGAATGCCCAATGGAGCCTTCCTACGAAATCTCATATTTCAACCCCCCAAAAAAATAAAGACCCCATTTTACAAATGGAGCCTTAGCGATTTTGTCGTAAATATGTTGTCATAACCACCCTCAAATTGCTGGAAATTGCTATCATCTACGTCGCAAATATGTTGTCATAGCCCTCCCTGCTGCTGGAAGGATTTCAGGGTTAATGCAAATGATTTAACCGAATATTTGTTAGCTTTTCACAAACAGACTAATCGATAATACTTCACCACGTAGATCAATTAAATTATTTGACTGATCGGTGAGTGTAAAATTAATTCTAGTTAGTGAATCATTTTGGCATTTAATATAGACTGGATTAGTCAGATTCTCAACAATTAAAAATCCTGGAGGAGCCGTTGGCGTAAATGAATAAAGAATGTAACCTTGTCGGGCTTGATTTGATTGCTCGAGATTAATTTGATAGCTTCCTTCGATTACATCACACGTTAAGTTAAGCGCGATCACCGATGAAATGTCCACATTGTTCGGTGCGATATGTCTACCGTCGCCGTTTTGAGAATTATTGCGAGTCAATATAGTTTGTTTGGGTTGTTTATTTTCGCACTCGTCATGGATTTTTCTGAAACCCTCGTCGATGGCCGCTCTGAGATCTCTATTCAATACTGGTATGTTATATCCTGGTAGTTTAAACGTTGGAATATCTTCAACGGGGATTTTATATTTCTCTGCAAAAAGTTACTTAATTCAGGATCACCTGCTATTTCTTGAATGGTTCGAGAATTATATTTTTCTGCGTCATCGATAATTTTGTTACATGTAGCTACCACGCTGATGAATTCGTCTTTAGTGAGAGAACCAGATCTTAGAGATACTAACAATAACGAAAGATCATTATTTATCGCTGTGAATCTATCAGTAATACGACGTTCATCTAACTCCTCATTAAACTTTTCATTCAACTCTTTCTTCGATTTCTCCTTCACCTTTTCATCCCTCTCTTTCACCAATTTCTCTATCCTCGCCTTCATGACCTTTAAAACGCTAATCGCGATCGTCTCATGAATCGCCTTGCTAAGGAGATTAGAAGATATACTCCTGCGATCTCTATTACTTTCTACTGGATTCTCGGATGCTATCTTATCAGTGATATAATCAGACTTTACCAGCTCGGGTGTGGAAGTGCTAGCATTTCTACCAGGTGGATCTTCGGGCCATCCTAATACTGTTCTTATTGAACTGTTATAAATATCTACAACATACCCAGGAGAGCCTATTTCAATTGCAGATGATAGTGTTGGTTCATGAACTGTTATCGCGATTTTTGATTCCCTTCGAGTAATAGATTTTATTCTACGTTGTAACTCATTATTAATTTGCTCAATTTGATAGGACCCAGTTGGTAATGAAACAACGTTCCAATCTGGAGTGTCATCTTTTTTATTTATATACGCAAACACCAGAGCATTATTAGGTCTCTGACTACCAAATGTAACCGATCTGATATTAGGCCAACTGTGATACACTCGTAATTTTGCCAACGCGATTTCCTTTACTGAAACAGGGGAAGGGAAATTCACACTGAATTCAGGGGTTGTTGACGATATTGATATCATGCTTGTTTTCCGCGGAGTGGTATTTTCTGCTATCCGCTGAAGTAGTTGAATCTCTTGCGACATTACTATTATTATTTACAATGTCTAATTTCGCAATAGATAAAAAAACGCTAGCCTTTTAAATCGTAGTATCATAAATACGTACCATCGCGGAGAACTCGTCTTCGGTAATTATAGTATCATCAATCGATGATGACATCAACGAGGACAATTGTGAGTAACCATTAGATACTGTTTGATGTTTAACTGTATAGTCGTTAAGTTTTTCTTGAGAACACAATGATATTTTTTTAGTAATAGCATTTGCAATCCCAGCAAATGTTGTCACCGCGGAAATAGCAATTGGGACAGCAATCGGAGCTACCATTGTTACTGAAGATAGTATAATACCAGCACCGGCCATTATACCAGATACCGAGTATACTGTAACATCAATCGCGGTAATTCTCCTGCGATATTATTTAATTTCTATTTCATACTCATCACTGAGTGTATTGAGTTTCGTTAAAAACTCTTTGACGGTATCATAGCGATATTGCGATGACGGAGTCATATTATTTTAAAACCTCAAGTGGTTTCTAATTGTTAAAAATTCTAATTCAGATCAGCTACAAACTCCTTGTACCATACAAATGATGTCTTATTTAAATTAGGATCAGTGCCTGATATTGTAAACCGCTTGTATTCACCCACGTCAATAGTCCTTGAAATCACGTTGTTGTATCCATATGAAGTCGATGATGATATATTAAACTGATTCAGTGACACTATTGTTAATCGATAAATAGCCTTGTTTGACACAGTGAGAGTTATTGTATTCTTTTTAGGTTCCCAATCTAATGATCCAGAGAGAACTGTGTATACCATATTTATGATATTCTTCTCATGAGGAATCTTTATTTTTTCAAGTAGCTGAAGATTGTTTTTGAACGTTGTAATATCCGTGTTGATTGCTTCCAATTGCCGATTAATCGCTGCTATTTCTTCGATGGATTTTTTAATATCCGGAAGTTTGATATATAGTTTATCGAGTGGACCACCCAAAAATTTATCAACAATGCTTTTACGAAATGTTGAACACTGTTTTACGTGTTCTTCATATCTTAATTGAAATGTTGCAAATTCCAACATAGATGCTTTTATCTCTGCAATATTCGGTGGGTTGGTTACTGGTGGATTTCCAAGGAATTCTAGCAGCTCTTTGTCGATTTTGTCTACGATTGACTTTTGTAATTCATAGTATTTATTGAATTCAGCTTTATGATTGTTATATTCATCGTTGAGTGATTTTAACTCGTTTGATGTGCTATCTACTGTTGTTAGTTTATCCGTGATCGTCGTAACAAATACCCCCGGTTTGAGTTTTCTATCGTTTGAATATAACGCTATTGTATTTTCAACGACGTCACGTCTTCGTATTAAGATATCATCCAATGACACATTACTAGATTTCAATTTGCCCTGGCGATCTTGAAATACAACTATTTCCCCAAGATCTACACTTGACAAGTTTAATGTTTCGGCGATTTCATCTTCGATTATTTTTTCTTATATCTTCGACAGCGAATTTACTATCGGTTCTGTTTTTTTTACTCTTATAGAGGTCGTCCCCAAATTTCAATCATTATACGAAAACGTTAACGTTTTTCTAAATCATTTAAATCATTGACGATGGTGAAAACGCTAGCGTTTTTGCCATTGCCCGCTAGTATATTCATTAACAACAACTTGTGGTGGTTTCCTTGGAAATCTAGATATCTCTGCAAGGACGTTTAATACTTCACGACCGCATATCGGTGGATCATTTAACTGTTGTGTTGGTAGCGTGGAATAAAAAATTGGAGCCAACGATGACTTTGTCATTGTAGATACATATCGCATAAATTCTTTAAGTGGAGCTAATCCATATGAATCAAATTAGACAACTCCACATGGATCAATTGGATATGCGACCCAATGAGTTCTTTCTCCGCTGCTGTTATCAAGATTGATAATACCCGTTTCATTTTTCATTGGTTTTGACGGTAATTGATCTCTCATGAAAACTCCTCTAAAGTTTTTTTTTATTGATAACGATTTTACAGCATCAATTAAATCAAAATTGGAATTTGGTGAAAATCCAAGGGATTTTTCCACTAAAAAGCCGTTCCTGGCATTCTCAGGCCCGCGCCCTTGTACCAATTGTGTGGGGTTCCTGGTAGTCTTAGACCCTTTCCCTTTTTTTATAGCCATTCCCAGTAGCTTTTTTCAGGGCCATTCCTGCAGCAGTACCAACGGCTCCTAACGCTGCCGCCTTCGCAACCGCTGGGGCAGCCGCTGCAATCAATGCATGAATAGCAGCTAACAGCGGGAATATACCACCTGATTTTATCATACTGGCGATTGTTGCTTTCGAAAAATCAATTTGAAATCCTCGTTTGTTCTTTAGCGCATCATCGAAATGTTTTATTTGACGATCTGTCAATGATAATTTATGCGCACCACCGGACATTTGAGTGGGTTTCAGCGTTATTGTGGTTCCACATTCTTTAGCCGACTTTGATTTCAATTTCTTGACCTGACCATCAGTCAACTGGACATTAACAATACTATATGTCATTCTATTCTAAAACGCAATTTACACTTTTAATTGATATTATTGTGAAAATCCTATGGATTTTATAACTACATGTTTTCCACTGGTGCATCAATAAGTCTCATTCGTCCGCCAATTCCTTCTAACAACATTGATTTATCACTGAGAATGACAGCAACTGCTCTATAATCAGCTATACCAGCAGGGCGTTGTACCCGAGCTTGGAAGTATATATCAACAACAGATTGTCTCATCACGTCAAGATGTTCCAATGAAAAGTAATAAATCGGATAGTGTTTTTCAAAATCAATTTGCGATATTTGCAAACCAGTATCAACATTTTGATCACGACCCATAAATGACAATATTCTATGATATACACGTGCTACGTCGTTGTTATTATAATCAAGCTGTACAATCTCTGCTGGCTCTTGTTGTCCGTTTATCTTAACGAAACTTCACTTACTCCAAATTTATCAAATATCATATGACTGGATAATTGACGACCCACTCGATTTGCATCCTGTAACGCTATAAAGATATGACGTGGAGCTGAAACACCTTGTTTTGATGCTAAGTGCCATGTAAATTTGCCATTTACATTATCCTGCTTCATATCAGTCGCTGTTGTTAGCCAACTTAGCAATGATTTTCCACCTGTGTCCATAAACGATAGTAATTGTTGCTCTATTGCGACTGATGGAGTCAATACCGTCATCCAAAGAACCAATTTATTTAAATTGATCTTATCGTCATCAACACCATCAGCACGCCAGATTGCATCATGGTCATTCTCCTTTCGCACTAACACGACTGTATGCTTTGCTCCATAGATGACTTTTCTGACATTTCTACAGAATCCGAATATGTGATGTAACGGAATTGCACATGAAAACCGTCGATGCTGTCCTTTCAATGCTCCCTTTCGTGTTGCAAATCCTAGATTGAATTTATCATTGACCCTTTTTAAAATGTCGAATTCAGCTGCTGGTCTATCTTCACGGTCTAGATTATCTGCGAGTTGTTGATCAGCTTCTGCAGTATCTCTAGCAGTTCGTACTTTAATAAACTGAATATGGTCAGCATGATTAGAAGTATCCTTAGCAAACATCATAGACGGACCAGCCGACCTTGTATAATCATCAGAATATCTAGCAAGTCCGATTATTGTTGTTGCAATATCAACATCTTATTCTATTGATTCAATTTCTTTTCCATCAATGATATATCTTGCACTGTTAAATAGCGCCATAATGCCATTATTTACGTAACCAACTCGGATATTTTGGTCATCCTCATATGGTGTATCAGCTGCAACATTTGTTACAAGCTCTCCTTCTACTTCAATAAACGCCTCACACGGCAAAAGGTATCTACTTGTATCTTGAACTTGAAGTTCAACTCTCCCCCGTTGATTAGGCTCTCTTGCAGAATAGGCATAATACTGATAGTTAATTTTAGAATCATCCTTATTCACCGGTGCTGCCATATCAAACGCTGGATTAGCGATTTTTTTAAATGCCATTTATACTAAAACACTATCATTTTTCTAAATGTAGTAATGCTAGCAATTTTTCTACTATCATTTTCTTTTTCGTCTGAAATTTTTTACGATTTACTCCAAGACCGCTTCCCGCTATCATACTTGCAATATTACTAATGTCTGGTGAAGTCATTGTAAATGATGCTAGTTTTTGTTCCACTGCGTTATTTATCACTTTACTGACATTTGCAGGCATCATTGTTGTTGAAGGTAGCGGTGTTGAAACCATTTGTGGTGGTTTTCGTCCGAATCTAGATTTCACCAATGACGTTATTCTATTCTTTGCGGTAGAAAAGGCCATTCCTGCAAGATCTCCAAAAGCGTTAACTCCCTTATTACGAATAACATCAATGGCTTTCATCGCTAATTGTTTAGCAACTGGTGCTACTTTTGGGGCTATTCTTGTGAATAAACCCGCTATGGTATTTCCAAGGCCGTCTCCATAGTATGCCCTATAGACGGGCAATCGTGAGTTTACTACATACACGTTTGTTGGTTTATCGTGATTATAGTGTACTATTATCTTGTTTGAAATTACTTTGTAATTTCTAAATGCAAGCATTTCAGAAATTTCAATCGCTATAATAACCACTAAATTCCCCTGGAATTCCGTCCATTAACTCGTCCAAGAGTTCTCGATACGTATGAACATCAATTATCCCCCCTTGGAATAATCGTCTGCAAATATCATATGCCTCATTAGTTATTTCGACTGGGTTATTCCCAGCTCGCTTACCTCCAATAAGAACCTCAAGTCGTGATATATCATTAATGATATTACTAGGACACATATGAGAGTCATGATGAGAACTTCCATAACCCTCTCCTAAAGCACTTGCTGGTTCGGAAACGTTTTAAGTTTCTTGAGATTTTTGACCTCGTTCTCGTCCTCGACCTCGTCCTCGACCTCGACCACGACTTTGTTGTTGTTCTTTTCGTTGTTCTTTTAATTGTTCTATTAGTTGTTGTTGTATACCATACTTATAAACTCCCATTTTAAAAGCACTGTAATACAATGTATTCCTTTTTAAATTGCCGGGGACTTCTTTATTAATTTTATATATCCAATCCACCCAATCCTCTCGTTTTATTATGTTCTTTTAAACTCGTCTTTTAAAAATTCCCCTCTTTTATAATAACTGTTGACAGCGAAGTCACCAAATGACACATAGTCTTCAAGTTTCAGCAATGAAAATCTTCTGATTTCTGCTATAGCTTCATCGGTGAATTTTTCGTTAAAAGGAACACCTTTTTTAGTGGAAACTTTTTCAATAGAATCACGATCACTTTCAACGGGGTTATCATCAGTATCAATATTACCCATTTGTTGTATTTCTCGCTGAGTTTGTAACTCACCTGAAAGCTGTTTTATTCCCTCCTGAGATTTTTTCCGTCTCTGTAGCAATCTTTCCCAGTAAATCAATGATAGGTACTTCTTTTCGTGTTCCGTCTTTAGGCATGTCGCCGTATATAGCACTTTCTGTTGCAAGTTTCATATCTTTAGTGGCTTTAGTTACAGGGGCAAAAAGCTGTTCACTCCCAATAGAAAAGTCAGTATGCGCTTGCTGTCTAAGTTGTAGTTTATCTCGCACGTCATCTCGAATTGGTATAAACTTTTTCAGTAATGCTAACCTCTCGCGGGTTAGTCTGGTAGTTAATGTTTCTTATGTCATAATTGGAAATGTTAACGTTGTTTCAATTGTGGGTTTTCAGTGGTTTTCAATGCTTGCAATTTTATTTTCGCTTCCAGACTCATCAATCAAACGTCTTATAGATTTCACTTTCAACGCAATCTCTGACCGAACTTGGTACTGTTCCCCTAGTTTCTTTCTAATTGCTTCAACTATACTAAATAGCCGAATGAATAAATTAATATCATTGTTATACAAAGAAACATTAACCGCTTTTTGGATTCTTTTTATCAGTGAATACATTTTAGGTAGGACATATCTTCCATGTTTCAATTGTATATTAATTTGTTCAAATTCATTCAAAAGTCTGTCTTCATTCAAAAATTCAGAAAGTACGATTCCTTGATTTCTTAAATTTGATATTTCTGTGGTGATAGATGTAATATCTTGAAATTCCGTTTATTGAATATTATTAATAATGTATTTTCTTTATCTTTAAAATATTATTTAATATTTTTTAAATATTATTTAAGCCCTTAATACCCAATCCAACATACAAAAAAGGGACATATACAATGCTTTTTCATCTCCTTCGAGTTAATAGGCAGATAGTTAAGCAAACATTAAAGACTTATACAATACCCTAACCCCCCAATCAAGGGCGGGCTATATGGGTATTAGACTCAGAAACCATAAGCGGTTTCACACAACATGTAACATATAACATGAAGCCTCATTTGGATATATTTCACGCCAAATGACATCAAAGAGGCCCAGAGGGGGGTGAGCACATTCTTGGAATTCATTTGGGTGCCTTCGCATTCAAATAAACCCAAGTGCCCACAAACATAGATCTCCTATGGAAGCTGTAACGTAATAAAGATTATATTAGACCTCACAGAAGATATGTTGTGGGGGGACAGCACATTACATATAGGAATATATAATAGCATGGTATGTGTGTATATATATATATATATATATATATATATATATATATATATATATATATATATATATATATATATATATATATATATATATATATATATATATATATATACAATGCGATTATATAGGATGGTTATATATACAATGCGATTATATATGATGGTTATATATACTAGGGACAGCACATTCTTGGAACTCATTGGGTGCCTTCGCATTCAAATAAGCCCAAGGATTACATATAGGATGGTATATATACAATGAGATGATAGGATGGTATATATACGATGAGATGATAGGGACAGTACAGGACGATACAGACATGAAACGACGGGGCGGACTTACTACAACCAATCAACCAATCAAAAGCAACCCATGAAATTAACCATGGTTGCAGTTGAGAAAACTCAACCACACCATGTCAATGGCGTGGGTAGTTTTGATTGGCAAATTTGGGCTTCGCTTAAAGCCCCAAGCTTATACAGCTCATATTATATATAAGGCTATAATAAGGCCAGTGTCGATAAACGAGTATGTATTTATTTCCCTAGCATTTCATAGTGAAAATTGTGTAATAATTTCAATGGAAAAAAAATACTTAAATAAAACATTAAAGAAAGAAATACATCTGTTAAATAATAGCAAAATTTTTAATAATTTCTATAATATTACGTTTTTTTAATCGTAATAATAATGGATTCACATGACGAGATAACTCTGTTATAGGACCTGTCATACTATATGTATTTATACCAAAAAAATGAATTACATATAATGTGCTTTACTATTTTGACCTCACATAAATCTATTTTAATTTGTATTATTCCTTGTGGAAATTACAAAGTAATTTGTAATTACAAATTAATTTGTAAAAACAAAGTAATTTCATTTTCATCCAAAATCTAAACAGCTGTTAACGTGCGTAATTGGATATTTTTAAAAAATCTATTAATAGAACCTTGACAGAGTGTCTTGTTTACGCGCGCGTTCCGGTACAACGACCATATTTACTACCTGTTTGTTATCGATCGTGTGTGGCTGTTCCAGCTACTGACCTTGGCTGTTCCAGCCTACGGCAGAACGCTTGACATTTGTCATTTACTTTTTTAATACATGTATGCGTGGACATTGCGAATAAGTATTGGAAAAAAAATATATGTACATAATAGCTTATACTGAGAATAAATAAAATGATATTAACGCGAAACGCTTTTAGCGTTTTTCCCTATGGAAAATAACACAGAAAATCGACTACTTTACCCTATGGTAATTGGTGTGAATTGTAATAAAATACCATAAAATCATGCAAAAATGACACAAAAATTGGCTGAAATAGCATCAAATAGCATAAAAAAAGGATCACTAAAAATTTTTTTATTTATAATTAAAACTCACTATTGAGAGTAATCATGTAAATAGGAAAACTTTATTCTATGTCCATTTTTCTTTGAGATAGCTGTTTGATCAATCCCTTTAGCAACTTTTCGTACTGAAGGCATACATATTCCAAAATATTTCCCTGCAGCATTCATTGATTGAAAAATTCTTTTTTCATTCGTCGCTGTATCAAATGATTGTACTGGTCTCTTTCCAACTGACTTACAAGTCCCTGTCTTTCCCTTTCTTGTATTATCACTTTGAGAAATGCATTGCAAATTTTCAAGAGAATTATTTTGAGTATCAGAATCAATGTGATCAATAACACAGCCATCGTTGATCGGTCCCATATAACACTCAAAGGCTGCCCTATAACAGAGATATACCTTTCTTCCAGCAGTAAAACACAAATATCCCTGATTATTAACAAACCCAACAGGTTTCTTTAGTCTACAGTGTCTAACAACACCTTTACGAGATATTTCATAATTAACAAGTTCGGGGTGAAGTCTGAATTCTTGCTCCATTTATATACAATAATACTATTTGTCTAATTCATCATTTGCTTTATTTATAAATCTATTCATGTAGTCTTGAGGGGTTTTTATGATTTTTTTCTTTGACAGAGTCATGGTTAGGGTCAATGATAGCGATTTTTATTCGTTTATCATAATAACGTTTCAATTCTCTAAACCGCTTACCTCCACAATTGATACATAATTGTGATTTTCCTCTCACACCCACCCCACAATTTATGCATGGGGCCGGGCCTGTCGAATTATTCCTGACGCTCTGTAAGTGATGTCCACAGAATTCACTTCTACACGATTTATTGCATGGGGTTACTGATCCAATCATAAGCCATTTGCAGTGATTCATTATTTATAAACAAAATTTTCTATTTAAATGTTTGCTTTATTTATATGAATGAAGAATTCAAGAGGTTATCGACAATCAAGCCTTATAAAAATATTAAATTCAATCTCGATATAACCCTCGAAGACGTACCAAAAGAGAGAATAAATAATAGAAGTCTGATTAGAAAAATACGAGATTGTGTTAATGAGTTTAAACAGGACGGCGCATCACACACCTGTTCAACATTTAAAATTGAAGGTGTTGTTGATGCTAGAATGAATGATGAAACAACAGCTATGATTCGGAGGATGTGGGGGGGGTAGGGGGTGGGGGTGGGGGGTTTGGGGGGGAGGGGGGGGGGGGGGGGGAGGGGGGGGGGGGGGGGTCGGGGGTATATATAGTGGGGGGGGAATGGGGGGGTGGGGGGTGTGGGGGGGGGGTATTGGGGGGGGGGGGGGGGGGGGTGGGGGGGGGGGGGGGGGGGGGGGTTGTGTGGGGTGTGGTGGGGGGGGGGGGGGGGGGTGTGGGGGTGGTTTTGGGGGAGATTGGTTGGAGGGAGGATGGGTTTGAATGGGGGTGTATAGTGGTGAATTGAATTTGTGTTATTATTATGGGGGTAAGGGGAATTTATTGGAGGGGTGAGTTGGGGTTAAGTAGTGGTTTTTGCGGGGAGGTTTATTATTGGGGGCTGGTGTGTTAAGAGTGGTTTTGGGGTTTGTTTATTCAGGATTAGTTTTAGTGCTAAAGAGTTGTTATGATAGATGGTTTATAACTCAGGTGTAGCAAACGGTGGGTGTACCACAGTGGAATTTGGATAGAAAGAGATGATTGGTTAAAAAATGAGATGACGATATTTTTAGTTAATTGGGGAGAGTACTGGGTACGAGAACGGAGCTTCGATTTCGATATAGCGAAAGATTGAAGAGAGTCCCTGAATTGCCGGATAAACGTGACAACGATGAAAAAACCGGTGAAGTATTAGAACGATCGAAATACAATAAAAACGAGCTCCAAGCAAAAGGAGGGGGGAGTGCGAGAGAGCAAACACGCATGGACATCCGCAGTTACAATATTCCCGCGAAACAGAACAGTGAAGTATATGCCAGAAGAATTCTCCAAGGAGAGTATTATCACTGAAGAAAGATTATTCGATGCTATTGCTAGTTTGTGTAAAAACGACCCTGTATCAGTATGGCTACTTCATAGTTATGAAGATGAAGAATGTCGATTCAATCAATTTGTGAGACCTAACGGTGAATTATATCGTACTGAAAGTCTACATAATAGGATGAAAAAACTAGCAATGAGTCTCAGTTAAAACGCTAGCGTTTTTAATGGAAAATCCGACGATTACGAACAGTTACTTACAAATTGTTTTACAATTCCATCGGTTGCAGCTCATTTTGCAAAAAAGAAAAATAATTGGAAACCAACACGAAAAGAGTTTTTACAGGATGTTCAATCCAGCTGTCTGGAATATTATCATGGCGGTCTATGGAACGTTAAGTACAATCGTGAAAGTACGATATCAGTTGATATCGTTGCCTGTTATCCAGGAAGTTTTCTAGGATATGGATTCCTGGTGAGTATTTTAAACGGTTTGGACATCCCACACATGAAATGACTCGCGTTGCTATTAATGGACCACTGCCTGATTTTGATTTGACCGGTTTTGCTCGCGTAGTATCATTTGAATTCGCTGAAGTACTTCATCCGTGTTGTTATGTTTGGATTGGTAGACACATGTCTGAAAGGATGTGGTTACCAATAGTGTTATTGCGATATATCATTGATTGTAAAATGTTAGTTTCGTTGATTGTCAGCGAAGCGATTATCTCATATCGTAAACAAACCAATGTCTGGTTACCAGAACCATAATGTCTTGATAGTATAATCGATCAGTCTAGAAAACATATTGATGCTTACGAGGAATACATCATTGAATGGTCAAAAAAGATATTTAGTCAACGAAATAGTGAAGCAAAGGATCTCGGCAGAAGAATAATCGGTAAATTTACACAAGGTGGAAAAAATTTCAACTATAAAAGACAATCCTCACGATTGATTATAGATGATGCCGAATACGACTTCGTTATTAAAGATGCAGTAGAGAAAAATAGGTACACAAATTATAAAACAGCCTTCTTGTCCAATAGAACAAAGTTAGGTAGAACCATTGAAAACAAAGTCAGCTTCTGAAGTCGCTTCTGCATTTGAAACGATTTATCGACGAGGTCCTCTAAGATGGCCAAATCTATTATAAGTTGATCCTGGCAAAGAGTTTCAAGGTGCTGTTCTATCAACAATGAAAACTCATAATGTTACAATACGACGGGGACATACTGCGTTACATCGTGATCAGGCAATTGTAGAATGGTTTAATAGAACCCTGCTAGAATATTTTCACGAGGTAGGCATAAAAAAACTAACGTGATATATGTCACTCAACGCTACACTCAGATTCTAAAAGTGATTCGCGATAACTGCAATATTCTTGCTGTATTCAACGGCGTTGATACACTTACGCTACGAAATATTTGGCAGACATGGTGTTCCGATATGGACTTCAATGGATTCAAACATTACTTTAGTCATGCTCAGTCAGTCCCATATGGATTTATAACAAGAAATTTACACGACCCTCGGTCACGATATCGTATTGGACTTGATCAAATATTCGGTTAAATCATTTGTATTAACCCTGAAATCCTTCCAGCAGCAGGGAGGGCTATGACAACATATTTGCGACGTAGATGATAGCAATTGGCAGCAATTTGAGGGTGGTTATGACAACATATTTACGACAAAATCGCTAAGGCTCCATTTGTAAAATAGGGTCTTTATTTTTTTTTTGGTTGAAATATGAGATTTCGTAGGAAGGCTCCATTGGGCATTCTGAGGCTTTAATCGATTTTGTCGCAAAAATTTGTAGGGTTCACCCGCTCCCCCTGCTGCTCGAACCCACGACTTCCCGCATCCAAGACAGAGACTCCAAATATTAGACCACTGAAGTGGTCAATAAAGACAATTTAGTAGACCGTCTTTAATGTTTATAAATATATCCGTGGTTATTAGTAGAAATTACACCTATGTGATTAAAGATTTTAGAACAAATATCGTTGCAGTGGTCTTCAATAAAATGCACATTAGAATGGAAACTACCTTCAGTAAAGGTGATATCATAGTATATTATGTTCCAAGAGAGATCGCGTTTACTTTAAAGGAGAACGGAAGAAAGGAAAAAGAAAATTCTAATTATAATCTAGGCTCCTTTTAGGTGCTTAAGTATCCATAAAATAACATATTTACGTTATGAATAACGTAAACCTTGTTGTCATACAAACACAGTGCCCTATTTTATTAAAATGTTCTCATACTTTTCGTTATAGTATAACCTGAGAAAAGTTTATCTTTGATAATTTGAACTGTGTTGAAGAAGGTAATTACATTTTGGAGTTTTAATTTTTAATCACTAATTTGTGCATCTTGGCAAATTCAATTTTTATCGTATCAGCTCTGGATGCATAAATTTACTCCACATTGGAAACCGCCGGGTATTTTTTATTATCCGCATGCTGTAAACCAAACACGTTACTCATCGTTTTCTTCACTGTTGTCATAAAACTTGATGTGATCCTTCATATCACTGTTAACGTTTCAGTCTCAGGAGGAATGTAAAATAAATCTGTACCAGTCATCAAATCTCGTATAATATGATCCCAATATCTAATATTTGGAAACCTCTAGTAACACCATCGCAGCTATGTGTCAGTAATTTGATTTCTTCATTTGTTAGATTAAGTAGCACAAGTCAATTGTTCTTCTGGTGAATGACATATCTTTAGCTCATTCGGAATCTGTCCATATTTGTATTATTGTCCACAAACAACATGTCTTCCAAAATAGCTGCTAGCTTCCAGAACTCGTATTCAATTCCGGGTATTAAATTCAGTCTTGGTTGGTGTTCGAACAAGACCATACTGTATACGTATTTTTCAAAGCTATTTTCACCAAGCTTTAAATTAATCTAATACTACACATTCCTCTTTAGGTATACATGTACATAATAATTCTCGTACATTTTATTTTGTGCTCTCGTAATCATTTTCGTTAACAAAGGAGATAAGCATTTTCATATGATAGAAGATTTCCGAGTGCTGAATGACAGACCCGAAAAAATTGCTTAATTGTTGTGGAATCTCCAATTCAACGTCGAAAATTTGCCCAGTGTCACTGTTAAGAGGATCGTCGTGTGGATGTTTGTTTATTTTTATCTATTTAATTTCTTGATTGCCTATTTCAAGATATTTTTAATTGTATTGTTACTTTCTGACCCTTAGTATAATATAGCAGTTTTAGAAGCATTTGTGAATATGGTTTCGTGTCACTATAACTTTATTAACCTTATTGCTTAAAAGTCTCGTCCATTCGGATCTTGAACGATAAGGCGTACCCTTTTTGTACAAAGCTATTTTCAGCATTTATATTTGTTTTTAATTATCTATGCTGCAGCATATCAATTCCTACCCGTACCATTCTTGATCATTTGAATAAAGTCTATTACATTTGTAGGCTTTTACTTCTCTGTTATATGCAGAATGTCTATCTAGAACGGTGTAGTGGTCGCAATAGAGCATCTTGTTTTTATAGATAACCTGTATGATAGCATTGTTTGCATTATTTCTACCCACTATTATCAAGATTATACTACCGAATCCAGGGATAGCACTGTCTGTTCTGTCGTATATATATATATATATATATATATATATATATATATATATATATATATATATATATATATATATATATATATATATATATATATATATATACATATATATATATATATATATATATATATATATATATATATATATATATATATATATATATATATATATATATATATATATAAGAACACAAACCAAATGACGATTAACAGTCCTTTCAAATTATATCCCGGATATATCATTGTTATAGTGGTAATTATTGTGTCTAAAATGCACATTCAGAGAATTATTTAAAAGAAAATGTGCCGGCTGCAAAAATACAATTTTATTTTGTGTTTCTAGTCTTCTTGGTTTAAACTGTTTGGTTTTAATGTTTTAAGTCAGCGTAGCCAGTAAAAGATTACACACACACACACACACATACACACACACATATATATATATATATATATATATATATATATATATATATATATATATATATATATATATATATATATATATATATATATGGATGGATGGATGGATGGATGGATGGATGGATGGATGGATGGATGGATGGATAGATAGATAGATAGATAGATAGATAGATAGATAGATAGATAGATAGATAGATAGATAGATAGAGAGGAAGAGAGATGCCTCAGTAACCAGCGATACACAATCTTGAAGAAGCTACATGGAAATTTAGTGCCTAGAATGTTATATCTTGAAATATTAAGAAATCCTGATCAAAGTCGTATGTCCTCAGCGTAAAGTATCAGATATAATATGCAAATATAATCTTACATATATAAAAAATAAAAAAGAACCTGATAAATATGTTGCGCTACGATGACTACGTTTGAAAGTGGAGATAATTAATCTTTTTTGGGGGAATATCAAGGTTATATTGATGTTTTGCAGCGGCGTTCCTGATCGCCTACATCATCTTACAGTTCCTGGTTGGCAAGCCAATGTACCTTATGGAACTTATATTGGCCCAGTATTCAGGCAAGGGGCCTACAGCTGTTTGGGCTATGAACCCCAGTGGAAAGGGTAAGAGTCAGTACAAAAATGATTTATCAGTATATTAATATCCATATATTCCTCTACGTAATGTGAAAACGACACGCGTTAGTAAATGTCATCATTCTCGTTAGAAATAAATAATAATTTTGGTATTTACCTAAGACTTTAAGATATAACTCCTGAATATTTAAGGTTTATGATCTTTGACATTGATTAATGAGAATTCAAGTTTACTAATACGCTATGGCCTTTCCTGTCTGTTCTTTTTCATTTGTTTCTTATTCAGTCATTAAATAATCAATTACTATTGCACCTCTACAATTCGATAAATTGCAAATCCTGTTGCAGAAATGGCAAAAGGTATTCAGTATTATCATTGTTTTATTGTCATTGTCGTCTCCCTAATCATTTATGTTGTTATTATTATTGTTATTATTATTATTATTATTATTATTATTATTATTATTATTATTATTTTTTTTATTATTATTATTATTATTATTATTATTATTATTATTATTATTATTATTATTATTATTATAGGCATCGGAATTGCCCAGGGCTTGATATCCCTCGTCGCAACTGTTTACTACAACGTCATCATGACGTACACCTTGTATTACCTGTTTGCTTCCATGCAGGCCACACTTCCATGGACGGTGTGTAAAGAGGTAACAACTTTAAAAGTCTGAAATCTTGCATAAGAACACGAACCACCTCAAGATTTTTTTTACACTCGTGCTTTTCATTATATTTTAGTTATTGCTAATTAACATTCTGTCGGATTCATCATCATTTGTCTTTTGCAATATAGATTTTTTTATATGGAAAATATGATCTTCATTATCTATTGTTAGATAATTTATATTTTCTAAATCAGTGCAAATTATTGTTTAATCTTGTCATGTATTGTAATGATACAGGTGTAGACATTGATTGTATTGTCTACATCGGGGTTATGTTAAAATAAGATTTAAAAATGATAATAAATATATGCCTTTCACAAACCAAATAATGTTAGGTTAGAATTTTTAATTAAAGGATTTTGCAATCTTTCCTTTTTCAGATTTATATTTTGCTTATATGTCACCCAAGCATCGATTATCTTGACAACTTCAGCTAACGTCTAAGTGTAGTGATGACTACTATTAATGATCTTCGTAGCTATTGTTCGTCAGGAAACCTATGAGGAGAATTAAAATAAATGTGCGTCGATCTATCTATCTATCTATCTATCTATCTATCTATCTATCTATCTATCTATCTATCTATCTATCTATCTATCTATCTATCCATCTATCTATCTCGATGGGCGGATCAATTTTGAGATGCGATTTGTAAATTTGGAAATGAATTATTACTATCTGCCTAAAACGCGTTGTATTCTACAGGAGTGGAAGCAGTATGGATGTGTAGAACAGACAACCAAACGCTTAAAATATTGTGATAATCCAGTGGTCATAGCTAACAACTTCACAGACTGTCGCTGCACTTTAAATGCCACGTTTGATAACAGTCTTTCCTTCAACTGCACCAACACCAGTTATATTGGGGAACCAACGGCAGTGGCTGATTTATATTTTAAGTAAGTTGGTAAATGTTAAATACTGAGTTTCAATTGGAAAATAGGATATGGACCCAAATCTCCATGGGCACCTCTTTAGCACCTAGACATTGCTCGTCAAACAATCTGGCCAGCCATACTTTAGACTTGTAAAATTTTCAGACATTAAAACAGTACTTTGCACCTTTCACGGGTGGTAGGCAAAGAGTATTCGCATAGTAAAGAATGTCACTTGTAATGCCTCTGTAAGGTGCCATCAGTGACACTGCGCCTGTAATTGACTGTTTTAGCTGACACTGCACTGTTGATACAATATGTTTTGAAATGTTACGAATCTAGATAATGCGAGTTTAATACTTTGCTTATTGTACACAATACTTTTATCGTCACGATCAGGAAATATCTGAGGGAAATATATATGCAGTCATCTTCAAATTACCAAATAATACTATCACATTGATCTCAAGGCAGTCACCTTCAAATTATCCATTAAAACTGTGACATCGATCTCAAGGCAGTCATCTTTTAATTACCCATTAAAACTATCACATCGATCTCAAGGCAGTCACCTTCAAATTACCCATTAAAACTATCACATCGATCTCAAGGCAGTCACCTTCAAATTATCCATTAAAACTATCACATCGATCTCAAGGCAGTCACCTTCAAATTACCCATTAAAACTATCACATCGATCTCAAGGCAGTCACCTTCAAATTACCCATTAAAATTATCACATCGATCTCAAGGCAGTCACCTTCAAATTATCCATTAAAACTATCACATCGATCTCAAGGCAGTCACCTTCAAATTACCCATTAAAACTATCACATCGATCTCAAGGCAGTCACCTTCAAATTGCCCATTAAAGCTATGACATCGATCTCAAGGCAGTCATCTTTAAATTACCCATTAAAACTATCACATCGATCTCAAGGCAGTCACCTTCAAATTACCCATTAAAACTATCACATCGATCTCAAGGCAGTCACCTTCAAATTACCCATTAAAACTATCACATCGATTTCAAGGCAGTCACCTTCAAATGACCCATTGAAACTATCACATCGATCTCAAGGCAGTCATCTTTAAATTACCCATTAAAACTATGACATCGATCTCGAGGCAGTCATCTTTAAATTACCCATTAATACTAACTTATCGATCTCAAACGTTCTCCATATTGTGAAAATATAATAAAGTCTAAAGAAATTTTGAAACAAAATTGCCCTTTTTCTTAATGTGCACGTGTTTCGTTAATTTAAAGTACAAATCATGCAAATTATAGAGCGAGACATAACAAGCAGAACTGTAAAAGTTCCCAAACCTTCTATTTCACTGAATTCTTCATCAACCATTATGTCGGCTGCATATAGAGGAAAAAACCAACACACGTGACTAGATAATTGAGAAAAAAAGGAACATATATTAAATGGTGATTACACTTTACTCTCACATTTACCAAACTATCTGTCTATCTATCCAGACATTACTATCAAACTTTAAACTATTTTGAATATTCTACCAAACACTGAGTTTTAAAGATTCCGATGGATTTATGTATTAATTTGTATGTGTTTCCACTTTTCTGATGTTTCATAATTTTAGTAAGGAGGTCATCCATAAGGCCATCAACATGTACCCTGAAGATTTAGGACCTCCTTTGTGGAAACTTGCTCTCTGTCTTCTCCTCTCTTGGATCATTGTCGTCATCTGTCTCATCAAGGGAATCAAGTCATCGGGAAAGGTACGCTTAACTGTGTATAGGCTACCTTAATTGTTTTAATGAATGAAAAAGTTTTGTTTCATTTGCATACATTCATAACTAAATCCAGGGCCATTTCATAAACGATTATATTTAAAACTCGCCTGAACAATAATAAACTGCCCAGTTATGTTTCAAACATCCCCCGTTCAAGCGTGTGTATTCGTTGAATTTCCATGTGATTGAACCAGTTCGTGTTCTCATTTTCTGCTTTTTAAATGCACACTCAAAAGAAAATCTATAACATGAAAAATTAATAGCTTTGCTTTGTTTGTGTCCTTGCACTGTCGTCCAGTGTTTAAAATTTCTAACCTTGTTTGTGACCTAGCACTGTTGTCTAGTCTTTAGAGTTTATGACCTTATTTGTGACCTAGTACTTTTGTCCAGTGTTTAAAATTGATTCAGTATTTAGCTACAGATCCAAAACAGGTGACACTTTTGATAAAAACTTAATTCCTGCAAGCTAACAATACAAGGCTTAAATCAGCAGAATAAGAATGGTAAGTGTTACATGCATAAGAGTGGTAACGATGATAACAGACACTTCCTGATTCTGTGACCTGTTTTATCTGATGTGGCGGACACAACTAACACTGTCTACTGTAAATTTTGATATATGTACATCACTTAGCACCGCTTAATCTGGGTATATATGTTTATCAATGACCTTCAGCTACAGATAAGCTTAAACAGAGTTCATTAATGGGCGGAGAAAATGATTTAAAACTTTTCAAAATCTAAAATTGTTTGCCAAATTTATGATATGCACTATATTAAGAGTCACCAAACGTTTTATATTGACAGCTGTTTGCCTCCTATCGCCGAAAAGATGAACATGTTTAGGGATTTTAGATCGTAGACTTACATACTTTCGACATGATAGATAATCAGGGGAAAAAATCCAATGCAGTGGTTATAATACTAGACACAGATTGCAAAGCTAAGCGGAAGCTCATTCTCTGGTCATACAGGTCATTAATAAGTTCTAAGCTTGACTAAAGCTAGATTATCTACGGGTCAGTCGGCAAATCTTAGCTCCTGATACTTGATCTGGTATACATTCATCGATATAGACTTGTATGCATTTATAACTTCCCCAGCCGTAAGACTCCAGGGTAACAAAACATTGCATGTTGTTGCATACGAATTTGCGATCTGTTAGAAAAAAAGCTAAAACCAGTTTTCACAACCTTAGTTATTAACACCCCTCCATAATAAAATAAATAAGACGAACGAAACTGACTCTTCAGTGCTCTATTGTCTAATTCATCTATTCCAGCAATTAAGATAGTCCTTAGACCGAAATTCTAAGCCTTGCATGCTCAGAAACCAAACTTCGTTTCATGGTTGACGAATACGAATTCGTTCTTGCTTAGAGAAAAGCTAAAATCAGTTTTAACGACCTTAATTAGCAACATCCCAACCCCAAATAAAAATATTTGTTAACCATTTCGAATACATATTTTAGTCGTCAAGACTGCAACATGCCCTCTATACTTCACCAAGTGGCCAGGCCAAGAAGACTCGAACTCCGTAAGGCTAGACAAGACTTTCGTCAGATGTCATCAAGATATATAGTAATTTTATTCATTTGACTCTTATTTCTCCACAGGTCGTGTATTTCACTGCCACATTTCCCTATGTAATTTTACTGATCCTGCTTGTTCGTGGTGCTACACTTGACGGAGCTATCGATGGAGTGAAGTATTTTGTTATTCCTAAATGGGAGAAACTATTGGACCTCAAGGTGGGTCTATTTAATAATTCGCTCTTGCTATAATTAGGGTATTAATTACCTTTGAATCTAAATCAAGGATGAACTTCAGATGTCTCAATATTTAAAATATTAATACTTTGCATTATCAAGATAGATGTATGGCATATATTTTAGCATTATTTGAAACTATGATTTGAAAGAAGGATTCGCTTTTATGAATGTGAATCAACACTTGATGAAAGGTAACAAATTTTGGAATAAAACAAAGCCAAACGTATATAATCAGGTTGATTTGGGGTGGTTTTGTTTTCACGCTTCTTTGTGAGGTCAACTGTGCCCAAACATGGGAATATCACGTTCTGGTTTAATACATGTTTTAATTGGGGTACAGATTTCTTTTCTATAAATATTTACTACATAATTTATATACCTAGCAAGTATTTATGTAAAACTAACAATAATACACGGTGTGCTGTGCGCAATAGTTTGTCGAACACTGATAAAATACCTTCAATCGTTGGTTGCAAATACTCATTTCTGATGCCAGTTCCTGCTGATTAGAGTTCCTTAAAGAGCAATGAAAACAACTAATCATGCCCATTGTGAGTCCCATATATTTACCTTTGTTGAAGGTTTGGGTAGCAGCTGCAGGTCAGATGTTCTTCTCTCTTAGCGTATCCTTTGGTGGCATCATCATGTTTGGGAGCTATAATAAATTCAAGAATCAAGTATATGGGTAAGCTTTCATGGTGTATATTGGATTTATAGCTGGCACAAGCATCAAGTGTTACGTTTGTCCAATATCCCATGGTTTAGCTTTGCGATTAGGTCTGTTTGGAAAAGCTACTTTAGAGCATTTCTGTGTCCGGAAGACATTTATAATTAAAGCCGGACGAACGTTTCCAGTAATGCAACATTTATAATATTTGTAGGGTTACACATAAATTACGTATTTTCCTTTTCATTTAATTACTAGGGAACATAAATTGATTACTAGGGGACATAACTTGTTTGAAACTGGTTTCAAGATAAAGTTTCTTGATTTCAGGGAAATTCTTTGTGATAATTTACGAATATTTATTTAAAACGGATATATCATAAACGACAATGAGGACAGGTGTTTAACAAAACATCCGCACAGAGCAATTTTCCTAAATGCAAAACAGTCAATTTTGCATCTCATTAATCACTCCCTTAAAAGGGTAGTATTAAAGATCTTGAAATATTTGTTATTACGTTACTTTCTGAGTTTGTAATTTTCTAGCAATACGATGCATAATCACATACGTAACCGAACTTAACATTTGTTCTTCAAAATTGGACCTGATTAATGGACATTGTATGTGCATGTCTTACTTTAGGTTTTATTTGTTATTATATAATTTTATTTACTTGTACATAATGACATGAAGGGATATTGCTTGATAATTGATACCGATTATTCATAGCAGTGATGCAGTTTAAGCAAACAAAAATATCCCAATAGTTTATTGAAATTAATTGAATTGTAAATTTGTCTCCTTTTCATTCTTGAGAAATTAAGATAAATCCTTGTGAATAAAATGATTTTTCGCAATATTTTCATTTATATTATTCAGTTTTAAAAATAGGAGTCATCGTCCTTGCTATTCTTAACAGTAAAATTAGATTTTCAAGACATCACAGATAATCTTTCACTGTCTTAAAGAGCCACGACTAGCATTACATACGTTACCTATCTATCTATGTATCTATCTATCATATCTATCTATCTATCTATCAATCTATCTATCTATCTATCTATCTATCTATCTATCTATCTATCTATCTATCTATCTATCTATCTATCTATCTATCTATCTATCTGTCCATCCATCCATCCATCCATCAATCCATCCATCCATCCATCCATCCATCCATCCATCCATCCATCCATCCATCATGCATGCATGCATCCATCCATCCATCCATACAGACAGCCATACATACAGACATACATATG
Organism: Potamilus streckersoni; assembly: GCA_016746295.1. Taxonomy (NCBI): domain Eukaryota; kingdom Metazoa; phylum Mollusca; class Bivalvia; order Unionida; family Unionidae; genus Potamilus; species Potamilus streckersoni. The sequence continues at coordinate 1,481,200 of JAEAOA010002091.1, forward strand.
TTCACAAGTGCACAAGGGTATATATATTACGTCATATAATAATATCTTTATAATACTTTATATTGCATGACTAATATAAGAAAATAAGCACTTGAATTTCAAAATTTAAACAAAAAAAGATCAGAGCCAAAACTCCTGGTCACGACATATAAAACAACTTAAAAGTGCTAGCGTTAAACCTCGAAAGACCAAATCCTTGAAATCGTAAGATTATATATAGATCTACTTGATTCACAGGTCACAATTAGCATTTTCTGAAACAAAAACATTAGATATAGGAATATAACCTTCTAAAATGATCTAATCAGCCTTGTACAACGCAATGACCTGTAAAAATCACTTAAGAAATTACAAAATTCTCTACACAAATAAAGAAATTTACACCATCATATTTACCAGAATAATAGCCCTGAAATTAAGTACGTGTAGATAATAATATATCCATGTATTAGTTGTTGAATAAAAATGAAAAAGTATTTTTTATAACAAAAATCAATTATATCAAGTAGAAATGAACTCATAGTTTTGTCCAAGGTCAATTCCAGCAAACAATGTTAAATTGTTATAATACAATAGTAGACAATTACATAATTGTATTAAAACCGCACAGTAAACAATTAAATTAAATATAGACAACAATATACATACGCATATATATATATATATATATATATATATATATATATATATATATATATATATATATATATATATATATATATATATATATATATATATATATATATATATATATATATACGTGCATACCTGCACACATACATGCATAATATAGACATACATAAATACATACATAGGTATATACACAGATATATATATATATATATATATATATATATATATATATATATATATATGAGATCTTATTTATGACGATATAAAGCCTGAGAAAATGAAGAAAACACTAGTATCACATGACTTATCTATATTTCGAATATCCGTCTAATTTTTTCTTTTAATATCCTCAGAGACTCAATGTTGATCGCTGTAATGGACCTTCTGACGAGTATAATTGCTAGTTTTGTTATTTTCATGACGTTTGGTGGAATGGCCAAAGACCTTGGGGTAGGAGTACAGGACGTAGCTAAGGCTGGTAGGTCAGAATCGACTATAATACGTATTCACAATATGAATACGTATTATATAAATATAAATATATAAATATTATATAAATATTTTGATTTTTCTGATATAGATTGTACGTTTTAGGAAGGTATTCTTTTCGATTTGCAGTGTATTACATGTGAACATTTGTCCGATGAATGAAATAGCTATTGAACCAATGTCATTATCCTTATAAAGTATTATAACGATATTAGTGCATGACGTCATATTTTGAATAAATAATTCCTAAAGCATACATGTTATATATTCTTTACTAACAAATGCATGATAAATCTCAGAAATCTGTTTGTTGAAAGAATGAATTAAATATTTTTTATAAACAAAATAGAAAATGAGATTTTACTCGTGATATATATATATATATATATATATATATATATATATATATATATATATATATATATATATATATATATATATATATATATATATATATATATATATATATATATATATATATATATATATATATATATATATATATATTAAATTCAGTTCAAAAGGCAATCATGCAGTGAAGTTACTGGCTTTATCATGTATATTCGTCAACAGAAAGCAGGTCATTTTTCTTACCATTCCTGTTGTGAATATTATTACTATTGAATTTCTATTATTATTATTATTATTATTATTATTATTAGTAGTAGTAGTAGTAGTAGTAGTAGTAGTAGTAGTAGTAGTAGTAGTAGCACTAGTAGTAGTACTAGTAGTAGTAGCAGCAGTACTAGTAGTATTATCATTATTATTAATTTGTGTATTATCATTATTATTATTAATTTTATTATTATTATTATTATTATTATTATTATTATTATTAGTAGTAGTAGTAGTAGTAGTAGTATTATTATTATTATTATTATTATTATTATTATTATTATTATTATTATTATTATTATTATTATTATTACTGCTACTAAAGTTCAAAGAATTAGATAAAAACAACAAGAATGCTGCAAGAACATGAAACTAGAGATATACCTGGAAAGGCTAAAATTGTAGTCTGTCGAAAGAGGGAATAGTTGAAAGTATGTGAAAGCTGGTATTTTGCTGAAAGTGTGATAGAGACATTATATTATTATACATATCTTGGCTCTGTATTCTCTGCTAAAACTTCATGGTATATGTAAAGAAAACCCAAACAGCACAATCTTCCTGCTGCTTGTTAGACCTAATCGGATGATAAACTGTCAACAGAACTATACCAATTAGGTAATTCTAAAATAGCACCAGTTTTGAATTATGGGAACGATATTTTGGTTTTCCCTAAAGCAAATATAGTACATATATTACTAAATTCATTCCAAATGGTTTCTTAAAAAAAGATCTACAATGATTTACTAAGTATTGGTTCAAAGTATTAAAGAGCAGTGAGGATAAATTCCACATGACAAAGGGATAACTTACAGTTGACATGGGGCAAGCACTACGATTGCTGGGTAACTAAAGTTAAAAATCTATTGTTTTCATACAGCATCGGAATGGTTGGGGTAATCAAGGGGTAGGTGATGAAATACCATTTCATTATGTTTAAACAACGTTAGAACGATATATTTCAAACAAGAACTAAACGGAGATTTGATTGAAGGGATAGACGATTCTGTAATAAGATAAAAATTAAGCTGAGTTGTCAAATAATATATAGATTTGTCTGAATTCTTCACTCACTCCTAGCTTGCTATGCGTGTTCAGACATGAAACCTTTCACATAATAGCAGGTAAGTGTGAAAATAGCCCCTATATTGAAAGACTGTGTCATCTTGTGCAAATATAGATGATGATGTTCATTTTGCTGTTAAATTTGCCATGAATGATAACCATATAAAGGCTCATGTACCTTCATACATTTATTTAATGTAAATCACAATTATTTTTTAACTTTATCCAGAGAATCAGTTATAATATTAATATCCTATATAATTTTGCTATTTATCCAGCAAAATCGATAAAAATTACAGCTATGTTTTGTGGAGAACACGATAATTATGAACATGCGTGTAATGTGGGCTTTTGCATATGCTTCAAATAAAGATTATTATTATTATTATTATTAGTATTATTATTATCATTATTATTATTAGTAGTAGTAGTAGTATCAGTATTATTATTATTATTATTATTATTATTATTATTATTATTATTATTATTATTATTATTATTATTATTATTATTATTATTATTATTATTACTACAGGATATGGTTTGGCATTTGTAGCCTACCCGGAAGCATTGTCAACACTACCTCCTCCGCAACTCTGGTCCATACTCTTCTTCTTCATGCTTTTCACTCTCGGACTCGACAGCGAAGTATGTGAAAACAATATTTCCTTTTTTTGGTAATGTTGTATGCCAAGTATTTTTAAATACAATATAGCCACTGATCCACTGATCACCCTGTGTTGGAAGTAAAATGAGGAGTATACCAAAGAATTTAAATCCTCTGTAAACAGAACTGACTCCCCATACAACAGCAAGTGCACTATTATCCCTTTACAAACAAAGTTAATCCCATACACGCTTATGATGTTCCTACCAAACATGCCAACCCTTCTACTTTTTCTCCATGTAACTAACAAGAGAGAGAGAGAGACAGACAGACAGACAGACAGACAGAGAGATACAGAGAGAGAGACAGAGACAGAGACAGAGTGTATGTGTGTGTATTATGTATATTTAATGTAATTAAATTGTTTGTTTGTTAGGTTTTAAAAAATTACATTCAATTACATGTTATTGCAATGATAACTTTGTCTACTGGGTTTGATATTTATTTTTTTAGAAATTCAGCTCAGTTCTGTTTGACCTGATAAACAACCTGTAGTTGCTACATTGTATCTAGTAATGACCTATATTAAGAAAAAGTAAGAGTTTGTGGTAAACAACTTTGTTTTCCCCGAATGAGAACCATTGATTTTAGCTAAGGCTATGCTACAGCACATCAGTTAAGACATGTAAAAAAATGTCCATGGTCTTCTAGAAGGTGGTCGCGTGACCTCATCCGGGAATTCGTTTTGCGTTGTAACTTTGCTGTATAACTCTGTTCTTCATGCTAAATAGACAGATGGGCTAAAACTTTGACACTGAAAGGTGTTTTGTTGTGAGCAGTTTGAGTTAATTTGTATTTTATTCAATTTAAAGTGATTCTTTCCCTGGAAAATTTGTGCTCACACAGAATTCTTGGACAAAGACATTTATATGAAATGATTCGGATTTCCAAACTGGAATATTATATTTTGAGTTTCAACAAGGAATTGTTGACAACGTGACGCTCTAAAGACTTTGACATAACGTCATCGCCCTCCATCTTGGATTTCATCGTGATTTGAACTGTATTTCATTTAGGACTTTTCATTTATGGGACTTATATTTTTTATTTTTGGATTAATTTTGGATTTGATTCGTAAACCTTAAGTCCTTTTTCTCAATTTACCTTGGCTTTCCTGAGAAATATATTATGTTGTTAAATTTTGCAAAACTTGTTCTTTTCATTCCTTTCTTGTAAGGTTGTACGCGCCGAGTCACGTAACAAGAGAGCCTTGTTAAGAAACGATCTTTTTATGTCTGTGTGTAAGAATGAAGAGTTTTTATAATCTAATGACATACACACCTTTTGTAAATCCTGTATGAAGCCAAATGTATGGTTTTAAAAATTGTAATATTATTTGTTTGTGCAGTCCTAGGTTTCAGTTCTTTCGCTAAGCATCAGGTTAGGCAAATTTGGTATTTTAGTTTGTTGGCAAAGTTTCTTTTCATACAGAATTTTGATTTATCCCTGTGCTACCCACGGGAATGACCACATGCACATTTAGTAACCACGCAACCATGCATATCGTCAGTCATGTGGGGTGACAGAGAACATAGACGTCTTTAAGACAGGTAAGACTATAGTAGCGATCAATACAAATACGCACTATAAACCTCAAGGCTATAAACGATTATTGTCCTGTTCACTGGACTTTTATTGTCTGTAAATCTGCGGTTCCTTATTTGTGCTCATAATTGTCTGTCAGTTTCCATATCTACCGGCAGAATTTCAAATTGACACGCATTGATTATTTTATCCTGAATTGCTACCAAACTTAATTTACTGATCGTATTCAGATTGCTTTGTGTAACGGCAAACAATTCTGAATATATAGATATTTATTAATGCAATATCATCAGTATTATTTCGCTAGCACCAACAGAGACACGGGTTACTGTAGATATACCATAAATACCGGCTACTATCAATAAAGCTCCAACAATACCGGCTGGTACACATACAATGGTTGATTTGGTTATGATTGCAATTACAGCACGACCAACAGTTGCTGATTTATCAAGATAGCAACTTGGGCCTACGACCAAACATGAGCGGTTCTCAAGATAATTTCATTTCCAACTGTTTTCCGCTTTGATTATTTTTTAGCGTCTGTAAGACTGAGGTCCTGTCATAGATCTTCTATTAATAATACAATCACGTATTTTAATTGCACGACTGGCATAGTCCAGTCTAATCATCACGCTCAGACGCAATCAGAACGCGCCCCTTTAGTCAATTTTTCCATTCTTATTGTACAATCGTCATGCAGCTAGAAAATACCTCTGACTTGGATTGTGAGTTCTGGTGGTTTGGCGCCCCTCTAATTCCAAAGTTACTGATCGCTCTAGCACCTTTTAATCTAACGACCATCTTTGCCCAATTACTTGTACCCGAACTAGTGTGTCGTTGTTGAATAATAGTCGAGATGGGTTTTGTCTTAGCTGAGTTAATTTAGCTGCATAATATTGGCTGGTGAACGTAACCGAAGAAGGGCCGATACATCGGTGACTGATACCTTACCGTTACATAAACAAATCCCGTAGTGTTGTTTGGCATTCAATGTTGCAAACAACGACCGAGTATCTGCCTGTGCGATGAGTCCAAGCTGGCCAAAAGTTAATAGCGGCTCATCAATCTCTACTTGACCTTTCTTCAAGATTATATTTCAGATCATACGAAGGTCGCATAACACCGCTTTAAGGCAGATACCCATTGTCAAGTGAAACAAAGTCACCGTTGATGTTATCATCCGCTGCCAACGGATTCAGCACCCCCTCGGTATATTTCTCAACCTCATTAGATCTGTCAGAATTCATTACACATATAATGTTAAAGAGAACATCGAATCTTAAATACAAACACCAAAGACGGTTAAATTCTTTTCTGAATGAACGTTGAACGCTTCAATATGAATTTTGTCTTTGCTTCTATCGATCTTGCCATTGCGATTAAATCATTATTAGTGAATGGATGCTTCCATCAATGGCGCAATCTTTTTTGACCAGGTAATCGATGACCTCTGCCTGAAGGCGTTAGAAGACTTGAAGGTCTCTTCCTTTTTAATGCATCTACCGCAAGCTTTTTTCCAAAGCCATTCATGACGCAGTTCCGACAGCACCTAACGCTGAAGCTTTTGCAACCGCTGAAGCCGCTAATGCCAAAAATCCTGAAATGGCTGCAACAAATGAAATATACCACCAGTCTTTTGTATTTGTGCCATCTCTGACTTGTATAATTTTAATACCTAGTTGTGACTTCCATTTGTAATTCTCTTTTAAACTGATTGAAATCACTGGCTGGATATGAGTAAAATTGGGAATTTCCCTTTCATCGAACCACTTTCACAGGCACTATCATATCAAATACCTCTTTAAACTGAGTCATTGTAAAAACTTCTAGTTTCCACTCTTCACTATTTGTGTTTGGGACGGATTTACTACTACTAATCATATATTCGCAGCTGAGCTGCTTCGTTAATGACATTATCAATTGTAGGTGGCATTGATTATGTCGATAGTAATATAACTGGAACCATCTTCGGTGCTAGTGCTATAATCGCCGTATTCGATCTCGAAGCGACTGATTTCTTAATAGATGCACAGCGGCACTTTTAGCATTATCAACGGGTCGCATTGTACCTAGCTTAACTAGCAAAGCGCGCGGTGATAAGGCTGAGTGCTTTTTTTGCACTCGAATATATTCAACGAACAACATCACCGAACCTAGTTTAGTAATATGTCATTTTCAATTGTTTTCTCGCGTTATTACTCGAATGGATATTTCACGTAGACGCAGGACTGTTATTGCTATTATTAATGTCAGGTCAATCTCTAATGTACAATTGTATCATCAATATTTCACTGAGCAGATCTACAACTTGTCCGTCATAATCCACGAGGAAAAAGAGAATATGGGTCAGCCGATTATTACGGCATGGTAGATACACAGGAGGTGCTACCGTATTTGTTATCAGATCACTTGTTCCACGGTTAGTAAAACCTAAACAGAATATAACCCCGAAAAACTTCGCCTCAAATTTCATACATGCCCTCATAACTACCATTGATGTTATCACAAATTTAAATAGCCTGGGTAGTTGAGATGACTGTCACTATGTCAGGCGCGATATGATATTCCCACGTAAAAATCCTGTATCATCTGGAACGTTGCTAGGCCAGCCTAACACTGATCTTATGGACGAACTTGCAATGTCGGACTCATACGTCTAAGATTCTATGGCAATGACAAAACAACGTGTGGTCTCATGGGAATCAGTCAGCATCAAAATTATTCGTCGAATTTCTTCATTGATCCATTCTGCCATATGCACCAGAGAGAAATTCAATAGTATGCCAGTTCGCGCCAGTGTCTGATGAAAACGCAGATGAGTCACTTGCGAACAGACCAACACACGGATATTAATACAGCTGTAATACACTTTCAGTGGTGTTAGTGCCTTCTCAAGTGTGCGTGATTCCCCAGTAATCGCAGGGCAGAAGAAGTCACACTGAATTTTGATTTCCTCGATAAAACTGTAATCATCGAAGTCACACTTTGGACTGTATTTGCAACAACTTTTTGTATTGAAGCAGATAATACACTCCAAACAGGAGTGTCTCACCACGCACCGTCTTAATCGTTTCAGAATTCATCATTGGTGTTTTTTATATCATGAGTGCCTTCTATAAGTTCGTGCATTAGCGCACGATACGTGTCTCTAACCATAATATCATTAGTAAGCTACCGCGGACAAATTAATGTAGCTTCATTAATGATTCCAGGTGTGTTGTTGCCTGCACGAACTGGTCCCACAAGTATTTCCAAAAGGTCATTTGGGTCACACAGCCCACCAATACCATCTCCTTGTTTTTGTACCTTTTCCCTTTGTACTTGTTTGTCTATTCTTTTTTTTAAAAAAACGTATAGGATTAAGTTGCAGGTTGTTTTATTATTTTGGCGTTTTTATTCAGTTTTTTTCCTTGAAAACGCATGTTTTCGTTGTGGTTCGGCTGCTTTCTGAATATTCTTTTGTCTTGGTATCATAGGTTGAATTAAATTCTCTTTCTCTCCGTACAAAGATTTCATAAAAATCTTCAACTCTAAGTGCTCCCTGAATTTCTCCAGCTTTACCCAAGATAGTATTACATAATAATATTCAAATAGTTCATCAGAGGCGTGTTTAAACCAAGTAAAGTCTAGTAATAACCACCCGGACCATGCTCATTTTACATTTACGATGGTGTTTTTTATCACGACAGTTTGCAAGTTTGGGGCGGTGGTGGTGGAAACAACTCTGCACATAGGGGATAATCACAGAACCACAGGTGGCATTTTTAATTAAAATTTTGTTTTGGTGTTTCCAACATTGACTGATACATGACTGGTGACTTTCCAGGCTTTCGGACGTCTTCTGTTTCTTTACTTCAGCCACCAGCTCTGACAAGCGCCTTATAACATCTGCCGTTGATCTTTTCGCTTCTTGGTATCATTTGTTCATTTGGCTATCCTACGAACTGGACCATTTGCTTCTTCTGTTCCCGCAAGCGCTGACTCGCCTTCTGCTGTTATACTTTTATTTTGTCTTGTATTCTCGGCATGTTCGGAGATTTCTTTTGTGGGTTTAAAAAATGTGCAAATATTCATTCAAACCCAGCTCTGGTATCTTCTTGTGTAGTTTTTTTCGCGACTGCAGCGTATCTTTAACTTTCTCGCAGACTTTTATCACAATTTAAAGCAATTCTAGATATTGATTAGCATCATCACGTCGTTGATATTCTTATCCTTCTACGGCATCACTGCTGGACATTTGTATATGACTGTGTTTTCATTTATAAATTGGTGCACACACACGCGATATTTACTCCTCGACTGTAAGTTCCGGTCAAATCTATGGTGAGAAACCTATACTGGTCCGAAGGTCTGCACAGAGATGTCACGGAATTAATCTCAAGTGTGGTCAGATGCACAATAAAGCCAATGAATATTTCCAAGACCGTTGCATCATTGCCAGAAATATCATCAACAAGCTACAGTTGTCATACATCACATTTAGTACATGGACGTATCATTGAGTCCGTTAAATTACGTGCCAGTGTTTTTATGCCGGCCTAGTGGATATATTTCTGTGGGATTGACTCGATTTTTAAGCATATCATCGTATACAACGCGATTATTTGTTTGCATCTAAATCATTAATAGTAGTGGCGTCGTCAAAGGTGGAAAATAAATCATTTGTGAGTCACAATTTCATGGAGCTTCTTGTATACATACCAAGAAGTGTTTATCTAACTTTCGGAAACACTTCTACATTTTCTGTTCTATGTTGTTAGCAACAACACCGCCCATACTCTCCATTGTTAACACAAAATCTATCATTTCATACAAAATAACTATGCCTATCTCAGAGTACCCATAGCAAAATCCTTCTGTGGCGTTGAATAAACATCTTTTAGAAAATGTCCGCCTTAATAAGCGCAAACGAGTCATCATATAGTGAAATATCAATTTCTTATTCCTTTTGTGTTTGTTGAGAGCGTTTAAAACATTTTTCTATCTTTGCGCTCTTTTGTATTATGATGCCATCCTTAAACTTATTACCCGTAAGAATTTATTTCATTAGTCTGCTCTTTGGCAGTCTCGTCACTTACATCGTCAGAGACGTCATTCTCCTCAAAGAGGGTGTATTGAATATTCTGCAGTTTCCTTATGTGCTTATTTGCCTCAAAAATCTGCCCAAGTTTGTTTCGTTCCATTTCTAAGATCACTCCCAAATCACCAATTTATCAATATGCTTTGAATTTGTTCAGAAAATGCGTACATCTTTTGTGTTTCCTGGATATATCGGTATGACATATTTAGTCGATACAGCAATATAAACTTTTCTGTCACGTATTTGACATTCCAATCATTTGGTAGATTTACGCTATTATTACAGTTGTTGTTGTTGTTGTTGTTGTTGTTGTTGTTGTTGTTGTTGTTGGGCTTGACGCAATTGTTCAGCACAAGATAGGTTATACATGGCGGCCATTATTAATGGTGGAGGAAGAAACCGGGAAATCCGCGGAAGACGTACATGAATTCCTATAGTATGTTTTAGAAATCAATAACTTGGTCAGCACTCAACTTTTAAATATTATAAGCATACACGAGCTTTTCTTCAATACACTGTTGCCCTGCACATTTTGACAGTTACAAAATCGTAATATGCTATAGCGCACAGAGTGGTATTACTGTAGAGAAAAAAAAAAAAACAGCTTTTTATAATACAGTGCATTCATTGCGTGCATATTCATCGCTACCATAGACTTGTCTGTCTGACTATAACACATTCTGGCAGTCTGGCATCGCAAGCAGAGTAATATGAATGTCGGGTTTGATCCACTGGACCATTGACGGCACTGACAGAAGTCTCTGCCCTGTACTACCACATGACTGACCACATGCGTGAGTTGCGTTGTTACTCAATATGCATGAGTATCATGGGTTGCATTAGGGTAAATTGAGTCATGGGAAGCAGAAACAGATGGCAATGAAAGTTGGGGTCGGGTGGGTGAGGGGTAAGGCAAAGCGTCCACATTCATACTACTGAGGCAGATTTAGTTGTTTGGTTTTTTTCAGGAGTATGTTACAAGGTAACAATTGTGCCAGCCCCAAATTGGTTTCCGTGACTTACTTTACCCCATTTTCAAATAGTTTTTGTTGAAATTGGTTTTGATTTTTGTTTACGTTGTGGCACAGTGAAAGAAACTTAACTAGGAGCTATTGAAGCAAAAGGTAAATTTGTCACATTTTTTTTACTAATTTAGAATATTCGCTTTAAAGTCAGTGGCTTATTCTAAGACCGTGAGAGTAGAACTAAATTTTGAAAGGACGTAGCCTTTTGTTATCCATAATTTAGCACACTGACTGACCTTGATTTACCCAATATACGTATTTTCTTTACACTTTGGATTTCAGAGAAAGTTTCTTTTCGAGCACACGTGTATTTATTTTTCGAGTACATTAGTATTTACTTTTGGAATACATTTGTATTTATTTTTCGAGTACATTTGTATTTACTTATCCAGTACATATGTATTTAATTTTCGAATACATTTGTATTTACTATTCGGGTACATATGAACTTACTTTTCGAGTGCATTTGTATTTAATTTTTGAATACATTTGTATTTATCCCGGTACCAATCTCGAAAATATCGAACTTGAAAATGAATAAGAAAAATCATTAACACGGGATTAGCTGCATATGAATGTGTACCAGTGCTTCTGATTAAGTCAAAAATGAGCGTTTAAATTATCAATATGTGACAATGTTTAAGGGATTGTCCGTCTTTCAGCCCGTTTGTCTCTATATAGGTAGGTATATAAGCAGCTATGAGTATTTCGATAGATTGGAAGGTCCACGGGATAGGCGGAACGTACATCTATAAGTCGGTAGGCGGGTAAGTATGTACGTATGGGGTGAATGAAAAATAAGAATAGTTTATTTCTCAAATATTTGAGATTGCACCCTTAATGTCAAACAGATAGATGGATAGATGACATGTGTGTGCGTTTTAAAAAGACAAAGAAAATACAAATAGTTAATCACTATATATATATATATATATATATATATATATATATATATATATATATATATATTTTTTTTTTGACAAAAAAAATCAGTGATCAAAATTTGTTCTCAATCGATATTCGAAAAAGCCCCACTTACTTAGTCATGAACAAATCAGTGAGGATGGAGACTTATGGCTAGTCCCTTCCTCTTCATGTACACCCTCTTCATGTACAACACACAAATGTTAAACATGAAAGTATTTACATTTCTGTGGAAGCAAACTAGACTTTTTGTGATCTTGTATAGTTCCATTTAATTGTCAATACACACTACGGTTCAGTGCAAAACTGTTGTTCTTTTTCATCTAATTTCTATAAAAATATCTCGTTCAAACCCAACCAATACGTATATTAACTGTAATGTTTGTACTTGTTAAGAGAAACTTTTTAATCTAATAAAATAATTGCCACATTAATCAGAACCCGAATTCCTCCATTGTAATATTTTTGTGTGTTTGTGTGTGTGTTTGAATATCTTTGTTTAATGATTTTTATTTTTCTCATTCTTGTTTGGGTAATTTGTATTTTTTTCTCAATAAGAATCACAAAGAAATTTCAAGACGCACCACGAAAACCATGTTCGCTAGCCAGGCTTACAATAACATTATCTACACCTACGTGATCGATACAACGTGAGCACACAACTTGAATGGACTGATAAATAAGTACTTTTCCAGTGCCAGTCCGTGTTTGCACAAATATCCTTCACTCAAAATGTACGTGTAATGGCTTCTGTCTGGTACATATACATACTTTCGGTGTTAAACTTACAGAGTATCCGTTTTAGGTCAATTGCCAGCACCGTTTTCGACCAATATAAAATGCATCACGCTATTGGCTAGTTGGCATTTCATTCTAAGGGATACAACTAACGAAATTCAACTAATGGCACTCGAACAAAGCACTGATATAGCTGTTCGATTCGCCAAGGTGTAGATAGGGTTATCAGAACCTTTGCCCACGAAGATGTACCAAAGCTTATTTGTCATATTTTACTATCTTTGCTTTTTGGTTTTCTTTATTAGAATGGGTTGTTGTACTCCTTCTTTTGACCTTGCAAAGGATTGTTTTAACGACGGGCAGACTGTCTTAAATTCACAAGGAAAGCTTTATATCCATACTTCCATTATGTAAATGTCATGCCACTGAACAAAATATATTTTACCCGAATAGACAAAGCCTGCCCTTAACTAATATTGGCGACTGGTAACATGCCTATATTTAGGCCAGCACTAGAATTTCAAAATCCTCCTATCAAGCCTCAGTCATTATCTTCTTACTTGTTAATTCTTTAACTAATCACATCCATAGTCTTGTGTGAATAAGATCCAAATGTTGGGCAGACGAACGGCATCGCATTTGATAGTATAGAATGACCGTAAGGTAACGTGCTGCAAGGGAAAAGGTTTGAAACTGAACTGTCCTTACAATCAAGTGAAAAACAGTTTCGTTCTAAAAGACGCCTTAAGACCAGTATCGGGAGTGTCGTATCACAACGGTTGATCCGAGCAAAACGATACATTTGTTAGATCATTAAATTATAAATCGATCCATGGAAAAAGAGTATCAGATCGTCTACAACAAACAAGCACGACTTCTCAATCGCAAAGCATTTCCTTACAGTTATACTGCCATCCAGTATAATCAGGAGAGAGTTCCAGGAAACAGATATAACCGCTATTGTTGACGTTCACTGCGAATCATGAATACGTGACATAAAACCACTGGTTGGACCCAACAGCTACAAGATCAGTGAAGCCAAGTACAATGCAGAACTCCGCGACACAAACAATGTAATGCGACCTTGCTGTTCTACTATTAAAAACAATGCCGAATGCCCATCTATAGATCTCATTCACACTCAAAAGCAATGCCGTATCCCCTTCTATAGATCTCATTCACACTCAAAAGATATGCCGTATGCCCATCTTTAGATCTCATTCACATTTAAAAGATATGCCGAATGCCCATCTATATATCTCATTCACACTCAAAAGCAATGCCGTATGCCAATCTATAGATCTCAGTCACATTCAAAAGCAATGCCGTATGCCCATCTATAGATCTCATTCACACTCATAAACAATGCCGTATGCCAATATATAGATCTCATTCACACTCAAAAGCAATGCCGTATGCCCATCTATAGATCTCATTCACACTCTAAAAGTAATACGGATACCATTAGTTTATTCAAAGTTACAAGTAAAATGAAACAATCATTCCTTGTGGAATTACCAGGATAAGCATATTTTGATAGATGATAGATGGCTGTGGAGAAGGACCCAGTTGCAAATCTTTAGCTAGAAGAGGGTATGTCTCTTCGGGTCAAGGAAAATATGGTGTTATGGAGTGAAACATCAAGAAAGGAGTATCAAGATTCAGCGTTCTAGATGGTCTCTTTGCTTAACTTATTTCTTCGATCAGAGGAAGCAACCAAAGGACCCGTTACAATGAAAAAGTCCAGAAAATAACTATGGAACCAAAGTTATAATGGGTTTTGTAATGTGTTTTCGAATTTCATTACAAAACCACAACAATATAACAGAGCGATTTAATTTTTGTTCAATTAACACAGTAGATAATTTTTTTCCTTGTCGTTATACGTGGTTGTACAAATAAACATATCTTTGTCTATTTTAGTAAGACTAGTTTAACTGCTCGTCCAAGAACCTGAAGAACAGAAAACTGCAAATAAAATATACAAGTTGAGGCGAGCGAGTTTAAACGAAATTTTGAAGATAAAAGTACACAAAGTTATTTTTGAAAATTAGGATGCCGCCGTGAGGCAGCCAGAAAACACAACGATTGATGCATGTGTTTATATATGTTTATATATAAGATAGGTTCAATGTGAATTCAAAAGATATTTACATATGCGATATACATTTCTATATTACTTAGCACACATATACACATAATATGAATTACATATGCGATATACATTTCTATATTACTTAGCACACATATACACATAATATGAATTACATATGCGATATACATTTCTATATTACTTAGCGCACATATACACATAATATGAATTACATATGCGATATACATTTATATATTACTTAGCATACATATACACATAATATGAATTACATATGCGATATACATTTATATATTACTTAGCGCACATATACACATAATATGAATTACATATGCGATATACATTTATATATTACTTAGCACACATATACACATAATATGAATTACATATGCGATATACATTTATATATTACTTAGCATACATATACACATAATATGAATCTAAGATATAAGGCGGGGTATTTTGGGGATATTTATTTATGAGAGTAAACGTCTGTAATAAATGTATGGCGGGAGGTTAAACGGTAGACTTACTTTTAAATGTGTTTATTTTGCTTTGTTTTACGTACATTTGGTCAAAGTTTTGTTTCTTTACAGTTTTCCTTTCTAGAGACAACTCTTGTTTGTCTTCAAGACGAGTATCCCCACCTTAGAAAATACAAGAGTTATTTGTGCATCGGCTTTGGAATTGCGTGCTACGTCATTGCTTTATCCTGTGTGACTCCTGTAAGCTAAAAAGGTTGTAGTAGTACTAGCAGCACTACTACTACCACCACCACCACCACTACTACTACTACTACTACTACTACTACTACTAATAATAATAATAATAATAATAATAATAATAATAATAATAATAATAATAAAATTATAATGCAATATATGCTAAGATAATGAATCACATGCCATCAGTTTTTTCAAATATTGAATACAATTAGCATTCATTTAAACAGACTAAAAGTTGAAAATCGTAATAAATATCGTTATTTTCGCGAGGTGCATACATTACAGTTTTGAAGCGTCGCGGTCATTGAGGCTATACAGATATGGGACTTCTTGTAGTCAGAGAATGGAAGAAATCAAATTTGATTATTCGCTATTCCGTACAATATACCGTATATAGTGGATAATTCTTTAAATGCTGCTAATTTTACATTGCTTTACTCTTATATTTACTCTTATATTTCGTTTGTGAAACATAAATATTAACATGTGCAGTTATTCAACTTTTTCTGGTGCTTATATTGAGTAAATTACCAACTAAATAAACCTGTTTTTCTTTGATTTAACAACATGTTGAGGCAGCAAACATGCCCTATTGTACGTTTATTCTTTCTCTTCAGGCTGGAGACTACGTAGTGAGACTGATGGACAATTACGGCACTGACTTCTCTGTGTTGTTCCTTGCATTTTGCGAAAGTGTTGCTGTCATGTGGGTGTACGGTATGCTTGAATTGATATCATACTGTTTTATAACTGTAATGAAATCTGTTTAAAGTACAATAAAATGATGATTTTGGCCAATAAATGAATTTTATCTCTGTACGAAGTTGACGTTTCCATAAATCCGATTGTATACTCCAACTTTACCACGGTCGTTTTGTTGTTGCTGTCGTTTTCATCTGTCTCGATCTTTTTAACTGCTTCGTGTAATTTCACTGAACATATTCATTGATAAAATTATATGGTACCAATGTATGAGAGTAATATGTCTTTTTCACTTACGAAGTCAGATGTACAACAATTTCAATAACAGCTACATTTTTAATAGTTTTCTCAAAACCCTATATGCAAAACCATATTAGTAACGTATATAATATATCGTGGTTATATTACAGCAAAGATGTTTAAAGTACAAACTCAGGGGTTGGTCTAATATATATTATAATTTTTAGTAATAAATGATTAGCAATAAATATTTAGGTTATATATTTCAGAGTGACTTTTGCAAGAAATTATTTTTGATTTGATAACTGAGATAAAAACTGTTTTTGAATAACCACGATTTACCAGTGGGATAAAGATTCAATATAATCAAAAGACGCACATGTCAAAGTTATCACATATTAATGAAATGAATAATATTTTAGGTATTAGACGACTCATTGATGACGCGACTTATATGTTGGGACGTGCACCAAGACCGATCTATTACTGGGGATTCTGCTGGGCTTTTTGTTGTCCTGTCATTATTGGAGTAAGTGAATTGGTGTGTGTGTATGTATGTATATATATGTGTGTGTGTGTGTGTGTGTGTGTGTGTGTGTGTGTGTGTGTGTGAGAGAGAGAGAGAGAGAGAGAATGGTGGAAGAAGATTTTATATTCCTGTATTCTCCATAACAGCATATACTTTTCGGCTTTGACACTAAGTTTTAAATTAGTTACCATTTTCCCTGCAGAAAATATAACTCCTTTATACTTGCAAATTACGTTTTCTTGAAACAAAAATGGACAAGGCATTGAACGGTGCGTGTTATTATCCGTAGAAAAATCTTAATTACCTTATAGTTTCTTGATCTTATGGCCCAATAATATCTAGTGAGAACCTCCTTTTTTAACTTAATGGATATTGTAAACAATAAAACTAAATGAAATTTTATAAGGAACATATTTATTTTATGTACTTACTATAATTTCAAAAAGAAAATAACTAGACTGCTATGTCAAAGAATGGAAACCATTTGTTTTCCTGAAGTGGTCTAAAAGGTTTTGATTCTTTAATCACTGCTTATATTAGTATATCACTCACTCTCATCTCTCTCTCTTTCTAATTGTAGCTCCTCTTTGTATACCGGATGGCACAATATAATCCTCCAATGATTAATGACAATGTACCGTACCCACAATTTGCACAGATCATTGGTTGGATCCTTGCTACTTTCGTTATGTGTCCGGTTCCACTTGTGTTCCTGTACAAGATGTATCAGGCCAAAGGAAGTTTGTGGAAGGTAACTCTATGCATGCAAATGAAAATGAATGGCTGGAAATAGCCTTGCTTAATTGTTTTCAGGTAAATAAAGGACTTCGTCACACAAAAGCATGCTCTCGTTCATTTCTAGAGGGCATAATGTGGTCGAGATGCTACAATTTTATACATAAACAAATGTGGTATATTATCAAGAATTGTCAGAGAATGTAAAAAGGAAAAATTATAGGAATGCTAAAGTTCTTGCCCCTGTTTCATTTCTTTCATCAAATAAAGACAGTAAAACTCCTTGCTACAGTTAGCTTGGCGGCATAACCATGTTTTAGTGGAACCATGTCTATGCCATTTAGAGGTATCAAACAATATATATGCCAATTAAAGGTATTAAACAATGTCTATGACATTTAGAGTGATTAAATACAAAAGGCGTATTTACAGAACAATCTATCCTGACTTTCATTATATTAAAACATTTTTTCATGCAATTATAATCAGCATTCATTGCGTACCTCAAAATAAGCATCGGCATCTTAGCGGCTCTACATTTTTTATTTATCTACGGATTTATCACCTATAATATAATAGTTTTTCTTTCAATAATAGAAATTTAAGGAACAATTTAATTAACAATCTTAAACAGTTAGACTATTTATATATTGTATCTATTTCTAACTGGTATAATTTTGAATGTGATTTCTTTCAATAGAGGTTAAGAACAATCACAACGCCGACGTCAGAATGGGGACCAAATGATGGATCAATGAAACAGGAAGTTGAGATGGATAACGTAGCGAATGATCTGAAATATGGCCTTGACAACCCTGTGCTGGTAGTTGAGAATGAAAATCAAACTAAACTCTGAATAATCAGTCTTATTTTTAAATAGCTGTTCGTGGCACTGATGGTTGTAATCTACGATGCTGTTCAGTCAACATTCCAAACCAAATGACTCAAAATATTTATAAAATACTTTATTTTTATTTCTGTTGCTACGAGTCTATGTTCTTCAAATAACTAACAGAAAAGAGTGAAGACAACAAGCTTTGTAAACTTAACAAATAATTAATTTTATTATAATACAAACTAAAAATGATAAGAAAAAAAACAACCTACTATAATGCGAATTAAATCCAAGAATTAAAAATACAAAATCCTAGTAATTAAAAGTCCTGAATAAAACTCAGTTCACGTCTCGAAGAGATCCAAAATTGAAGGTGGTGACCTGTCTGTTATAGCCTGCGAAAATCTGATGTATCAACACTCTCTTGTTCGATCACAGAATTATCATTCCATGTTTTCATTCAGTATAACATCCAATGAATATCTTTGTCCAAGAATTTTATCAGAGCACTTTTGTATTCCCATAGAAAATAATCATGTAAATTCAATACTTTGAAGAAAATAAAATTCAGCCCAAACTAGTCACAACATAATACAACTGAAAGTGCTAGATGTTAAAGCACAATGGTAAAAATCCTCTTACTTAAAATATAATATTGTTGTCTGCTTGCCCTCAGGTCACAATTATCATTTTCTAAAAATAGCAATTACTAAATGAAAAATAACCTTCTAGAATGATCTAATGAGCCTTGTTTATTTACAAAACAATAGCCTACAAAATGTTCTTAGGAATCTCCGAAAACCTAACCCTGATCAACGTATTTACTCCATCCTTGTTTACCTGAATAATAATCATGTTAATAAACTCATACACATAGAAAATAGTGAAGCTTTTATTAGTTGTTTACATAAATAAAATTACAAATATTATGTAGCTCTATAGATTTAAATATTATCCGTTATAATATTTACTTGTTACCTTTACATATAGACATGGGATATAGTTATAGCGCAATGCCACCCAAATTAAGTATGTGTCTACTCTAAAAGTCCCAGGCACGCTTGAGACTTCTTAAAGCTGGCAGAAGGGGTTTGATTCCTATTATACGATTATAGTTGTTGTTATTGGAGTAGAGAACTAAACCCTATGAGAGAAATAAATATCAATTACGTCTGAACGCCTAATTTGAGGCTGTCTGCAGGTGGAAACAAACATATTATCCGATATGCAAAATCGACAAATTTGAACAAGAAAAATGTTAAAACAATTGACTTATTAAGTCATAAAGTTTATCATTGGTTTAATACATCTTATTTTCAAGAAGAAGTTTATCCTCTTACTATTGTCGCACATAATTACATTCTGCATTGTGTCAAACTTATTGACTGAATGAAAAGTGAACAAATGTGCATAGTTGAAAATATAGGGTTGTGTGGTGTTTCAAGTCCCTTTTCGCAACATCGTAAATCGATTACAACTTATGTTACGAATGGGATCTTTGGCTTTTAACTGAATTCTTGCCAAATGTGCTCAGGTGTTCTCTTTTGAGTTTCGTTCTTTACTAAAAGTACGAGCGTTAACATATTGTATCAGAGTCAAATTATGTAAATGTATTTAAATGTATTTATTTGTAACATATTCTAACTGGATTTTAGTAAGAATATTTCCTATGTCCGAATATATGATTCGTTTTAGATGATATATTAAATTCTTTCAAATCTCAAATATTTATAGGTTATATTTATTTGATTCTATACCGGTTATTCTTATAGTAAAAATTGAAGGATAATAAGAAGATTTAGAAAATGTTAAATTTTACTAGTGCATAGTTTTCATCTTCTAGTCTTCTTGGTTTAGACCGCTTGGTTTCAATGTTCTAAGGCGGCGTATCCAGTATGATTCCTTTTCCTTCCTGGTTTCGGAACTCCAGCTGTGGTTGTTAGCAATAGCGATAAGTATTATATCACTGAAAGTGTGGCCAGGGGAGGAGAAGTGTTCTGCGACCGGGCTTCTGTACAGCTTTTTTGTCATCCAGTACCTCAAGAATAGTTTTCTTTTGGTCACTTTTTATTATCCGGATTAATCCTATATATATGTTTTCTCAAAATAAAAATTAATGTGAACAATTTATACAATTTAACTTTTAGGATATTATACATAGTTTCTATTCCTAACTGTATAATTAAGTGTTTTTTCATAAGTTAAGAACATTCACAAGCCACGCAGAAGGGACAAAAGATCAGAAACGTTGAAGTTGAATGGATAACGTATGAATGATTCTGAAATTGCCTTGACAAAACTGTGCGATTGAAAGAAAATCAAATAACGCTGAATATCAGCTTATTTTTAAATACGTATCGTGGCACGAGTTTAATCTACGTGCAGTCATAAATCAAACAAATGACTAAATATTTATAAAATATTTATTTATCTGTGCTAGATCTATGTTCTTCAAATAACTATAAAAATAAGACATACTTTGTAACTACAATATTAATTTATATAATACAAACTAAAATGAATAAAAAAAGAACCTACTATAATGCATTAAATCCAGAATAAAATACCAATGACTTAATTAAAGTTCTGAATAAATCATTTTCCGTCTCGAAGAGATCTAAATTTGAAGGGGTGACCTTGTATAGCTGCGAATCTATGTAGTATCAGACACTTTGATCGATCAATGAATTATCATTCCATTTATTAGTATAAATATCAATAATATTTTCAAGATATTTATCAAGCACTTTTATCATAAAAATATCATGAAATTCATACTTTGAGAAAATAAAATTCACCCAAACTATGTCCACAAGATCACACTGTCAAGGCTAGAGTTAAAGCACAATGTAATAAACTCTCTAACTTAAAATAGTAATAATTTGCTGCTTGCCTCAGGTCACCAATTATCTTTTCCATAAAAAATAGCAATTACTAACATAAAAATAACCTTCTAAATGACTATGCGTTTTTACAAACAATAGCCTACAAATGTTCTTGAATCTCCGAGTAAACCTAACCTGATCAACATTACTCCATCTTGTTTACTTGGAAACGATAACTTGTTAATTAAAATCATACAAGCAAATAGTGAACTTTTTATTAGTTGTTTACATATAACAATTAACAAATATTTGTTCTATAGTTAAATATTATCGTAAAATAACTTGTTACTTACATAAGACATGGATTAGATTTAGCAATGCTACCCAATAAGTATTGTCTTCCTAAAGTCTCAGGTCTAACGCTTGGTCATTCTAAGCTGGCAGAAGGTTGATTCCTATTCATACGATTGATAGTGTGTTGTTTGAGTAGAGATAACTATAGGAAATAATTCAATTATCCTGAACCTAATTTGAGTGTCGCAGGGGAAAAACTTATCCGATAGCAATCGAGCAATTTGACAAGAACATGTTTAAAATGTCATCAATCAAAAGTTATCATGGTTTAATACACTTATTTAAGAGATTTTCCTCTTACTATTGTCGCACTATCTTCTGAATGTGTCAAACTTATTGATCTTAATGAAAGTGAAAAATGTGCATATTGAAATTAGGTTGTTGGGTCAAGTCCTTTTCGCAACTGTAAATGTACAACTTATGTTTGAATGGGATTTTGTTTATGATTCTTTGCCATGTGCTAGTGATGTCCTTTGGTTCGTTCTTTCATAAAAGTACGAGCGTAACTATGTATCAGAGCAATTACGTAAATGTATAAAATTATCTATATGTAACATATCAAACTGATTAATAAGAATATTATCCTAATGTCGAAGATCTTGATTCAGTTTGAGATGAATATTAAATTCTTCAAACTCAAATAACTTATAGTTGATTGATTGATCTATACAGTTAACTTATAGTAAAATGACCGGAATCGCAGAAATTACAAACCTGCAACTTTACTAGTGCATATTTTATACTTTAGTCTCTATTGCTCTAACACGCTGGTTTCCAATGTCCAGGCGGAAGTAATCATATGATACCCGTTTTTCCTGAATTTCGAAACCAGCTGGTGTCTAACAAAGACGAAAATGAAATATGCACTGAAATGTTAGGAGATTAAGATTCTGCACGCTTCCTGTACAGCTTTTTTGTATCCATAAGATATAAGGTTATCTTTCAAATATCCGGGATATAATCTGCGTTACATATGTACACAAAGTAAAAATAGATGTCGCTTTGGCTTGTAGACTTTTAGGGAATTATACAACGTTTTCAGTTTCCGCAACTAGTCTATACAAGCTGGTTGTATTTATAGTTTTAGCACATGTGAAGATAGAAATGTAGAGGTTTACAAACGCAACGTTTTTGTGTTTATTTGTTTGTCGTAACTATGTTTTGTATTTGCCTTTGAAAAAGACTCATTGGGAGTCGAAAGCGCTTAGGCTAGTTAGTTACTAGTTTCGTACTGTTCGTCGTCAGTTTATTGCATCTATATATATATATATATATATATATATCTATATATATATATATCTATATATATATATATATATATATATATATATATATATATATATATATATATGGACCAACTGTGGCTGCAAGGGTGGTGTGGTAGGAAACGTAGAGTGAAGACGTCCCCTGCAGTGTAGCAGTATAACCACCCCGCCAGATCTTAGCACACTTGGTCGTATTCCTTGGATAGGAAAGGGCCAGGCCAGGAATCTTAAAAGGTGAGGGACAAGGTCTTTCGTCGACCAGCATCCCGGCGCTACAAGGCTCGTCCAAGAAACGCAGATGTCTTGACACAATACACGTTTTGGACTGACGAATGCTCTTCTTTCGTCATTTCACACAGTCGTGTCTCTCTATTAAACTCAGTCGGATAACTTCCTGATTCTGCGACTGAGGCAGCGACCCAGACTGCGACCCAGCGACACAGTGACGACGAGAAGTCGGCGACCCAGTTTGCGACTCAGCGACACGGTGACACCAAGTCTGCAACCCAGTAAGCGACTCTGCAACAAGTCGGCGACCCTGCAACTAGTATGTGAGCAAGTCGGCGACACCCAAGAAGCCAGGAATAAGACAGTATCCCGCTGAGGTAGAATCTGTCACACTTTGGAGTACTAGTCATCAGACAGATTCAGCTGGGTATCACTCCAACTATAGACCTATCATAAATAACTCGAGATAGTGAAACTCAGGGAAGTATAACCGAGGGAGAGTTCCGCTACAAATTGATGGAAGAGGTGGGATAGATCAAGAAGCAGAAGACAGAATCAAGATGGCTTACGAAGGGTCACATGTGGGCGACTGGCTAGTTACCCATGAGACAGAGGTAAGGACAGCGATTCCTTTCGAAGACGAGTTTCGACGCTTGACGAAAGAATGCGAAGACTTAAAGAAAAGACTAACTTCAAGGAAGGGGACTATGGATGTGAGTGCTGAGATGAACAGGAAAGTAGAAGAGTGGTCGAGAGAAAGGCTAAACCCCAGACGACAGATTTACTTTAGTGGACAGGCGATAACGATACCCTCAGAGTCGCAGGAGACCAAGAAGATAGCCTATACTACAGCAACAAGAGAAGCTATACAGATAGCTCCCAAAGACAGAAAGTGAGCTGGGAACAAGAGAACGGTTATGAAAGGAAGTGACGAGGAGACTAATCTTTCGCAGAGAACCTTGAAGAGGCCTGTCGTTAATCAGATGTCGTACGACGGGACGACACAATTGTTGGATTTTATCACTCACTTCGAGATTTGCTCGACCCTAAATTCTTGGACAGGGTCAGAACAGAAACTGTATTTAGCTGTCGCACTGAGAGGACCAGCACAGCAAATGTTGGCAGTGCCGGACAGATTCGCACCCCTGAAACAGACAGAGTTTTACAGAGTTCAGCTAAGGATTAGAATTTGCAAGAACGGAGAATCTTTACCAGAGCTTGCATATGCTATAAGGCGACTTGCGATTTTAACTTATCCTGAGGTGAGTTTCCTTTTGGTTGATACACTCGCTAAAGAACAATGTATTGATGACCTGGACGATTCTGACATGCGCTTAACGGTAAAACAGGCGAGATCCACTGCGATTAACGATGCGTTACAAATAGCTGTCGAGTTAGAGGCGTTCGCAAGAGCTGAGCTGCAACGACATGGAGTAAAAATGCATGTTCGTCGCAGGATGAGGAACAAGGGTCAACAATCAGAGAACTGAGAGAGCAAATGATGGAGCTGACGAGATTAGTCGCTGAACATAAGATTGAAGTTTGAAGTATCAAACAATCGAGGAAAGTCTCAGAGGGACTCAGAAACAGAAACTATAAAGACCTTGTTTGTTACGGGTGCGACAAGCAGGGACATTTCAAGAAAGACTGTCCTGCTAAGATGTTACGTGAAAGTAATTTGCGACCGAAGCAGCAGTCGACGAGTCGCATGAGATACGACAGGAACAATAGGCAGATACATTGTGTTCTCGACGACATAAAATGCTGGTTGCTGACATCTCAGCAGAGGGACTTCTTGGAGTAGACTTTCTTAAGTTAAACTCGTGTCGACTCAATGTTATCAAGAGTCGCCTTTCCATCGGCAAGGATAAGCATAGCTGTCTTAGAAGAAGTCGGAGAGGCCATCGACTTAGATAAGGAGTGCGACCGTTCGTTGTCTTCGGAATAGCGAGTTGCATCCTCGACTGCCGACCCATTTGCAGGAACTGACTCAGGCATCAAAAGAATCAGTCTCTGAAGAACAGGCAAGAAAGGTGGATAGGTTTCTCTGTGACTATGAGTCACTTTTTGCCGCATCTGATGGTGATCATGGAAAGATTAGAAAGGCGCGACACAGAATTGAAATAGGGAGATCGAGACCAATAAAACTACCCCCGAGAAAAATTCCGATTCACGCCAGAGACGAAATTGAAAAGCATGTGAACGACATGTTAAATAAAGGGATAATTTCTCCGTCTTCCGGTCCATGGTTTTCACCAGTGGTTTTAGTAAAGAAAAAAGGATGGCACTGAGGTTCTGCATCGACTACCGTGCATTGAACGAAGTGACTGTTAAAGACACATACTCTATACCGTGGATTGATGAGTCGCTTGACTCGCTATCAGGAGTAAATTGGTTCTCGACTTCAGACCTTATAAGTGGATATTGGCAGGTAGAAATGTAGCCAGAAGATCGGTCGAAGACAGCATTTGCAACAAGGCGAGGTTTATACGAGTTCAAACTCATGCCGTTCGGACTCTGTAATGCACCCGGTACCTTTGAGAGACTGATGGAGACAGTTCTAGCGGGACTGCAGTGGGAGATATGTTTGGTGTATCTCGACGACATAATCATCTTTGGTCGCTCATTTGAGGAGGAATTGGATCGTCTGCAACAGGTTTTTCACAGGTTGCTGGAATCTGGTCTGAAACTCAAGCCCAATGAATGTCGATTGTTTGCAAAAGAAGTCAAGTAATTGGGTCATATTGTGTCCAAGGAGGGGATACGTACAGATCCAGAGAAAGTGTCCGCTGTCATGAAATCCAAATTCTCAGCTTCTTAGGACTATGTTCATACTACGGACAATTCATAAAGGGATTTGCCAATATCGCAGCTAGCTTGCACCGACTGACAGAAAAAGGGAGACCTTTTGTCTTAAATGAGAGTTGTCAGACGCCATTCGATGACTTGAAGATGCTATTTACCACTAGTGCTGTATTAGCGTTACAAGACTCGGGAAAATTTTTTTGTCTTGACACAGACGCAAGCGATAGTGGAATTAGAGCTGCCCTGTCGCAAGTTCACAATGGATGAGAGAGAGAGAGAGAGAGTTGTAACGTATGCGGGACGATTTCTGATGAAAGCTGAAAGAATATATTGTGTGACAAAAAATAGTTATTGGCTGTCGTATTCTTTGTGAAATATTTCAAACATTACCTGTATGCAGGACGTTTCTTAATTAGGACAGACCACAGCTCTCTGAAATGGTTATTGCATTTCAAGAATCCAGAAGGGCAACTCGCAAGATGGATTGATGTCATGTCGCAGTATCAGTTTGAGATTTAACATCGTCTGGGAAGACTGCATCGTAACGCTGACGCCTTGTCCAGAGGCCCATGTAGGCAATCCTGTTTTCAAGTAGAGACACAAACCGAAAAGAAAGAGACGAACGTATGCAGCGACGATCCAGCAACAAACAAAGATTGGAGTGCTGAGACTGATATAACATTGGCTGTGATACAGACGTCTTGTGGTATCGAAGAATTTACCCAGGCTCAGACATCCGACAAGGATGTTGCAATTGTGAGGAGCTGGGTGGAAAGCAAGACACGACCACCGCGGGAGAAAGTTGCCACATATGGTGTGTTGGTGAAAAGCCTCTGGAGTCAGTGGGACCAGCTAGAGATCAAGAACGCCATACTCTGTTGAAGATGGGAGTCGCACGACGGTGGAGAAATTCACAGTCAAGCTATAGTTTCACTAGAAAAGAGAAATAATATTCTACGCATGGCGCACGACTCACGAAGTGGAGGGTACCTTGGCGACAGACAAACTCTAGAGAAGTTCAGAAA
The DNA here is from genome assembly GCA_016746295.1 of Potamilus streckersoni. Taxonomy (NCBI): domain Eukaryota; kingdom Metazoa; phylum Mollusca; class Bivalvia; order Unionida; family Unionidae; genus Potamilus; species Potamilus streckersoni. Next base: position 1,508,359 of record JAEAOA010002091.1, read on the forward strand.
AGAGTATTATTTGGTAGGACTACAGAAAGATGTGCGACTGTGGTGCCAGAGATGTGAGGCCTGTACAAAACGAAAGTCACCAGGACAGAAAAAGCATGGCCCCAATGCAGATGATTTCGTACGTGGTTACAATGGAATGCAAAGCTGTTGACATCTTAGGGCCACTTCCAAAGACTGGAAATATAAATGTTTATATTCTCGTGATTGTCGACTAATTTACAAAATGGACTGAGCGCAATGAAGTTTTTGTATGCTAAATCAAACAAATTCATGCATTAGTAAATCATCATTGACATATAAATAAATAGAAAGGTCTGTGTAAATACTTTTAAAACACTTACATCAGTTTAGATGCATATGAAATGTTGGTATAAAGAAATTTTATATAGCAATAGTATTGGTATATCAAATTGTGATTTGCTCATGGTGTATGGATACGCATAAGGATCATGTTTTATAGGGGGAAATAACAAGAAAATGATATTCATGCAAAATATTTTTTATAGAAACTAAAATTGTTATACACAAAAAACATCAACGATACTCAATCCAGGAAATATATATTATTGAGTTCCACCCTGTGTCGTCTCTGTCAACATAGCTGCTTCCAGTCTCTCCCTCTTCCAAAAGTCAAACACAGTGCAACACTGCAGAAAAAGGAAACAATGACATCAGATATGGAGCAACATGATGAAGCAACATTTAATCTAATAAACTGTGAGTTAAATGAAGAGTTTCATAGAGATATGCCTGAAATAATTATAAATAATTTGTACACCATGAACCTGATGATATACTGAAATTTATAGAAAGTAAGCAGAACGCAAGCACATTAAAAAGACACTATTTGATGTAAGGCTAGTGACAACATTCTTGCAGTCAAAAAATTAAATCAGAAATTTACATGAAATACAACCATCTAAATTGGATCACCACCTGGCTGCTTTTATTCTCTGCTAGGAAAAAAGAAGGATCTGAGTATGAACCGAACAGCTTAAGAAGCATCATCAGCTCCACTGATCGCCACCTTTAATCACGAAATATGCAAGTTCAATCATGAGAGGAAATGACTCAAGTTTTGTATTAACAAGGAAAGCTTACCGTGCTAAGCAAAACGAATGAAAATCTAAATGTAAAGGAAAAAAACCCAATGAGAGTCAATCGATCATTGAAAAAAAAAATATCTAGTATAACAAAAAAACCTAATAGGAATGGTCACACCTGATGCCATTCTTAAAACATTGTGGTTTTAAAATTGTGTGCATTTAAGTCTAAGGGGAATGACTAAACATTATAATCTAAAATGGGGGATGTTACACTAAGGAAAAGATGTGAGTGTGGCATGGAGTATGTTGAACTCAAGGAAAGACAAACAAAAACAAGAACAGGAAACAATATCAAGAACATCAAGGATAATAATCCTAAGATGTAAAGAAAAAAAGGAGAGAGATCTACTTGCTATCTACACACGGTATGCAGAGCTAAGACCAGCAGACTTTTGTCACCCTGAAGATTCTCTCTATATTGCACCCAACACTACCAATCTCCACGACAAACCCAAAATGGTTTAGGAAGCAAATCATTTGAATTAATAAACTTGGTTACATCATGCAAAAAATGAAAGAAAAAGCAAACAATACAGAAATAAAGAAATTAACAAACACGAGCAGAAGTTATGAGACAATAACATCCTCCCAAACTTACATTATGCAAATTTCAGGCCACAAAACTGGACAGTCAATAAACAGCTATTCCAACATAAGTAAGAAACAACAACAAACTTACTCCAATTACCTGAACAATACCAGCCACGCAAGTATTGATGTTGTCATCCCACCACAAGAAAGAAACTTCAAACTGTACAGTATGTATAATATTCAACCGAATCAGCCACGCAAGTACTGATGTTGTCATCCCCACCCCCAACTGAATCAGATCATCAGCAAATCATTCTACGAATCAAACATCACCGTACAAAATATGTTTGTTATGAACCTCCCGCAAAATGTAAATGAGATTCCTCACTGGGTCAACCTCTTGCAACAAAGCGACTTCTCAAACAGGGCCAACATAGCAGAAATGTAGTAGAATTATTAAAAGTGACACTGACAGTCAGTAGGAATAAATAAATCTGGACAGAAACGACTATGCAGTTAGGGTTAAATTGTTTCATTATCTCTTGTTCCTTCATTATTTTGATGTTTCTGACTCGATTCGTAAGATCCTAATAGATCAAAATGGCTGGATTGTTACTGTCCATGACGGCGTACTCTGCAAATTCAATGTTGGCATGCACATTATTTAAAATAAAATTAATGTTATTAGCGTTTTGTGTTTTCGTTTCATTTAATATTATTAAACGATACATAAAGCAATTAATATGAAGGCAATGTACAGGAAATTAGGAATCACTATAGAACATTCTTGTTTGAACGTAGATATCTGAGATGGGTTGTGAAGAGTTAACTCCCTTACAGTGCATTACGTATGACCGCCAGGTTTATCTCCCATATAAAATAAAAACTTGTATTTGGTATAATAAAATATATGTACAGTATGTACGGTGTATCAATGATGTACCACTCGTTGTATAAATCTTTCATTACAAGAAAATTCAGTAAGCTTCGTTTCCTTTTAATGAAAAACTTATACATCTCGTGGTATATCATTGATCCACCGTAAATACTATATATATATATATATATATATATATATATATATATATATATATATATATATATATATATATATATATATATATATATATATATATATATATTTATATATATATATATATATATATAATTCAAGCATTAAAATTTATGCTAGTATGTCTCTATTTCAGTAGGCTTTTTTCAACACAGCCATAGTTAACCTGTTTCCAAATAGAATGTGGAAACCTTATCGTGCTGTTTGTCTTTAAACAATGTAATAATTCTTCTTATACAGAGGTATATCTATAACAATTACAACTGTATCCAGGGACTGTTTGTGGGTAAAATGCAAATCAAAGAGATTGAAATGTTTAATTCGAAGACTTAAATTATTTTTGATCATAATGTTCTTTATAAGACATGAAGAGGTTTCACCATTGGAGTCTTTATCACCAGCAAATTAAAAGGAATGTTATCTTGAATATCGCTTTTTGGCATCAGGACACACTTGTAAGAGTAGTGAGTGGGGACACTATAGGGTCTATGGGTGTCTTAGTCTAACATTTAGTCGTTTGCACTATAGTGTCCTTGGGAGTTTGACATAGATGGGCCACTTTAGGGTCAATGTTAATTGAACATAGGGAATGTATAAGGGATAATCGATTGGACATGTCCAGGGTCAATATAAATTGGAGAGGGTTCACGTCACGGTAGTGGACAAGGACAACAATGTTGCAAGTGTCTGAACTCAATTACACAAAACAGAGGAAGAAGGGGTTGCCATCATCTTTTAAATACAACCAATATTGGATATTGTTGATGTATACTTGCGTAATTTTTTCGGGTGTATTTTGAAACTCTTCTTTTCCTCTCTCTATCTTGATCACTGGGGGTAGAGGTGGTGGTGGTATTGGACTTAAAGTCTTTCAGAGTGGTATCTGGTGAAATAGTTGAATTCGCTGCAACACTTGCCCCTACCGTTGAAATGTTCCGTTTCTGACAAACCTCTGAGATTCACTAACGATTGCAATTCATGTTCTAACTAGCACATCTCGATCAAATGAGGATTGGGAGGTACATGCGGGGTCAGATGTTGTTACCAACGATGGAATCCATCCATCATTTCTAAGGCACTAAAGTCAGTATTCATCCTTCCATCAGATTATAATGGCCACGTCTGAGATCTTTTCACCCCAGCGACCCCTTTCGTCTTCTTGGTTCTTTTTGTCTTGAACCCATGGGCAACACACATCCAAGGACGCCTTTCAGCATGGTTCCCGCTATTTATTGAACAAGAGGTTCAAAGAGGGCTAAAATCTTCCTCGTTTCATCAACATCGTTTTCTTTTGACGGTTAAGTATTTTCTTTATGAACAATTTGGCGAAAAACGAGTTGATATTCTTTCTGGTCTTTAGAGGAACGTGTCGTTAATTTCAAGAGATTCATACAATATTCGCTGTCAGTATAGATGACGTCTTAGGATGCAGTTTGGATGTGTTGTTTTCGCATGGGTGGCGAGGCTTTGGACACGTCGGAGAACACGTCACAGTTTTTGTCTAAACAAAGAGTCATCATTCCTTTAAATTTGTTTCTATTTTTGGACTAGAGAGAGGTGGTGGTGTCCACTTTTTTAGGTGACATCTTTATGGTTCAAGAGGAAACAATACAATGAAGTACATTGCTTTTCATGCGTCTTTTGATCTTAGATTTTGGCAATGTATATTTGGATAACGTTTGACCAGACAGTTTGAGTCCTACCTATGTTCTACCATTCCAGAGCCTCTCCTATAGTTCCTCCTCTTTTCCTATGGACGATGGGGACTTTTCTGGGGTAAACGTTGATGCTTGGCGAAGCAGTTGTTACGGATGCGGGATCAAAAGACGAGATTGTCCTGTTCTTTTTGCTCTTCCTTTCTGTATGGTGGTGATGGGCACTTCTTTTAGGTGACATCTTTAGTCGTTCAGGAGCACAAAAGCACTGACACCCATCGTTTTCTTCAGGTTTTTTTTTAAAATTGGAAAACATCGCCACTCATTGTTGGTCTATCGTATCATTTCCATTGCAGGCAACGGATTAAATCAGGTAGTCTATTAAAAAAATCCAGTATACTCTGTAACATGATCGAACTCTCTTGGACTTTCATATTGGGGGAGGGCACTCTTCTGTAGCAGTGAAAGAGGTGGAGTGTCACCGCTGGAGGAAAAGATCCTAGATTCACAGGGCTTATTTTTTCATCAAATTAGGAAAAACGCGAGTCAAATTGGGTTTGGCAGGCATTACCAGCAACGGACAAGTGAAAGAATCTGAGACTACTAGAGACGCGTTCAAAGTCTCCGCAGATGGTGATTTGGGAATGTAAGGTTGCGTCCTGGTCGACGTGACTCTCTTGTGAATAAAAGTTGTTTTCTGGGGTCTTTTCTAAAGGGGGGTTCTTCGTCTGGGGACTTTTCTTTTTCTGCGGATAGGACTTGGTCTTGACACCACTGCTCTTTTTCTTCTGGGTACATTAGATTTCGCGGTGGCTTTTTTGTTCCTGGGGATGAGTTCCAAAATGATCTGCTATTTGGTTTAGGTGTCGATGCAGGGATCTGCCGATTGCGTCAAGGCTATTTTATTTTTCTCACACGAAGCGTTTGGTTTGATGTGGAATGTGAATGATGCCTTGCAGTAATTGACGTGTTATTACCGTAAACCATCGTACGACTGGCTTCTAAGACATGAGCACGTATTTGAGGAATTTTTTCACGACTGATGCCGTGAAAGCAACGAATCGATTTGACGGGAAGATCAGACTGAAGAGACACCATTTTGAAGAAGCGTTTTAGACATACCCAAAGCTTCGGTGGATTTTATAAATTTTTCTTTTGTAAAATCGACAGAGACGTGTACACAAGTGGCCCTCTGTCTTGGCACCAGAGACGAAACAGATATATATATATATATATGTGTGTGTGTGTGTGTGTGTGTGTCTTGTTCTATCAAACCGTCCAAAGAAAAGGGGAAAGAGAGACAGAGTTTTATGGTCGGTGGTAAAGTCAATTATAATAAATTAAAGTCTGCAAATATATTAAAATATTTTAATTACCTGTTGTTGGTTTGTCATTTCGTTTAGTTTCTATTCCGGGCTAATTTCCATACGCCAGTACATGAATGCCTGAGAGTTCAGTGTACAAGAAGCTAACCGTGTTTGTAGTGTTCTACTTTCTTCACAAAAAAAACAGCTTTCATATTTAAATCATAAGTGTGACTTATATTGTTTTAATCAATGTGAATAAATATAGAAACTCAAAAAGAAAACAGTCGACTTATCAATTTGGATATGTGACTGTGAACAAAAAGAAAAGGCATAGAACTATATTTTATGGCGAACATACTCGCAGGGATGTGAGGAGTTCATTCACTATGTCAATACACAGTTGTCAGTAAGAAAAATTAACTCCATTCAAATGGCAATTATGTGTATTTATACGAGAAACAACTAAAATTAATTAACCAGCATAGAGGCGTGAGTTCTAGAAACATTTGCGATTAGAGGCGCACATACATATAATGAAACGAGAGGGATAAAATAAAGATAAGACCGTAATATGTGTGTGTGTTTGTGTGTGTGTACGTGTGTGTGAGAGAGAGAGAGAGCATTCATTTTCATTGATTTCTACTAGGTTTAAATAGTAATATATCATACTTTATTTCTTTGACCGATATAACCTGTTCTTTTAAAATTAAATCTTTCAACTCACATCATTTTGCAACCGGTGTCTTGTCTTCAGTTTAAAATATTACTAGTATGCGAAAACAACCGATGTAATGTCTACAGTTTAAAATAATACTACTATGCGATAGGTATTAAAGATGCATGTGGTTCCCATTTAACTGCGAAGACAAATAGGTAAAGTGAAAATATGGAAAAAATAACATATTAATCCTAGTTACGTTAAGAATTTTAAATTATCCTTTTCAATTTAAGTCTTCACTATACAGTGTTCAGATTTTAACAAGTAGTACATTCATCACAAGCACATTACGCGAAGTGCAACAAGAATCAACCTTGTGGAGTACTGTAATAAATATAGGATATGCGACAGTTGTAACTACGTCTCCATTTTATAGATCTACCACATTTTATTGATTGGTTGTTTGAATATAGGACGTCGGTTTAGGAGAAATATTTCTTAGCCCGAGTAATATGCCACTTTCAAGAGTAAACGTCACAGAGGGTAGATTTGATGAGATTTTATGATAGCATGGTTTAGTTAAGTAACTGAGTTCAGGGTCAGATGTCAGATAAATGACATGAGCAAAGTATTCAAATCCAAAGGTCTTGACTGGTGTGTATATTTGTGCGGAATATTTGTGATGGCGACTGATAGTTTGAATAATGGAATAATTTAAATGTGGTTGTTCCTTTACCTTATATTGTTGCCGAAAGGGTAAATTTAGTGTAGGGTTACATGTGAAACGAGGCTCGACCTCGGGATGAGCCGACCCGGGGACAGAGTAGGAAAAGAGTTCCCTGCATTCCTTGCTTGAGTTATATTTGTATTAAGTACAGGCAATACATTACTTATAAAGGAGAGACCTTGCATTTGGGAAGTTGTGACGCAGTTGTGAAGTTGGGACATTGTTAGTTATTGATTGATTAGTGGAAAACTATTTAGTCTTGTTCCGTTATAGGAACTTCCGGCTGATAATGTTATCTAGAAGACCTTGGAAAAAAAAGGGAAAAACATGAGAATTCTAGCAGACTTCACGCGAGTGTTTCATTCGCTTAGTAATATATAATACACTATATAATGTATAGGTCTCACCCTGCTTTACAGAAAACAAAGAAATTGCAAGTTACATAAGTAGCATGTTGAGCTGCAAAACAGCGGAAAACATACTTAACAAAGCCGTAAAACATTTATATTCGAGACAAATGAACCTTTTTCTATAACTTTAACAACTTGAAGATTACCAAAGCTAAAAATGTAATGCCTCTCAGTTTTGTAATTTTTTGCATCCTTTCCAAATCTATGTAACATCATATTTTCCTTCACACATGTTACGACGCACGTGTCACATTTTTGTCTGACTGTGTGTGTGTGTGTTTGTGTATGTGTGTGTGTGAGAGAGAGAGAGAGAGAGAGAGAGAGAGAGAGAGAGGGAAAGAGAGAGAGAGAGAGAAAGAGAGAGAGTGGGCGGTAGGTATGAGAAAGAGAGAGAGATATGTATTTGTATGTAACATTATACAAAATGTGTAAAGTTAAAGAGTCAGCAAATGTAAATAATAATGCGTAAATCCTAAACCAATGTGTCATATAGTCTTAAATGGAATTTGCAAAATCCTATCGTTCAAGTTTAAAATAAAATGAAATAAATAAAAAAAGAAATGCAAAGAATTTTTAAAAAAATAATTTAGAATTATTAATTTGAACAGCGATTCAAGCCCCATGTGCTTGTTTTCATCTATAGTCTATCACGCATAACCTCTCCGCTTACCAAAGTAAAGAGAATGAAACAGTGTATACTGCATATTGTTTCCGCAAGGCAAATACTGAATTGTAATTTATTTTTATCTCAAAACATCTGCAGAACGTGTAAATATTTCTAAATATCTGTGACGCGTAAACACCATATTTAAATATAATATCTATCATGTATTCATTTTTTTGTTACGATGTGAACAATAATTCAAAGCTTAAATTTTAGCGGATGTATTTTCGAAATGTTAATGTTTGTTCTTCCTTTCATTTAGTCTTTGTACTTTGTTTTAAAAATTAAATGACTATCTATGGCTTAAACATGTGTTAATTGCTTAATTCTGCCTTTCCTCATAGCAATAAAGTGGTACCAAATAATTAAACATGACAAGCTTCAAGAAACGAAGAAAAGAATGTACACGATGGAAATAAAACATAAATTTTAAAGAAGCATTAAAACTATATCATGTATTATAGCGTGAAGTGCACGTATATGGTTAGAAAGTCTGAGAGAGCAAGCAAAATTAATAATAATATTGTATCTACAATTTAAACATTTTCAGATATTCAAAATTTGCTCAGGTGAAAGCTCAGGTATGCCAATTGAAGAATGTTATGTTCAGGTAGAAATAGAAATTTATTTAGGACTAATTATTGTACAATTTTCCTTTGAAATGGCTATTGTAGAAATGAAAACAGAATGATGTAACTTTGTAACTTTCTGCTTTTACCCCAATATATATATATATATATATATATATATATATATATATATATATATATATATATATATATATATATATATATATATATATATATATATATATTGTTACGCTCTCTTTCACTGTTACCTTAATAACCTGTATATCAGTCTTAATATGCATAGATTGCTTTATGTCAATCGTTGTGCGACTCATTGGTCATAAAGAAAATAATAGAAACAAGCAGAACCTCAAGTTTGTGTGAAAAGAAAGAAAATTATAGTTATCAAAGTTATGAAAATGAAAATGTAACAGTATTATAAATTTAATCCAAAATAATTACAAATGTTCTATTCAAGTGCAAAAGAATTTTCCCAAGAAATTTCAGATCCTAGAATGCAGTGGTCAGCCAACAGTCCTGTTGTTTCAAAATCGTATTGTCCATAACTCCGTTGAATAATTCACTACAGTCCTAGAATAATAGTTTAGTCCAATGAGCCCTTTGTAATTCCAGTGAATAACACGAACAAAATATTTACTCACAAATAATATCTAAACACGAAATTAAATACGTCTGATGACAATTGTTACAACAACAAGATAAGAAAAAAAAATTACCCAAATTGTCCAACTCCACTGATTGTATATAGTCATAAGGGCTGAAAACGAATTACAGTGCAACCAGCTAAGTGACTATTCGCCAATATCAAATATCGTAAAAGAAACCACTTGACCCAACCTATCCAATGGGAAATAACTTAATTCTTCTACGAATCAACCTGACTCCATCAGCCAATGAGAAATAACAACTGAAGTTGTCAACAGACGTGATTGATAATATTCTTACCAACTGTCGTAATCACCCTACGCCGAAGACTATAACCTGAACAATTTACACTCTTAATAACTTAAAAAGAATTTTTTACACATGTACAAAATTATCTAATATTTATACTATAGGTGACCATTACAATTTACAGCCATGGACAAACATTACATATAATATAGAAACATGTATGCACAAGCGTTACAAAAATGATATTCTTAATACGTTTTCTTGAATTATCACCAATACAAAATTCACCGAAGAATACTTACATTTTCGAACAGCTTTAACTAAAATGACCAATTTTCAAAGAGGTAAAATATTTTTTGTACATTTTTGCGAAATGATATTTTTTATTTAAATAGAACAAAAATTTAATAGCTTTAGTTCTGTTATCATTCATGATCAGCTATATTTTATGACTATATTTTTGTAGGTCTACAAGATCACTTTTCGTTCAAGTATGTGTGTTTCAAGGTGAAAAGATAAGGTTTTTCTCATGGCAATAGCGAAACTTTATATTCTTTTTATTTTTTTCTTATTTTTTGCAGAGAAGGATATGATCTAGACCCGGTGGGGTGGGCCGGTATATGGATGTGATTGCATTATAGCACAGGGTGGGCCGTTATGCGGATGGGATTGAATTATATCACCAGAACAACTGTGTAGCAAGATTTGTATCTTGTGATCCTGTTCGATGATGTCTGAGCAACGTATTTAACAGACGATCCGCTTAGATTCCCTTAGAGTAAACAAATGTTAAAATGTGTTCATCAACAACAACACAAAATTTATGCTGAGGACAACTACTACAAAATCAACACTAACTACAGCAACTTCCATGGTTCGCCATTAATAGTCTATTTATGTTTCCATTGCATTTTCCAAACTTGCCATAATTCCCATTTCTTTCTGTTACTCATACCACCCAAGGGTCATAATCCAAAACCTGCTGTATATATTATATGTCCTTTTGCATTGGCTGAACATAAAGGTGCTTATGATAATATGTGCTACAAACTTCACCTATTGTGTATGTGCACAATACAATCTAGATTGTAAATCGAGTTTTATAATAGATTTATCAAGGAATGCTTACAATGCAAGAATCGAAATTTAGGACATGGTTTTCCTGGTTTAAGTATGAATGATATTCCATAGTTTAGACCTAGTATAACAGCAGTACAACCTTTCCGGTGTCTCTAGTTGAGAAGGTACTAATATCTATGCTAATTATCAGTCGCACTAACAGGTAGATCTTTTGGCACAATGACCATAATATTAATTCGGTTGTGTACGCAACCTGCTCCGTTGTGGGACAAAGGTACATTTCTATATTAACCAATATGTCCCAGGTCCATGCTGTATAATTCTTCACTTAATTAACCTCATACAGATAGGAAATTTAAGATGCTCGTGTAAATAACGTTTGTCAAAGGTTGAATTGATATATATTTATATACGTTCCATTCCCAACGGATGCATTTTTCATCAGTTATTTATTGTCCTCAAAAGGTATAACCTTTTTATCTAAGATATGCAAAGTTACCAACAAAGTTGATATCTTCATTTAAAAATAAATACTTTGAGAAAGTAATAAAAGGGATATATAATTTCCAGGTTTGTAAAGAAGTATGTATGCATTTTCGAATCTTTGTCATTTTGGATATGTACGAGAGGAAATAAAATTTAATTCCATGTTGTTCAGTAAAATAAGTTAAATTAACTGAAAATGTCATAAGAAATTATTTTAAAAAAGATTCGGTGATATGAAAAGGTCAACGAAACCTTTTAAAAAGCCAGAGGCGAAAGATAGTGATAAATGTTGAAATAAAGGAATCGGACTTTTTTTAAAAGGAAATGCTCGAAATTCGATACAGACATGTCACGGCCAATAAAGAGGGAAGCCAGCTACAACTGTATGAAACATTCACTATGGTGCACGGTATACAGTGAAAATAATGTAAAAACAGGCATGGCCCGTATTCACCGAGTGGTGGAGATATCTTTCGGCTGTTGTTAAAGTACAAGTTTAAGCTTCCAGCTGCTTAAATTGAAAAAAAAAGAAATAAAAACGTTGGCCACGGGAACAAGGTCTGTTCTGGAATCAAGGTGATGGAAATGGCTCCGCTACTAATGCAAAAGAGCATAAGCAATACCATTGCTATAATCTCTATATTAACTATCTTGACCTGAATATGGTATGGCAAACGAGAAGACATACTAAATGTATAGTCCACTTTTACTTTGAAAACATCTTATTTAAAATAGAATCCATCACATGATTGTCCTTTTTCGATATAATCGTTTTGTTATGAAAATAATGGGCCAGATTATGAATTTTAAGTTATTACTACTCGCCATTGACAATATTTTCTTTGAAGTGAGTCTGAGTAGTCAAAATCTAGGACCTTATTGGGTTACCAATTTGATGACTGATGGAAACAATATAATCTAACATTGCCCTAATCTGATCACATTGCCCTAATCTGATCACATTGCCCTAATCTGATCACATTGCCCTAATCTGATCACATTGGCTGTTGTTGGGGTCCAAATAATTATTGGTATGTCAAGGGCCACCAAGAAATGCCCAAGTTGTGGAGTAACCTGGTCCACCACATGATTTGGCAAAACAGGATTGGTGGTTGTACGAAAATGGTTATGATAATGGAGCCAGGGAAACGTGGATATATCAAGCTGGGTGAGATGGGGATTTGACTTCCTAGCAAGCTTTCTAATGGTATTAGGCATTCTGCCTGTAACGCAAGTATACGACTCATCCATTTACTTTTATAAAACTTGTATTTAATTGATACGAGCTAATTAAAATTGTAAAGTAAATTTAGCAATAAATGATGTGCTATTAAAATGAAAATCATGAAAATGAAAAGGCATATAGTTCTTTATGAATTATGAATTCATTTTTGAAATAGAACATTCCTCAAAATCCATAAAAGATTCCAGATAATTTCGTGTGGTCTCTAAATTCTTTCGAAACACTAAGCAAAATTAAGACCTTTCTCTTTGTAGGGTATATTACGACATAACAGTGTAATATTACAATATATAAATATATAACACGATTGCGTGAAGAGATGTAAAAAAAAATAGTATGTATAATTGTTGCTGATTCATGAAGTGCTTCTGCAAACAGAAAACCCGCTTACTTGGCGAAAGCTCCTTGTAATAGAGCGCATCCTCTAAACCGCATCGACCAGCTACTATGACATTATCAAATGGTTCATAGGGATAATCAAGCCACTATGACGTCATCAAAAGACCCATTAGGATTACCAACAAGCCACTATAACGTAGTCAAAATGCGCATAGGGATTATCAGCAAGCCACCATGACTTCACCAAAAAGCCCATTAGGATTATTCGCAAGCCTCTATGACGTCATCAAAAGACCCATAAGTCAACAAGTCACTATGACGTGTATGTTCTTCATGTAGTGAGCATGCATATGACACTTAAATTCGCACTGTTGGCTATCGATTTGTTTCCGTTGCAAAGCTACTGAGTGTCGTTGTCAAGTTTGCGATATTTAACGAGCTTTTCTGTAAATTTAGCTGATTACAAGTCTTTATATTTTTCACTTCAAATACACAGCTGATTCATTTTATATGCCGACTAAATGATTTTGCTATCGAGACTCACGATGATTATCTGTTTTATCTAAAAGTCTTATATCTAAAATATTAAAGGATATCGTTTTATGTTAAAAGTTGATAATTTAAAATTTCTGTTCTCGCGTTATTTTGTAAAACAATTATCTTTAACAACGCATTTATATCATCCGAACATGTAAATAAATACATTTTACTTTTTATACTGAGAATGTCGCCTGTATGTTATTTATCGTATCCAAACAAGTAAACAAATACATGTTTTTTTTAATACAGAAGATGTTGCCGGTATGCTATTTACATCATCTAAACAAGTAAACAAATACATAGTTTGTTATACAGAAGATGTTGCCAGTATGCTATTTACATCATCCAAACAAGTAAACAAATACATGTTGCTTTTTATACAGAAAATGTTGCCAGTATGCTATTTACATCATCCAAACAAGTAAACAAATACATGGTTTTTTATACTGAAGATGTTGCCGGTGTGCTATTTATCTTATCTCTCTAAAAACTGTTTATCCTAACACATTATAGCGTTGTGCCACTTTTTACGTTGAATTCAAGCTTTCAACTTATTTTGTTCTCTATGAAATGTACAATTAAACCATTAAAACTAATCTAGGAACTCGAATATGCCCCTTATGTTTTGTGATCGTTGCAGCAGTCTAAACATTTACTTCAATTGCTAGTGTAGATGTTGTTCTTTCGTTCTTACCTTTAAATTAGAGTTGTTAGCTTGGAACATCCTCACAGCTCATTCACCGGAAGTGTTTTTGCATAGCAGCTTCCATCACTCCATTACAAGATCGTAATATCCTTTTAGAAAAATAGTATAAATCGTGCTCGTAACGTTCTCTGTATTTCTTAGAAACAATTGTTGTTACGTTGGTACATCTTCGTTGTGCATTAGGAACAAGAAGTTTTACTTAGCATTTTAGTCGTACTCCTATACTAAACTCTATCACAAATTTGAAAATAGTCCAAGAGGTACTTGTTGCATTCTTGTACTCTTACGCTCCAACGCGAGGAGCTAACACAAAAGAGTCCAAAGTGTGCTTACAAAAACATACATACGTTAAGGCGCATTGCAGCTCTCTCTCTCTCTCTCTCTCTCTCTCTCTCTCTCTCTCTCTCTCTCTCTCTCTCTCTCTCTCTCTCTCTCTCTCTCTCTCTCTCTCTCTCTCTCTCTGCTTCACGTATTATGCAGAGTGATGTATAGTGAGAGAGCTGTACCGAAGATAGAGACGTTTGTATCCAAATCCAAATACTTCTTCAATAAGACAAATGAAATATACATCTGTACGGTTTACACCTCGTACATGATTTTATTTAATTTTTGTAAGTTTTATTCATGGAAGTACTTTGTACCGATTACATTCAGATAGATTTTGCCTACGACAGAGTCTTTTAAGAGCATAGAAGTACATAGGATCGATTAATAGAAGCTTCGTATGTGCTGATAATTACTAATAATGATTTTAAAAATAGACGTAATGATTACTTTGGGTTAATGTCTCATTGGCTGATGGGGTTTGAACGGTTCTTGAAAATTCATTAACTACCCATTGGTTGGACTAGGTCACGTGAATAGGCAAGTTGGAGATAAAATGAGTATCAAGATCAGTTACTTGATGTATGTAATAAAATATAGCCTTAATAGAAGGTGTTTATAAGGCGAGAACTGAGAAATCAGATTCATTTCTATTTTAGACTCAACATTTCTAGTTTTCTTGTCGTAAGTTCCCAGACGTATTTTAAGTTGTTCTTAGATGATATTCGATTTCTTGCTACAGTTTAGTGGATAAAGAAGGTGGTCATTATTTGGACTATAAAATTATTCGGGAGCAATTGTGCATTATTCATATGAATTCTGGACGACGCCATTTTGACGTCGTGATTTTTGGCGGACCAATACATTTCCCGTTTTGAGATTTATACAGAGCTTTTCATTCGTTAGGACTTTCATAGAACTTTATCATAGATTACTTTGTATTCAAACAATAATAAGGTACTTTAATCTTAAATTTCATTTATAACATTGATAAATAAATTATTTGTTAAGTTTTATAAATCTTGCTGGTTTTGATTCTTTCTGTTACTAAAGTTTTATGACATTGAGTCCAAACACAATATTATATGGCTAAAAACATTAGGCTCGGTAAATGTCACAAACGCTGGTAAACTGCATACCAAGAAATCCAGACATTGTCTGGCAGTGCTGCGCTTTAGCATATAAAATGTGTAATGTAGAGGCAACACGTATCACAAACGCTGTTAAATAAAGTGACCCTTGCCGGCTGCTGTGAGATTTACTATTTTATCGGAACGTAAATGTCGTGACATGAGACATACAGGCGCTTTTGAAAGAATAATTGACAGTAAAATTAAGATAGTTTCACCCTTATTGACAAATGTCTCGTTTTCTGCGATCTATCTTGTCTCATAATCCAAAACGAACGTAAGAAATATTTGCTACTGTACTTGAAAGTATTTCTGGACATCAGCGTATGTATGTATGTATGTATGTATGTATGTATGTATGTATGTATGTATGTATGTATGTATGTATGTATGTATGTATGTATGTATGTATGTATGTATGTATGTATGTATGTATGTATGTATGTATGTATGTATGTATGTATGTATGTATGTATGTATGTATTTCCCTACAAAAAAAAAAACACGGTAAAAATTTGTAAAAGGACATACAGATTGTGAATCTAATCCAAAACTTAGTCCTGGAATCTAAAAATATAAGTCCTTTCACTTTAACGTCCTAATTGACCCGAAGTTGGAATCCAGGTGAAGATCCAATATTGAAGGTGATGACGTCTTATATAATCACCCTTGTGTTGATGTGTCAAAAGTTCCTTGTTAAATTTTATGAATGAAGAACGATTCCACGCAATGTCTTTGTCCGAGAATCTTTGTAAATACAGGTATGTTCAATGGTGAATAAATTATTTTAAATACAAAACATCAAGTCCAATGGGAACAACACAAAATACCTCTGAGCTCCGAATGTATTATTTTATGACTTAAAAAATCTCTACAAATTACCTGTTTTAACCCGCGATTTTTGATCACATGATGGCTTACGTGGTCACTTAATTCGAAAGTAGCAAAAAGCCCATAAGACAAATGACACGTACGCCATATATAAACTTTCTTACCAAATTAGTACAATCCTCTCACTCCGTTCCAGAATCTAATTTTTATATATGATGATGAAGGATGTAAAAGATTAATTAAAATAATTGGAAGCAATTTTTCACAGTACGATAAATAGTGCTGTAAATGTATGAACACAGCATATCAATACTTATGATAATGCACGGATGATAATTGTTTTTCAGGC
>JAEAOA010002091.1:1530000-1620000 GCA_016746295.1 Potamilus streckersoni
GTGAGACAAATAAACCCAGGTCTGATTATATTATTTACAATTATCAATCATTCATTTCGAGGGCTCTATACTTCTTATTGGTGATTCTGCCAAGCCTATCTCCATTAAAACATTCTAAAACAAACGAATTTCTCAGAGCGATTGATTATAAGATATGCTTTGTCCGAAAAGTCTTCTTCTTTTTAAAGAGTTTGCTTTTTCCAGTGAGTATAGTATGGCTTTGGTAATGTTCTTCTCCATTCTGTCAATTTAGTATCTGACTACCCTCATGAACCGTGATTGTCTGAGCAGTGTATTCTTTACCAATTAAGGGTATTAAGTTATCACGAGGTGATGACCTAGCTGGAAAAGTGGTCATGATTGATGCATTTGTAACTAACAAGCATTATTTGGATGGAAAAGTTGATCCTGTTCAGAAAGAAATATCTGATGTATATTCTGCTTCTGATGTTGCCTGAGCTTTAATACAAAAATCTTAATGTTAATCTGGAAAGTATACCTATAGGTGACACATTTATTTGTCAGATTTATGAAGTTACATAAGCTCAAAATATTGATCAATCAATAGATATTGACGACAGTGACCCTGTTTTTATTACACGTTATAACTATTTTAATCAGGATGATAAAAACAATTACTCGTTTCATAACAAAAAAAATATTTTGAGATCTTCTGTTTGTTTGATAAGTGTTTAATACGAACTTGAAGTCACAGTTGTTAATTTGTGGAACATGGTGTCCTTGTTATAAACCGGAGAGGACCCGAGGTACCTGCAAGTGAAAGGTGGTAAGTGAATTATTAAAATATTGTTCCGAAATGAAATTGTTAAAACAGCAACAGTTTTATTTAACTATTGATTTAAATTAATCATTTTAACTACGTATTTTATTTCAGAAATAAACTATCAAAGGCTTGTGAAGTAGCAATACATAATCGTCACAATTCAATCAATTAATTTATGACGGAATTATAACGAAATGGAGCTTTCAGCCTAGTGATAGAGTTCTTGTCTCTCTTCCACATCCCTCAAAGACCTATGCGGACCATGTGTTAATAGTCATCATATAACTGAAAGAAAACTAAATGACCTAAAATTACACCATTAATACTCATGAGTGGCGCACACAAAATTTATCATATAAATATGTAAAGGAGTAATTTGGTAGAAATAGCTCAGGCAATGGTCCAATAAGTCTAATTGTATCTGTCTAACACAGTGACAATGTAAACTATGGAATGTTGTCTGATAGTAGTGACTTTAGAGTCTTCGGAACAGAGAAATATTAACAATCTGGATTATAAACTATCACATCTACAATTACAATAAAAGAGTGAACTCAAACAACTATTATGTGAGTATGAACATCTGTTTCCTGATCTTTCTACACGAACCATTACAAATTTTCATGTTGTTGTAGACTCGGTGATGTTGCATAATATACGCATGTGGACTCGGTGATGTAGTATAATATACGTATGTGGACTCTGTGATGTTGTATAATATACGCATGTGGACTCGGTGATGTTGTATAATATACGCATGTGGACTCGGTGATGTTGTATAATATATGCATGTGGACTCGGTGATGTTGTATAATATACGCATGTGAAATAGCTTCCATTGAGGATGAATCGTCTCAAACGTTAATGTTTGAATAAGTAAATCAATATTTACCATTGAATGACATCATTAAAGGTAGCAAAAGTAAACCAGATATTACATTTTGCATGTGTACTGTCATTAGAAAAGTCAACTGTGTCTCCAGTTCAGGATCCTTTCCAAAAGCCTCAAATAGATTAATGCATTGTTAACATTTAAAAATGCAAAATATGTCACCAAACATGACCTTTTAAAAGGATTCTGGCACGTTCCACCGACAAAAAGAGTCAAAGAAATTTAAGCATTTTCATCTCCATATGGACTTTATTTATATAATTGACATTGTTTAGTTTTAAAACATTCTTCATTAACATTCCATCATTTAATGTACATGATAACATTGTGTCTATATATTTGAGATTCGTACATTGATAAACAACATCATCTACAAAATAATAGCTGGAAAAATAACTTGTAAAGCATTCAGATTTTTTTTATGGACTCGGTGATGCATATTTCACAGTTAATTTAGATAAAACTTAGATTTGCCGTGGTTGTGCCACATCTTTATGACATTTTTGTGGAATATGGCCAGGTTCAACATGTAGAAGTTAAAGGTTTATGATACCTATAAATTTCCTTTAATATTATTATAAAACAAAAATAAAAATGCAAATATAAAATATCGATGGAACAAACTAGTCAACAATAGAATGATCCATGCAAGTAAACTAGCTAATCGATAGAGAAAAAGATCAATTAAATAAAGAACACTGGATATTTACAATGGTTTTGAAAGACTTTATCTGAGAAAGTTCTTCTTACAGCAGTCAACTTTCATGATAAGCGATACTAAAATGTAAAGAAGAAAATATCATGATCAATAAATTCAGATAGTGAAACGACCAAATGACATGTGCAAAATAGTAAAGCTTTAAAATGTTTGTAATTCAATTTCTGCACATGCGAATTTTGAACGATAATTCAACAGCTATTATATTATTATTATTATTATTATTATTATTATTATTATTATTATTATTATTATTATTATTATTATTATTATTATTATTATTGCAGAATGGAAACACAGTTCTGAATAGAAATAGTGTGACTACAGATGACAACCTTGACGTCAAACCCTCAGACAAAGATAGTGGAGATGAAAGAGGAGAGTGGGGCAACAAATGGGAGTTCATACTATCATGTATTGGGCTTTCAGTGGGGCTGGGAAACGTCTGGAGATTTCCTTACCTAGCTTATGAAAATGGAGGGGGTACGTGCCAATTTGATTTTTAGCTTGGTGGCCGGATTTGAACCTGTACCGTTTTGTTCATGCATGCAGCACGGTACCCACTGAGACAGCGCCGCAGTTAGTTGGCTATGTCTCAAGGTTTATTGCATTCCTTTATACATGAAAGTTAGTAATCAACAAATATATATACACACAAAACACACACGCACAAATACACACATACATACATACATACATACATACATACATACATACATACATACATACATACATACATACATACATACATACATACATACATACATACATACATACATACATACATACATACATACATACATACATACATACATACATACATACATATATTATAGAAGCTTCTAACAGTTCTTAAACTTTGCTACTTGTATTTTTATATCCTGGTTATAAGTGAATATTTGAATTCGGATGATTTATGACACGGCAAAATCTCTAGCAGTCAAGTGAAAACCAAATTGAGATTTCCTTTGACATATTAATACTATAAAATCTAGGTAATATACAGCTTTAGTGTTTCATATTTTTAGAGACCAACACAGAGGTACTCTGTAGAGTTCTAAATTCTGACCTATTCTGCGTTGTATTTAGTTTGTACTTAAGCTAGTAGTTTTTCCGACAACACTAATTTATTAAACACCAAGGAACGGTCAGCAATATGGACAATTAATATGACATAGTATTAAGATATGACGTACATTTTTTAATTGGAAATTTGAAAACGTAGCTGACTAATGGTGTTCCTTTCTTGTATGATTTGTTTTCTGATGTTAATGGGTACTGTCAAAGGGTTCAGTGTCGATTCCTTTATGAAATCAGTAACAACATGTTCGATACTTTCAAAGTCAAACATAAAGGAACAGTTAGGAACCTAAAATATAAGTAAACATCATACTTGCAAAAGGACGAAAGTTCGGGAACTAAATAACTACTTTTATCTTCCTCGTACATTCGAAGTAGAAAATTCAGTTTGAAAGCAAAGGAGAAACATTTATTCAAATAATAAGATGAAATTTCTACTGAATAATAATACAATACCTTCGAAGCTGAATATAACGGTATATTATTTGCTATAGCTAATAGTTTAATTTTGTTGAATCCCAATTTATACACAGGAGTCAACACCGTACAATTGTGGTTGACAATAAGCTTGTTTGCAAAGAGTTTATCCTATTTTTAAGATTCATTTATATACTGTGTTCTTTAATTTTCAGAAGGAAGATATCTATTGAATAAATTTAGTAGAAGATATGTTATTCGATATTTCATATAATCTGTGTTTAATTTCACTGATGTTAAAAAATCAAAAACAGAAATAAGATAAAACACAAGAGATCATTTTTTCGTTGGTAATCCCGGTAGTCGAGTGTTTTAATGACGCACGCCTTTGCAGGTCTTGGAGATCTCACCTCTGTTCTTATGGGTTCTAAAATCGGCTGGGCCAACTTGGATACTTGAAAATGCTTGCCAGTAGGTTCCTATGTGTCGTTAGTTCAACCCTGAACTTTTCTGTATTCTTCCTCTACTGAATATACTGTCCGCCATATGACGTTAAATCCACATAACCACGAAATTATCGTTCTTTCTAGAGTATTTTATGCACGGTTTAATGTTGAACAACGCTTCACGAAATCTTTTAAAACGTTTATGGGTAAAGAGGTGTAGTAAGAAAGAATTTGCTATGTCTTTCGTTACGTTTATAGGATCGTACAAAAGTAACAAAGAAACGATTGAAGCCAACAAGATTTGTAAAATTTTAAAAAATAATTTATTTCCCTAGAAAACAAACTCAATTGTAATAAATTACTTACGGTTGATGAAACTAACGTAAAATTAATCAAAGAATTAATAAATATAAGTCCTGTTGTTACGATACCTAGTTTAATTACTTGTGTGTTAACATTTGATTTCGTTTTATTTCATTTTTGTATCGTTATATTTTATTATGATGATGATTATGTTTACTGGATCTGATGTTTTTGAAAGAATTATCGTGTTTATTTAGAACGTAAATATGGCTTGCCAAACTACTGACGTAAACGATAGGTTGTGGCCAAGAGCATGTGTTTTTACCTCTTATATTGGGATTGTCAGATGATGAAATAACCACGCGATCTTCGTGCGCTTGCATGAAGTAGCGTCTTAGTTCAGTTTAAAAACACTTAGATCCCTGTGAAATTGTCCGTCGTATAATATAGATCTTAGATGCCGTAGGTAGTCGTTCGTATACATTGAGAAGAAGGTTCGGAGATATGCACCTTGTTCACATACACGTTAGATGTTTAGAAATATCGTTATCAATAAGTGATTCAACTATATTGTCGAAAAAATATCATTGGATCATTTGCTCAACCTATTATTTTTTCGTCATATTAGGTTGCGAATTACCATACTGATTCATATTTTGGTGATACATGTCAACCAGCATTTTTAATACAATTGCTTATTATTTTAGTTGATAAGCCACTATAGCTTCTAGCTGATTTGATTAAGTAGTTGATTTAACAAAATCTTTTTAATAAATCAAATCAAACATGTCGTACTGATATTGTTTGATATCTCATCTTATAAAATATTTTATTGTTTAAATAGAAACAAATATAAGTATTGGGAACTTAGTTCAACCTCTTCCAAATTTGGCAGGGTTGTGTGTTTTTTGAAACAGCATCCTGTTTTGGTTTGAAAATTTTATCATTGTTTGCGATACAAAATTTGGAGGAGGATGGTTTATTCAAGGAGAGGGGACTCTGAAGTGATGTAAAAATGTCAGAATATATTTGTTTTTAGAAGAATGGGTGTTTCTTGACCTAAAACAATATTTTATTTTAAAACGTCTAATACCATGACACAATTGTTTTCTTATGAGTAATAAGTAAGGATGATACAGAAAAATTTTCAACTATTTTAGCCATGAATGAACACAATGTGTTTTTTCAACAGTACAAGATCATCCACTAAATTTTATAACTTATGACTGCCAAGCCGATGTGCTTGATAGAAATCGCGTTAGCAGATTACTGTGGTTAAGGGTCTACTATATGTACGTTGCTAAGAAACATATATTGTCATCATCAGTGCAATGTACTATCAATCTGTATGGCATGTAGCTATCATAATAGCGGGCACATCCCTTCACGGAAACAAAGCTAAATTCGTCCAAATTTTAAGTGCTTGTATGACTGTGACTCAACACGATATCGCTAACCGCGTATAATATGGGTAGATATTTTAATTTTAGAAACTGTTGTATTCGTCTTACTTATAAAGTCGTATAAAACAGAGGACAGAAATTAGGAATTTATCAAACAAGTCAAGTGGAAATTTTTTGGTTAGTTCCCAAACAACGGGTTTGATGACATTTCATTTTACATATAATAGGATTAATAATTATAATACAATCAATGTCTTTCAGCGGCTTTCCTAATCGCTTACCTGATCCTACAGATCCTGATCGGCAAACCGATGTACCTTTTGGAGCTTGCATTAGGACAGTACTCAGGGAAAGGACCCACTATCGTCTGGGCCATGAACCCTAGCGCGAAGGGTAAGTGGCTTGAATACATACATACATACATACATACATACATACATACATACATACATACATACATACATACATACATACATACATACATACATACATACATACATACATACATACATACATACATACATACATACATACATACATACATTATAGTGGACAGAGGTGGCCTAAACTTGGCTAGAGTGACATTTCTCCACTTTCAATTTGCAATGCAGTAAATTTTCCTATTTATGTTTCAGTTGTTTTACATCCTACATTAACTGCTATGACTAACTCAAATATGGAAAGAAGGACAAGGCTGATATGTTGCCATTTATTTTTTCCTACCATCCTGACAACCACAAAGTAGGTCAAGACTGCCCCATCATGGAATCGTCAAAAGTACTTCAGATAATCCTTTCAAACAAACCTGTATTAGCCTACCGGAAACCAATAATCCTCCAGGGCATCCTAGTCTGGATCATCCTTACGCCAATGACTAGTCAAACTCACCACAGTCAATATGGACCCAGTGGCGAAAAAAGGCTCAAAACCGGTTAACATATAATAAAGACCATGATATTTTCTAGCACAGTGACTAGAGAAAAATTAATATGCATGGTCCAAACAAAACGTGTGAACAGAGAATTAATTTATCTAATCACATGTAAGATCTGCAGCCTTCAGTATGTCGGAGAAACTGAAAAGCTAGACAAAAATATCAACCGTCATAGATCTGACTGGATGACAAAGGTATACGGAAGTCAGGTAGCAGAACACATCTCCTCCCCTGGCCACACTTTTAATGATGTAGTATTTATTGCAATTGCTCATAATCCCTAGCGTTTTGAAACCAGGACGAAAAGGGAATATATTCCTTGTTTGTGGATTTTGGGTAGAAGACAAAATCTACCTGCCCTTGGGTTTTCTGGGCTTAAGTAGTTTTTTCGTTCGCTGGTCTGTATCCACGTTGGTACGCCTCGTCAATAAAATTAGTGATGATTTTGCATATCCCAGCGATGGATCAAGGTCTATTTTTTGGTAGAACCTAGCGTCACTTAATTGTCGACCTGATTCACTATCATCTGTCATCCAAAACACTATATTAGGAACCTTCCATATAGCCATTCAACCAGGATGCGCAGAATTCGTTCCGACGATAAAACATTCCTACAAAAGTCTGAAGAGCTGTCGAAACATTTAATTTGACGAGGCTCTGATAAAGACCTGATTGCGGGTGCAACCTTAACAGCTAAACAAACAAACCGCGATGACCTACTCAAAAATGGAAAGAAGAAAAAGGCTGATAGGATGCAAATTATCCTGACCTACCATCCTGACAACCCCAAAGAAGGTAAAATCATGGCGAAACACTGGCCCATCGTGGAATCGTTGGACCTACTAAAGTTAATCCTTTCGAAAAACATGTAATAGCTTACCGGAGACCAAAAATTCTCCGACATCCTAGTCAGGGAGTGGCTAACGCCAGTCACTAGTCAAGACCACCCCTGTCAATCTGGCATCTGTGGAGATAAAAGATGCAAAACCTGTCAACATATGATAGAGATTAGGAGATTCACTTGCAAAGTATTTAGAGGAAAACTAAACATATGTGGTCCGAACAAAACGTGCAAAACAGAATTAATTTATCTCATTACATAAAAGATCTGCAGCCTACAGTATAATGGAGAAACTGAAAAGCTACACAAAAGGATAAACCTTCATAAATCTGATTGGATGACAAAAACGCTGTACAGAAGCCGGGTCGCAGAACACTTCTCCTCCCCTTTCCACGTGTTTCAGTTATATAACAGTTATCGCAATTGCCAATAACCCCAACTGGAGTTCCGAAATCAGGAAGGAAAGGGAATCTTACTCGATATGCCGTCTTAGAACATTGAAACCAAACAGTCTAAACCAAGAAGACTATTAAAAGAAACTTACTTTTCTTTTCAAACTTTTCTAAATCATCTTAGTGTCCCTTAATTACTACTATAAGAATAAATTATCCAGAATATAATCAAATATCCGGGATATAATTTGCGTTACATAAATATACACAACGTAATAGATGTTACTATTTCTAATAGATTTCTAATTAACTACAAATATTTCTCAGTATCCGTTACAAGTCTATATAGGCTGGTTGAGACATGATGCATCTATAGGTTTAATTCAAGTAGAAACAATGTTTTCTGTGTTTTATTTACTTGTGTATATGTCATTGAAAAAGTCTAAGAGTAGAAAGCGCTCTGGCTATTTAGATAATAGTTTTGCTTTGTTCGACGTCAATGTATGTATGTATGTATGTATGTATGTATGTATGTATGTATGTATGTATGTATGTATGTATGTATGTATGTATGTATGTATGTATGTATGTATGTATGTATGTATGTATGTATGTATGTATGTATGTATGTATGTATATATATATAACATGTTTGGACTCTTCTTTATGGTTTAAATGGATTATTGATTGCTACAGTATAACAATTGCCAATGATTATTTAGTAGTCTTCGTTTCATGGAAGCAATCATGCTTTGATAACATTCCCAAGATTTTCTCTTGCAGGTATATCACCCTCAGCTCTGAATCTATTACGTATTAAACTTCGATCTGATCTACATCAATGTTATAGATTTATAAGTTCCTACGTTTGTATAAGAAAATATGAACGAGTTTTTCTGATGGCTATACTGTTCAACCATGGGAGTTTTGTATATCCATACGAAAAGAACGAGTTTATATTTTCTATTCAATGCAATAAACTTTTTTATTATATGCTCTTTTTTGTTTCATTACCAAAGACTTAATAATAAAATTCACAGCCAAATGTATTTAATAATAAAATGTATTATTTTATTATTAGAATAATAAAGTTCACAATCGTAGATTCATTCAATACACCATAATAGTATTCATACGCTTATAGCTGCTCCTCCTACGGACTTTTCAGCTTCATTGGGTACCGCGCACTCAAGCGCGAGGAGTGTAATATGAAGGTGTACTATACCGGGGAATATTGAACAATTCTGACAATGTAAAGTTAAAGGAGAAAAAAAATAAGCATGTGATAAATTGTTATTTTTACTACTACTACTCATTATTATTATTATTATTATTATTATTATTATTATTATTATTATTATTATTATTATTATTATTATTATTATTATTATTATTATCATTTCAGGTATCGGAATCGCGATGACAATGATATCCCTCGTCGTAACTGTTTATTACAACGTGATCATGTCTTACACTCTGTTCTACTTTTTCTCATCCATGCAGGCCACTTTGCCATGGACTGTCTGCAAGCCGGTAGGACCATTTAAGTTCCAAAATATTTTGTATCCCTTCCCGCGTTGCAGTTAGAATTTATTACCATAACTCCTCAAAGAAGGCATTAGAGAGCATGAGCTGATTGTAATAACATCTCCATTCGTCTAAACGTCAATAGTTGACCCACTGAATCTGTTTTAGTATCATAGAGTCTGTTATATAAATAAAATACGGGTTGATTTCGCTCTCACATGTCAATGTCCAAACATTAAGCTATTAATATAACAAGTTCAATCCTAATCAGGAACAGATATTTCTGGAATTAAACCAACTAATATAACGGCTTCATATTAAACATGGGTCAAAGTTTATCCTCTATGCAGAAAATGCTTTTACTATTTTACAAATTTTTATCTTACTGGGATCTTCCAGACTCATGTGACTTGCTGATCAAGAGAATAATTAAAATTACAGTTATGATAAACACATATCGATAGGTTTCATTCATAGGCTTTTGATTATCTTAAAGTTTGAGTTTCTTAAACACTGTGATGTGTTTATCAAAGTAATTCAGCCTCTATAAAATTAAATATAACATTATCCGGTTATGAATCCTGTATGTATGTATGTATGTATGTATGTATGTATGTATGTATGTATGTATGTATGTATGTATGTATGTATGTATGTATGTATGTATGTATGCATGTATGTATGTATGTATGCATGCATGCATGCATGCATGCATGCATGCATGTATGTATGTATGTATGTATGTATGTATGTATGTATGTATGTATGTATGTATGTATGTATGTATGTATTCATTGAGTATATCTGATATATTTCCTTTCTCTAGGAGTGGCTGCAGTATGGATGCGTAGAAAAGACAACAAAACCTTTGAAATACTGTAACAATGCAGACGTCGTCTCCCAAAATCTGACTGATTGTCGATGTACTCTTAATGCTACGTTTGATTCAAGTCTTTCTTTTAACTGTACGAACACAAGCTATTCTGGAGAAGCGACACCAGTTGCAGAAATATACTTTTAGTACGCTGCAAGTTCAAATTTTCGTTATATTAGCAGTATATGCAAATAATTCCTCATAATCCCTCTTATCTATTTTAGCTTAAGACCTACAAGAATATAATATGTTTAATCTAACTAAATGGTGTCAAGGAAATTAAATTGATCATTATTATTTGACTTGTGATCCAACATTGTATCTTAGCATTTATCGCCATAACCATTAATCTTGAAAGAGTGTTTTTCTTGAGAATTTGTAACGCGTTTGGATTCCTTTTATCAATGCCAGCCAATACTCGTTAAAATGCATTATTTTCTTGACGTATTTGTAATCTTCCGTTTGCTGATATAAATGTGGTGTACCCAAGATCAAATTCAAGACAAAAATCTCCTTCTGCGAAATACATACATTTTTCTTCATCTTAAACCACACAATCAAATGCTAGAAACAGACATGAACCACGACGGTATAAATAAGAGTAACGGTACTTTCTCGTAGAACATGCACTTTTTATTGTTTATAAGTAAATAAATTCAAGCAAAGATGTGTCTGCACTTTCATATCAAGAACAATGTTGCCATTTATTTTTTCCTACCGATTCAGTGCCATCACTTATAAATCTGAATGATATTATAAAGCTCACTCCTTGCAACAGAGTTGTTTGACATTTAGACATAAGACATGGACATTTAATTTTTGACTGCCCTATCTTGAAATTTTAAATAGTAAAGAGGTGATCGAAAAGTCTGCAAATTTGTATCCGGGGGATGTAGGAGCACCGCTGTGGAAACTTACTTTGTGTCTTCTCCTCTCTTGGATTATTGTCGTAACATGTCTCATCAAGGGAATCAAAACATCAGGAAAGGTAGGCTATTTTGTTTTATTCTTCCTAAAGACAAAGGTATCATCTATGTTGCAAGGAATAAATATTTTTCGTCGATGCAAGTAACAAAGTCTAGTTTGTTCTAAATAGGTATGCGGGTAATTGCGTCATAAAATTTATAAATATTGACTCTGTGATTTTTTTGCATCCACGTATACAATTTTCTCCTAATGTAACAGATCTTGAAAGAAGAACGGGATGTTTCAGGTCATAGTGCTTATCTGCTTCTGTTTTTTGCCTTTAGCAACAAAATGTTTTGAAAATATTGCTTATTCTTTTCAGGTTGTGTATTTTACAGCCACCTTTCCGTATGTAATTCTTTTGATCCTTTTGGTTCGAGGCGCAACTCTAGATGGAGCTATTGATGGGGTGATATTTTTTGTTGTTCCCAAATGGGAAAAACTGCTGGACCTTAAGGTATGTGTATTTTTCTGATAGATATTGTTATTACGGAAAAGATTCAGTTGACATAAGTGATTCGAACGTCGCGTCGAGCAAGATGTGTTGTCTTTAATCATTCAAGGTTGTGAAGATGTATTATAATCGTTATGTGCGATGCGAAGACATCGACATTGTATTTTGTGTTAGCCCAACATACAAAATATTGCTCAAGTTGAACATAACACTTTATAATATTGAATTCAATGATGCAAGTACATGATAGCATTACAAGGTTTGTCGTTTAGATTTACTTCCTTCAATAAAAATGATTGATAATTGATTATATTATACTGACAACATTAATACCTGTACAAGTCAAATATCTTAAATAACCGTAATTATATTTGCCTCCAGGTTTGGGTTGCAGCGGCGGGTCAGATGTTTTTTTCATTAAGTGTGTCTTTCGGTGGTATCATCATGTTTGGGAGCTATAACAAGTTTAAGAATAACGTATATGGGTAAGTAAATATGAAACATATCCATGCTATTGTTCTTATCATTTACAATTATAAACAATATATATGCTATTATTCATCATTTACAATTATAAACAATATATATGCTATTATTATCATTTACAATTATAAACATATATATGTTAGTATTATCATTCACAATTATAAACAATATATATACTATTAGCATCATTTACAATTATAAACATATACAAACATATATATCATCATTGACAATTATGGACATAATTTACATTTTTATCAGTTTCAGAAAAAAAATTCAGCTGGTGTTTAACAAAATTAAGCTGATTTTATTCAAACTATTTTAATCATCCTCTACGTGCTGCACACAGTTGATTTAAGTGCAAAGTTATATTTACACCTTGGGGATCCCAGTAGTTGATTGGTCAAAGGCGCTTACCATTAGGAATCATTGCCATCTTACCTCTGTCTGCGTGGGTTTCAGCCTCGGGCTCGGCCAATGTGGGTATGTGAGAAAGCTTGCTAATAGCTTCTCGAGGGTCGGTGGATCTTTCCGGGATTTTTTCGGGTTCTTCCTCCACCATTTATACTGGCCACCGTGTATACCCTATCTTGCGCTGAAAAATGGCGTTAAATCCTATAACAACAACATTTACCTCTTCTTCAAACAAGGGCCCCGCCTAATTTTGTATGTGGCGGGAGGTGAACATGTAGTGGTCAGCTATTTGGTTCTACGGATGTTAGTCAAAATATGTTTAGAAGTGAAATGGAGGTGGCAAGGGAGGATATCCCTCCCCATTGTCCATATATGCTGGAGCCCATGTCTTCAAAAATTGTAATATGCGTTTACATTTATGGTTCAACATATGAAATCAAATTGTAATATAACAAACTTATGGAAAAAAAAGTATTCGAAGCTATTCACTCTAGTATTTGTCTGTACTCCACAGAGATTCCATGTTGATTAGCATCATGGACGTATTTACGAGTGTCCTTGCTGGTTTCGTCATCTTCACAACTTTTGGTGGAATGGCAAAGGCCATTGGTGTAAGCGTCGAAGACGTAGCTAAGGGAGGTAAGTTGACGAGGTAGCGTCTAAAACTAATGCTTGTTACTAGTTTTTATGTACCATGTGGATACACAAACATGAAAAGTCCTACTACGTTAGCAAATTTAGATTTGAGGGACTTAATGCATAAACAAACTTACCGATGCCTAAAAGTGTGGTCAACTACTAAATTCCGTTCATCTTCCGCCACAGATAGGCATTCTTTGTTTGTGTATGAAAATATTTATTCGAACGGATAAATTGTCCTTTTAAATTTTAAGTTAAAGCCCATGTTGGTGGAGTTGTATAGTTTCTTGAGATAGGATTTTGCTGTAATGTTTCGATAACCTCTCCGGTAATGTAAACATTACATATTTCAAGATTAGCTAGATCTAATATCCGACCAATAGCATGGCCTAAAAGAAGATTCATATAAATATAAATGAGTATTTTAAGATATTCCAGTCTTAGAACTTCCAAGAATGCCTCTGTTAAATTTCATAATAATTTCCGTTCTTTATACTCTAGCACAAGATATTATAGTTTTCCATTGACATACTGTTATGTATACTTAATTTATTTGTGTGGGCTTGACCTTTGTCTGCGATTAAGTGTAGAATATTTAGCGCCTACATGACTTTCATCATAATTATAAGTTATTCACATATATTTCAGTTTAAGGTCTAGCAACATTTACAAATTTAATATGTTCTGGAAGCGAACAATTTAACAAAATGGTGGTTATTTATTGTTTTTATTGTTTCTTAGGCTTTTATATAAGGTTCAGGTTGTTTATATAAGGTTCAGGTTGTTCAGGTTGTTTAGGTCATTCATCTCTTAAGATCAGTCTTTGGAAACATTTTAAGTTGTTTTTAAATATACTTTGAGAGGAATCATTTATGTAAATTAGTCATTGGAATTGCAAAGAACTTATTTCCAATTTCGACAAAAAACACTACCTTGAGAATAATGTGAATTCATTCAAATACTTTAGGGACTACATCATTGATGTTTCAGCCTATTCAACTCTATAGGTAGCTCAGCACATTCATGACTATTGGAATTCATTCGGAATATTCTTTACTTGTCAACTTCAGACAAAACATTTAGGATTATATGGGATTTAATTCACAATACTGTAATGTTCCTTTTAAATTTTCAATTTTTAAGTTAGAGAAATAAATACAACTACTTTTCATTTTAATAAGCGTATTGATTTCGCTTCTTTTGTGTTATTTAGTTTAAGAATATAGGATCGATACATTATTATCACATATTAATTTTTTTGGAATCCTCATGGTTTCGGAAATTTGTACTTGTGTCATTTCCCCGGTAATATGTACATTTACCGACACACTTATGTGTGTGCGTCGTTTTTTGTTTTATTCCCGTAATCTGTACACCTATTGTCAATCTGCATTATTTCAGTATATTGTCCTCTACAATTAAGGCTATACTTATTTGCTTTTACTTCTTCTTCTTCTTCTTCTTCTTCTTCTTCTTCTTCTTCTTCTTCTTCTCATTATTATTATTATTATTATTATTATTATTATTATTATTATTATTATTATTATTATTATTATTATTATTATTATTATTTTCATTGTTGTTATTGCAGGATATGGCCTTGCATTTGTAGCATACCCAGAAGCGTTGTCTAGCATGCCACCTCCGCAACTTTGGTCCATACTCTTTTTCTTTATGCTTTATAACCTAGGCCTTAGTAGTGAGGTACGTTGAAAACCTTTCTTCAACTTTATAAATATTTTTAACTAACTACATACAAATCAGGTAGGGCTCTGCCAGTTCTCTTCAATATTTATAGAAAAATACTGATAGCCTGGGACAATATATTATCGCGGTACATAATGTTATCAGTACATAATAAACCGATCTGATATTACTGATTTGTTACAAATTGTAAAGTTTCACTGATTTTCCATCTATCTATTTCTATAAAAGACATCGGTAAATACAATCGCGTTAATGTAAATAAAAACCGCATATGCCGGTTGACCCAGTTTACCGTGCCATGGGGAAACAACTCTATATTATTGCGGTTTTCACCTAAATTATGTATGGTAGCACACACATAGTATAATAAACACAAATTTGAACTTGGTGATAAGATGTAAAGGCCACGCTTGCACTGGCTGAAAATTTTCACGAACACGATTTAATGACTAAATTGAATACACTAATGTTAGTTCAATTGAAACCCTTGATAACTAAAGTAGTAAAAATATGTGTATCACTTTGTCTGAATTAAGTGCAATGTGGTCAGAGATATATATATATATATATATATATATATATATATATATATATATATATATATATATATATATATATATATATATATATATGCAATAAACTGACGACGAACAGTACGAAACTAGTAACTAACTAGCCTAAGCGCTTTCGACTCTTAATGAGTCTTTTTCAAAGGCAAATACAACACAGTTACGACAAACAAATAAACACAAAAACGTTGTGTTTGTAAACCTCTACATTTCTGTCTTCACATGTGCTAAAACTATAAATACAACCAGCTTGTATAGACTAGTTGCGGAAACTGAAAACGTTGTATAATTCCCTAAAAGTCTACAAGCCAAAGCGACATCTATTTTTACTTTGTGTACATATGTAACGCAGATTATATCCCGGATATTTGATTCTATACCGGTTATTCTTATAGTAAAAATTGAAGGATAATAAGAAGATTTAGAAAATGTTAAATTCTACTAGTGCATAGTTTTCATTTTCTAGTCTTCTTGGTTTAGACCGCTTGGTTTCAATGTTCTAAGGCGGCGTATCCAGTATGATTCCTTTTCCTTCCTGGTTTCGGAACTCCAGCTGTGGTTGTTAGCAATAGCAATAAGTATTATATCACTGAAAGTGTGGCCAGGGGAGGAGAAGTGTTCTGCGACCGGGCTTCTGTACAGCTTTTTTGTCATCCAATCAGATCTATGAAGGTTTATCCTTTTGTGTAGCTTTTCAGTTTCTCCCACGTACTGAAGGCCACAGATCTTACATGTGATGAGATAAATAGAATCAAATATCCGGGATATAATCTGCGTTACATATGTACACAAAGTAAAAATAGATGTCGCTTTGGCTTGTAGACTTTTAGGGAATTATACAACGTTTTCAGTTTCCGCAACTAGTCTATACAAGCTGGTTGTATTTATAGTTTTAGCACATGTGAAGACAGAAATGTAGAGGTTTACAAACACAACGTTTTTGTGTTTATTTGTTTGTCGTAACTGTGTTGTATTTGCCTTTGAAAAAGACTCATTAAGAGTTGAAAGCGCTTAGGCTAGTTAGTTACTAGTTTCGTACTGTTCGTCGTCAGTTTATTGCATATATTTTAATTAATCCCTGACACACGTGATCCCTTGGTGGATCCAGTACGCTTGAGAGGGTTGTTATTCGCCATATGATTTGTATTCTTTATATATATATATATATATATATATATATATATATATATATATATATATATATATATATATATATATATATATATATATATAGATATATATAGATATATATAGATATATATACGAATAATTCAATTATCAATAATATTTTAATTGAAATGTTATTAATTTGAAAAGTAGTTTAATTATTATTGCTTTCCTATTTATGTTGAGAAGTAGGCTCATTAGCAGCGTTGTGACAATTTGGGTCCATAATGACTACCTTGAAATCAAATTGCACCCTTGATC
Organism: Potamilus streckersoni; assembly: GCA_016746295.1. NCBI lineage: Eukaryota > Metazoa > Mollusca > Bivalvia > Unionida > Unionidae > Potamilus > Potamilus streckersoni. The sequence goes on from JAEAOA010002091.1 coordinate 1,547,275, forward strand.
TTGTGATGATATGTATGTCACTATCAGGATATGACCTATAATCATCAAACATCAGACGATACACTGAATAAATTTCGTAATCAAATCGAATGCAGGTATAGCAAGTTAGACTGGAGTTTCATTTACAGTGATCAACTTAATTGCATGCACTTTACAAAAAAGTGATGTTCATTCTTTTTCATTGTAAATTTTTAAAAAAAAACTTTGACATTTTAGATGAAATTGCGCTATAAGATACTTGTGTCCTTACTGGCTACATACGTAAACAACAGCTAGACGACGCGTGTCCAAGATTAATCGGAAAATTCTATTTGTCCCGATGTTAGAGATCCCGCGAAAGTATAGCGTTGGACTATACTAAATATTCCATTTTGACCTAAAATAATTCCTGATTCTTTATAATGTTTCTCTCTTTATATGACAAGCATATTTAATTTCAGTGTATATTACACATTTTTCTATGGTAATTCAGCATATATTTTAAAACGTTACTGCGCATTATAAATTATTATGCATAGTTTTGATAACACAAATAATTTGCTTAACTCCAGTTTTCTAACGCACTGCATAAAATATCGTAATTTTCATAGTGATATAACACATTTGTCAAATAAAAAGACCTTGAAGTGTCCATGTCAATACTTATTCCGTTGACTCATGCTATTAGAGATAACGTCTTCGGATTCAAGCATATTGCTTGGTGCTAACAGCGCAAAATAAACAAAAGTCAGTCCTGACTGTTCTTTATCAACTAACCTGATTTTAACTTGCAAAAAAGGATATAAATGTATAAATCTATCAGACATAGACAGATACTGTAATAGAGTAAATAGGTTGTTCGGTAATATCTTTCTCTTGTAAAAGGAATCAATTTTTTTTATTTAAGCAAATATTGTAGGTTGATATTATCAATAAATTTTCAGACAGTTCATCTTCATTTATTCTACAAATAAGTGGTAGATATGATTCCCAATGAAATTACCTGAGTTTCCAACTTTTTTTTTTTATAATAATGTGAGAAATTAATGTGTGTACTACTTATCAAAGGTAAAATGTTATTCGTTTTGTAAGGTTGCGAAATTTAAGGCAAATTTAAGCTATGTTAATAATTCATTCCAGTTCGGGCTATTGGAGACAGTATTAACCGGCATTCAGGACGAATTTCCGCACCTCAGGAAATACAAGAGCTACATGTGTGTCGGTTTTGGCGTATTACTCTTTCTGCTTGGTCTACCCTGCGTCACACCTGTACGTATTAAAAGCAGCATTAAAGTGATACAAGTTCCCTAACAATGATCAGAGGATATGTAATATTTTTGCGCGGATATAAAGAAACAGTGAAGTAGAATTATGGTATTATCACAAGTTAAATGTTTCTTTTAATCTCCTCCAAAATATATATATATATATATATATATATATATATATATATATATATATATATATATATATATATATATATATATATATATATATATATATATATAATATTTAATTTGTGAAACGAGTTAAATAATGTCCTGCTTTTGCTAGCCTTGGCGAGCAAAAACTGGTGATTACTCAACATGATCATAACTTCAATATTAAATAATTACCCATTTGAGATTCTGTTTATGACATAGTATTTATTTTCATGAAAACAGGAGTGAAAAAGAAAGAAATAATTTAATTCATTACTACCCAGTCGATACACCTTTCTTTTGTTGCGAGTAAAAATAATCTCTTTAATATATTGTGTTGTAATATAAATATTATAATGTATTAGTTTCACTTTTTTGCCAGTTATAATTAAAAGGCAAATTCCCTTCTGAATCAGTTCAGAATGTATATGCAAGTTTAGCATGACGTCAAATAAGGGAATAATTAACAGCGAGAGTGTATCAATATCACTTTCACTTCTAAGCATTTAGATTGTTGAAGGGAAGATTTTGGTTGCTGATATTCCAGATTTACTTTATATGGAATTTGTGACCCGATATTTGCATTATTCGATTTCATATAGTCGACTACAGTAGCAATAGACCAATTCGGAATTGCATCACATGATACGAACAAACACGATACGGCGTAAACATGTTGTGGTTGGATAGTTCCTTCAGTGTGGAGGCCGGTTTATGACCACATTCTTCTGTGAATAGATGTGAAATTATTTATTCATACAAGTTAACATTTAAAACTCTCTTGTATATAGGATGGATTGCATGTCACAGGTATCAATCGACCAATTCCTTTACTTTTATTTGATGGTGATCTCGTTGTTTTTCTTTAGTTCTTGTTTGAGGTTTAATGTCTTTTTTTCAGCCCATAATAATCTGCCCACGTCTTGGTAACTGTGCCATATTATGGCATATGTGATATTTCTTTCAACAATTCCCTTTTGGACAGTCTATTTGAAAAAAAAATGGTCGTCAAAATTTTAGTAGTAATAATCAAAATGAAAGGTTCTAGTAGGCGTGATAATGAAATTTTCCCACGATTGCAGTCAATCAGTAACTGGAATGCTGCGCAAGAATTTCATGATCTTACTTGGACCAAACAGAATCACATAATTTGATACGTGTTCAATGCGATTAAACCCTGCATTATTACATCAATATATCGAATCAGCAACTTACATGACCTATCATTTTCCACCGCGGATTGTCTTTTTCATCTCGATTGTAAATTTGTAGGTATTTTAAGGGGCTTGCTTGATTTTGCATCAATATGCACATTGCTATTAATGGTGTTATTGCAGATAATCATAAAGTGTAAGCGACGATACATAAACGAAAATTACTGGATACAGGCTGCTGCGGTACGCAGTTTGGAGTTGGCATGAGGGCTAAATATGTGCAATTTATATTAAAAGTCCTCCAGTAAAAGTTCTGCAGCAACGATACGAAAACATAATTTGAATTGGGTTACTGATTATTTTTCTTCCAATTAAAATGATAATATATCCATATGTAAATGACAGCCATGTATGATACTTACAGACACATTGTGACATCTATCACTTATCCTACTAAAATGACGGAAAAGATGTTTGATCGTGAACCTCTGATAACTGGAAGATGTTAAACTGAACATGTACGTTGTCAAGTTATACCATTTCCGACTACATGGTGGCATGTGTATACATTTTTACTGTTACTATCTACGAGGTCAATCCCAAAATTTGCTAAGAATATCATATAAGAAAAGTTGCCGTATTATTTAAACATTTTCATATCAACTGGAATTAAGAAAAGTAACTACTAGCATGCTTATGTTCAATCGTGGCTATCCCGGAGTGAGACTGGGATTAACACAAACAAACAATGTGTGTAACTCCTTGATTATCTGAAATAGTTGTATCACAGCCACCACCACCACACTCAAGTATTAATCACATTTGACGATACAGGTACCATTCTTTAATAAACTAGGTCTTCAAGCGATTGCATAAAAAGTACCTATTTATTGATGAAGAATATGACATGAAAAAAAATAATATTCACTACAACTCAAATATTATCAGCTTATTTCATGTTATTGGTTGAGATGAAATTTCCGAGAGGACGTTGGGGATTACACCACTGACCCAAAAGGAATAAGTGGGATGGAATTAATTTATAAAGCAGCATCAGCTACCTCACCGTTTTCATTAAGCCCGTGAAAAAAGTACGTTGATGCACTTTCGCTTTTTCATGGCGAAACGCACATTGGTTCGCTTTGCATCAGCAACATATCCATGGATGTTATCAATGAAGCTATAGGAATCTATCAGCCAACTTTTCGATTGATATAACGCTATGGCGCAAGAATTGATCAACTGCGTTTATTAAATATACGAATCCTCAGTGGAAACAACTATTACCAGAAATCAATCCAACACGTGGCCTGCAATATTACATCGAGCATGACAACACTGATCATGTCTAGCAAAACAAATTTGGAATTCGAAACTGTATTTCTCCGTGAAATTACGGCACAACCAGGTGGCTAGCTAAGAATCGAACTGGTGATACCTCGCATGTATTATAGCTGGTCATTTAATGGTTTCTCTGCGAAAAATTCACTCTTGTTTTGGTAAAATGATTATACGACATATCATGTGGTCGATATACCATACACTTGGGCGGTCACCAAATAAAAACCATCCACGATCAATTTCGACGTCGGAATAATTCGATCACCAACAAAGATTCCAAGATCGCGATATGCGTCCACGAACCAACACTCAGCGCAGTCACTAAAATATGAAAGTTGTGATAAGTAATTAAGCTCAACACATCCTCTATCAGGCTACAGTTTTGAGACCTTCAAAGGATTACTCGGTTCACTGCATTGACCCAGGATAACTCTCAGACGGTGACATTCGATTCCTTCCATAGTCTAGTATTTAGTGAATTTTAACTTGATAATCGCCACATATCACGAAGGTAGAGCCTCGGCGTGTTTTACCGGATTGGAGGCAATGAGACATCAATGTTGTTTAACAGTCATCAAAAACCGTCAGAAGATCTTCTACTTGCGCTTGGGAATGAACAAATTGCACGATCATATTACAGATTGATTTCGTTTACGGGACAAACTCTAATTGTTACATGTTTAGTGCATATATTTCAACCAGGCATTGGATAGCATTTTCGTATAAGCCGCGTACGAATATTTATTTTGTTTATGCGGGTTAGCACCTAACCGTGAATTTCTAGAGTATGTTAAATGTCGTGGCACAAACATGTTTCGCAAACAGCCACCTGTTTTATTTAACGCTACTGACACTAATGTAAGCTGCTCCACCAATAGGATGATTTAGTAGTTATTGAGGCATTGAAACTGGTCAGTAAATTGCACGACTCCACAAGTGCTGAAAGTGATTATAAATTTGGTTGAATCAACGGTTCGCCATAAATAAAAAATGGCCGTGGATATATGTGGATGATTAATCGAGTCGTTAGTCACCAGTCCTGACTTAGCAGACTAATGAATCTCACCGAAATTGACCCGAATGAGGTTACTGAGTTTCAAAATCAATATGAACAGATGAAAAACCCGCAAGATTAAATGGACCGATGACATCAAGAGACTACCGCGTAAAATTTTCATGATATCAATCAAGTTGGTAAACTCTGGGATTCCGTTGTATTTAAAAAAAAAACAACAACCACGCAATACACCCAAACAATATCTCTAGAAAAGTAACACAATCCTACCAAAGAATGATGGGTAAACCAAAATGAACAGCAACCGAATTGCACTGGTGAGAGATCAAGTCAGTGACGATAACGCAGTGACAAAAATACGTGGACAAAAAAGAGGAGCAAGTTACTATTCTCTAGAACGATTGTCTCAAGCACGTAATAAATTCAGTGAAGTGGAGAAAGCAAAGAAGACTCGCAAAGTTTTCTACCAAGTTCAAAGACATTAATGCTCGCCTGTGCACGCTTTTGGACAATAGTACCACGATAAAATTATTGCAGACCAAGGCAGATGTGGCTGGTATCAATTCAATTCAGCATTTGTTTGATACAGCATCTAAACGTATGGGGAAATTTCGTATAAGTGTTGACGCGCTGATTAATTCGTGTGAGGAAATTTTATACATAACACCGCTTTGAAATGAGCTGATCAATGCTGCTCAAGATTTGACTATGACCTTGACTATGACATTGTTATCAAAAGGGATCTTGATACGTAACGATATGAAACCATTTACTGGTGTTATAAAAACCTTCAAAAAAATGTCGATGACCTGAAAGTATCAGATCTCTCCTGTGAAGTTACATCTAGAACAAATACATAGACGAAACATAAGAACAAGATGACGTAAACGTTTAAACGTGACGGTATTGGCCGATTTTCATTTTATAATGACACGGAGTTTGATATAAATTATATTTTTATGGAACCCTGCCGCTACCAAATTCTCCGAGATGTTGTTGACACTGAACTAAAGGAACGTTTGCAATATTTCTTTGGGAACCTACCATCTAACATCTAGAAAAAAACTATTTTATTTTGTCTAGAACGTGTGTGTATTATGATTGAAACTGCGTACAATTAATTATTCCTTCGTAATGATTTCAATTATATCATAATGTTATGCTAACGATTGACATACAAGAGTATACACGTGAAGAAATAAATGACGCACAAACGCAACTGCGAGACGAACTACGCAGGCGTGTTGAATATCTTGTTCGATATCAACGAATTAAAAGTTATTGTCGATACAACATGTGGAATCGCGATGGAGGCAACGTTTGACCCTACTATCAAATGAATTGAAAACGCAGGAACAGTTGCAGCTCCACCCTCCCCAGTCAAAACCTCAGTGATCACTATCTCGATCGTGGCCGGGAAGGAAGGGGGGTGTCGGCGATAGGCAAAATATTATCAAGACGGTTGCATACATGAATGAAATGGAGAAAACAAATTCCATGACTGCCATGTATGAATGTATCTCCTTAATGAGTCTGTTTTATGCGGACAATGTATAACATCATTATTTGATTTGTTGAAAAATTTCTGTTACTGAACTGACATCTAATACTGGATAAAGTTCAACCTGAATGAAACTCTTACAGTGCCAAAAGACATCATATAAGGAATAGATCGTGATTCATATTAAACAATGTACCAAACATACAATCATTCCTCGTAGATAGTTAATACTGGCTCTCATAAAAATATTTACTTTCTATCGTGTGCACATCTATACCCCCTCCACAATTAATCAAGAAATTTATGCGGCGAGCGGGATTCAAACATGAACATGAAATGTTGCCATCAACATTATAATATATAATATTATATTATATTATATTATATTATATGTATATATATATATATATATGTATGTATGTATGTATGTATGTATGTATGTATGTATGTATGTATGTATGTATGTATGTATGTATGTATGTATGTATGTATGTATGTATGTATGTATGTATGTGTGTGTGTGTGTGTGTGTGTGTGTGTGTGTGTGTGTGTGTGTGTGTGTGTGTGTTTCTGTTAGCAGCATAAAGTTGGAGGTTGTTGGTAGGGGCACAAACATCAAACAAGTCTATTTTCCCTTTAGAAAGCGAACGGCATTTAGAAATATGTCTTTGTTGAATTGACCTGTGTGCCGCTAAAGAAAATGCCAAGCTTATGCCAAAGTAACGCCAAACTAATTCCAAAACATCCAAACAAATGCCACAGTAATGAACATTTCATTTAATGTAATGTTGCAATCAATTATACGCAGTTCTTAGAAGGGACATACCTAATGGCTGATTTTTTCAGTGGTTATTTGTTGTTGTTTTTATTTTGGGTTTAACATCATTATTCAGATCATAATAGGCTATACATGGTAGCCAGTATAACTGGTGGAAGAAGAAATGATAGCAGAGGTTTAGATGTAATTATGTACCAGATAATATCAATTACGGAGAATGATATCCAGATCCAGTGAAGGGTGCACAAGTGGCCGATTGCTGCAGTGTGGGTTCGAGTCTCGGGCTCGACCGTTGTGGGAATGTCAGAAAGCTTACCAATAGCTTAACGTAGTTCTGTAGTTCCTACTGCTTCTTACTTTTTTAATGATAATTGGTAAAATGAGTGACTAATAAATGTTACTGAATATAGAACTGAGGAAAGAAATTTCAGAGACTACTTTCGTGTAACAACTGCTGTGTCAGAATAAACGAACGTATTTTTCTTAATTCTCTCGGATTTCTCTCCTAAATATTTTCATTAAAATAAAAACTGCGTAAACCAATGAATCTCCTATGCGTAAAGATTTAATATTGAATATATGAAATTTCTTCAATAATGTCCAACCTTTGCTCGCCAGAGCTCGCAAAAGTTAAATATTATATAACTTGTTTCAAAAATTCAATCTTAGGCCATTAACCAGTTTAGATCCTCTATATCTAAAATAAAAATTATAAATAAATAAATAAACAACAATAACACTACTACTACTACTACTACTACTAATACTAATAATACTAATAATAATAATACTACTAATAATAATAATGATAATATGATAATAATAATAATAATAGTAATAATAATAATAATAATAATAATAATAATAATAATAATAATAATAATAGCAAAGATGATGATAACAATAATAATAATAATAATAATAATAATAATAATAATAATAATAATAATAATAATAATAATAATTAGTAGTAGTAGTATTAGTAGTAGTATTTTATTAGGGGAAGCATTGATATTTTTCTGTATAAATAATGTAACAAATTTATGTTAATTTGTTTCAATCCCAGTATGTTGTTTTTGCCTTGTGATATATTTTTACCATATTTTCATCTCAGGCGGGAGATTACATTGTTACAATGATGGATCACTATGGAGCGGATTTCTCCGTCTTGTTCGTATCAAGTTGCGAATGTGTTGCTGTCATATGGGTCTATGGTACGTTATTGTTATTTGTCTATAGTACGTTATTGTGATTTGTCTATGGTACGTTATTGTGATTTGTCTATAGTACGTTATTGTGATTTGTCTATGGCACGTTATTGTGATTTGTCTGGCTTTTAACTGAAAACATTTTCTAGCAATTGTTTACTTATATACTATCAAGAAAAATTGAAATATAGCTATTACAGTGAAGTCTGTGATCGGCGTCGCAGTCAACACAAAAGTACATTATTTATTTATTTATTTATTTATTTATTTATTTATTTATTTATTATTTGTTTATTTGTTTAGTTAGTTAGTAAGATAGTTAGTTAGTTATTTAGTTAGTTAGTTAGTTAGTTAGTTATGTATTTATTTATTTATTTATTTATTTATTTATTTATTTATTTATTTATTTATTTGTCTTCAAAAATGTAAGACAGCTCTCTTCTTAACCCTAGATGTATTTAAGCTATATTTTTAGGATATTAATGAATTATTAATTTTGGTTAAATCTTAGCGTATCTGTTCAACTAACGTGTCATGTATCTAGTTTAATTTTATTAATTCTACGATCAATATGCTAAAACGGCACCTTCCATCGTGTCTGAGTCAATTGTTTTGAGAATAGAATTATTGTGTAAAATTCGAAAAAGAAAGGTACACTTTGGACTAGCCACATCTAGGGTTGGCTGTTATACAGCATTATCTGTTATGCATAAGTTATTGTCACGGTTAGTCCTTTAAACAAAATTGTACAAAGATACCTGTTTAGCAGAGGTTGATTATACGGCAGATTTCACTGTATTTCCATTGTGTCTGAGTCAGTGTACACAATAAGAGTCCCAACTAAATTTAGAGAAATATATGTTTTTCGAGATAACTCTCCTATATAACTAAGTATGGAACTTTACATTTTAATGTCAAAACTATTGGTTTTTAAAATTGTGAAAGCTGACTTTAAAAAATATTCCTTCCCTTTCCTTTCAATACAAATTGTGGCTATAAATCTTATAAAAGAGAAATGTATCCTGGAAACTAGCGCTGGAAGTTCATATTGTTAGTAGTATCAGTCTTCTTCTTCTTCTATTGCCCCTCCCATTGTTTTCCTTCATGTCCATAACCACTACAACACACAAAAAAACCACCAGCCCTAGCCAGCTCAATAGTTTTATCTCAAAAAAATTGGCAGCAAAATGTGAAATTTTTTCATGTTTCTTTTCCATATACCTTGTGAGTTTACATTGTAGGTGTGGAATAATAGAAGTGCTTTCCATAATCGATTGTCAGTATTTTAAATTGATTTTCAGGCATCAAGAACTTTATTGGAGACATGACCTACATGCTTGGCCGTGCACCAAGGCCTGTATACTTCTGGGGGTTCTGCTGGGTTTTCTGTTCGCCAATCATTATTGCGGTAAGGTAGCGAATGAGAACGGGAAGGCGGAGCAGTAGCCTATTTCAGTGTTAAAAATTCTTCGATATTGTCTAGTTCAAGGAAAATAATTTTATCTTAAACTTTTTTTCATTACGTATTTACAGACTGTGAAGCGTTTAGTTTTCCCAATTTCGAAAGATTTTTTTTTCTTCATATGCGTTTGAATGCATTTGAAATTCGTTTTGTTTGCGTTCCATGGCATTTGCTTTTCATTTTCATTCCGTTTGCTTTTGATTCAGATTGAATTATATCGGGCATCTCGTCGTTTTGGTTTATGATATCAGAAAAAAAAATCAATCATTTTTTTTTTGTTGCTTAAATCACTTTGATACTGCGCTTCGTTTAGTTAAACGTCTTTAAGAATAGTGACTTTACTAGCTGGTGGGGGATGCGGACTGCATTGGACATCACTATGGGACAGAGGGACACCAAAATGACAATCTATACAATTTTTGATTTTTTTTTTGTTTACAGAAGTGAGGTCCATGGGGTGAGACTATGAGTTACTGCACGTACCTGTCTATAAAATTTTTGAATTTCTGTTAAGGAAGGCGGTCCATAGGTGTGACACGATGACTTACCGCACTGCGTGACACCAACCCTTATGACGCCACTGTTTAAAAACGAAATGGAAATGCAACTGCCGTAGTTGGATTTTATCGTTTTGATTGTGGGAAAGAGAAAAAATGATATATTTCATATATTGTCTAATTAAAATCGCTGTAATGAAACAGAAAATGTATAAACGAAAATAACAGTATTATTTTTTCTGACAATTTAAATCTAACTGAAACTTCAATAAGCATAAAACAACAGTTAAAGATTATTTGTCAGCAATTAAACTTTCTTAACTTGTCTTAATATAAACACTGAACGGATGCAACTACATGTAACTGTATCAATGCGTCAATGACAGCTGTGTTGTTAATAATTCATCGTTTTGGAGTCAAAGTGCTTCTTTCATCACCGTTTTCTTCAAAATGCGTTGTTAATTTCCGATTCCTTCACGTGGCATTCCACTGAATTGTTCTACGGTCGCTATGCTTACCGATGTAAGAATCAATATGTTATAAGCTGTTACTGTTATGTTCCTCTCAATGATGCTGAGATCAATCTACAGTAAAGACTGTTACATATATAACATTTTGGTTACAATAATTTTGGTAAGGAATTTAACCACGGCCGTTTAGATTCATGCCAAAACAATCCACAACATTTTGGAGTCCTCGTTTGGTATTAATGCTCCTAATTATTTTCTACGACATTTTTTTTTTTTGCTTCTCTTGGTTTCTTTGCATAATTAATATATTCCTCCATATCTAATGAAGCTCCAGTTAAAATTATCTACATACTTTGTTCCCAAAATTGTATTTTAAAAGTTTTCACATCCCTTGATTTATTTTGGAAATTGTGTGAAGGGGAAAGGACTTCACCAGGTTTAAACATTTGTGGCAAATTTAGCCATTTTATTTATTATCTAGTCATCCTGAAACTTGCAGAATTTATTTGTACATCACGAAATTTTATGAAAACTTTTGGTCAAGAAATGTCAATATTCAAGATAATAATTGTAAGATTTGAATGATATGTGGGCTGTGATGTGCAAGTACAATTCGATGATACCATACGGTTAGATTTTGAAACTGTGTCGATGTTTTAATTAGTTATTGGGGGGGTAATATTCGTGGTGACGTGATACCATGAAAAAGACCTCATCTTCTCCAGAAATTAGACGTAAAGAGCTGGAAAATAAACTACCGAACGTTTTAGTGTTAACCCATATATAATTTGCAAAATGTCTCACATTACGGTACGTTCCAATAATATGTCCAATTTTGATTCATATAATCATACTAAAAATTAGTTTTTCTTTATCTTGGCGAAACATAGCCTAAAACTTGTTTAAGATAGAAATATGAAGACACGTACAACTGCAGCCATCTTCTAAAACACTTTCAAAGGAACATCTAAATACAAAACGTATTCAAAAAATATAAATATTAATGACATAGTAGTGAGTAAATCATCTTATCTAATAATATTAAAGAAAATCAGAATATTGAAATATACTATTCGTGTGCAATCAATATAATTGTTAACATTTTTCTCCCTCAGCTGCTCTTTATATACCGCATGGTGGAATACGATCCTCTAATGATTGACAAAAATCAGGCCTACCCTGAGTTTGCACAGATCATTGGTTGGGTTATTACCATCGTAGTTGTATGCCCTATTCCACTCACCTTCATCTACAAGATGTATCAAGCGAAGGGGAGTCTCCTGGAGGTAAGAAGATCGTTAGATCCAAGTAGTTTGTTACGTTCATATGGAAGCATAAATCCCCAATATTAACGTCAGGTTCAAACGAAGCCTGATCTCAATCCCCAAGTGGAAGGAAACTTCAGTAGATCTTCCTAACTTCCTTTCACGTTTTCAGTACATGGTGGCAGTGGCAATTTTTATGTACAAATTTAATGCTGCAATCAGTGACCTAGTACAAACAAAATCATAAAATGTCGAATACACAAGTGAGGTCAAGTATGTCCATATGTTTATATACCTATATTAAAACAAAGCATACAAATATCATCCACTTGACATGAGAAGTCAGTGGCAGTTCATAGCGGAGGTTTATGCACCCCAACCCCAAATTTATACCTGCAATTTTTCATGTCCAAAGGTCATTTTTGACACCATGTGTTGCTCACATTGCAAGCACAAGCCCTTTTCCTAGATGACAATTCTGCAAAACAGTATGTACTAAACAGGCTGATGCAGTTGGAAATAGATGTCATTCAAACCGTTTTTGAGATATTCTCCTTGGCCTAAACCTACGTGTTTACTACTATGAAAGGCTAGCTCTTCTTCCTAGCCAACTATTGTTATTTCACTATCAACAGATTGCAGAGTAACTATGGAAGGTGTACATGCCTGGCATTAATTTCAAGAACAACACAAGCCCGAAACACGTAGTTCACAAATATATCCATATCTTTAATTAGTAGACAATAATTGCTGAAAAATTCACACCATAGCCTTAAGTTAAGAAATTTGCCAGGGCCAAATTACGAAACTGTACCTTGCCACCTTGGAAACCGCTGCAGCCCAAATGGTAGAACATAGTTGTCGTACTCTAAGCGACACGAATTCGATAACTTACAGCCCCTAAGAGTCACGCCCGTTGCATCCTTGCAATATGCACAAATCTGTCATTTTCTCAGCACGACACAGCGAATAATGCATGTGAAAGTGTCATTAAACCAGCCAATCCTCTTTGCTTAATTGTTATCAACATAATTCTAGGGAATTGTATAATATAATCAAGACCCTGTTAGCTTGTGTTTGGATCGAGTTTTGCTCAGAAACTTATTGAAGGCACATGCCAAATATTTAACAATGTCGCAAAGAAACTATTCAAAGTAATATGAATCCAAGCCAGGGGTATGGTGGACAAATATCAGAAATGTCTCACAGACGTATGAGGTGGACTACTCAGGAAATGCAAATCAACGCTAGGGGACCACATATCAGGTTATTGCTCAGAGCAACATGAGATGTGCTGCTCAGGAAATGTGAGTCCAAGTTCGATGACCACACGTCTGGTCTGGTCTCCGAAAAACCTATGGTGCACTGCTAAGGTAAAACAGATAATCATAACAAAAAAGGGAGACAAAATTTAATTAATAAAAGCTCTTCAAAAGATGGGTATAGACCTTAAAGTTTTCGATTCAGACCAATTCTTTTCCAACATGATGCTATTTAATGTGATATTTGCCCTGATATAATTGTATGTATGATCAACGGCATGTATATAAGTGACTAAATGCGAGTCGTTATAATATAATGTATTCGTATACTATTAACGTTCATAAGACGGCATTACAATATATAATTATCTGTTCATCAACGATTACATAATTTACTCCAAATGATTCGTTTATCTTAATGATATATATTATGTGGTTCTTTACAGAGGCTGAAGAAAATAACGACGCCAACGTCAGAGTGGGGACCGAATGACGGAACATTAAAACAAAACCTGATGGATAACATGAAGGGTGACGTTATACAAGGAACTGACAACCCAACCTTCACAAACCTCAAGTAAAATAATAAAGATATATCATAAAGCTTACTCCCTCAAACAAAAATGTACGAAATGTAAGATTGATGATATACTGGAGTATATATGTGCCTATAAAGTGATTATAAAGAAGTTTGTATATATTCATTCTTATCTGATATTCTTTTTATGGTTATTTAAGATTATGAACTGGCTTTGTTGATAATGTCCTCTATGCATCTGGGTTGCTCTTTCTTATCGCGAATTGTTCTCTCTCTTTCAAAAGAAAGACTATTTATCCTGACTCCAACAAAATGTAACTCCATCACTGACAATCTTTGCATATTATTCTTATGCACTCGTTTATGAACCTCGCTATAGCGGTGATTGGACCACTAATTCATTTTCATAGAACGTAATGGTAAGATTTCAAAACTTAAAACTAATTTATGCATTAGAGTAACATAGAAATCACACATACTTGCATTTATAGCAGTTATTCAGCGATGAAATAAACGTGTTGGAAATTTCATCAGCGATGTAGTCCTGAACAGGTTCGAATCTAATAAAGACCTTTGCAACAAGAGTTCCGATGCTATTTTGTCAGTTAAAAAAAATTAAAGTAGGATAGATAAATAAAATGATATATTTTGCAGTCAGTTATACTGTAATAATTGTACTTTACAATATGTACAATGGATAAATCCATTTACTAGGCAATAGGTGTATGTAAATATAGTTAGGTTTCTTTTGTTCTTATTCTACACCTCCAGCGCCAACACAAGAAGGCAGGTTCTCTTGCTAAACAATAATTAGTGGTCCGGCCTCAATAGGCTTCATGTCAGATTGTCCATCATAATACATAGATAAATAGTTAACTACTATTCAAATATCCTTAAACGTTTCCCTAAAATTGTTTAGAAAACTTAAAGCCGGCGAGAAAAAGTAATTTTTTGTTTTGAATGTCAACTACTTAGATAAAAAGTTATTCTAGTTTGTTAAACTTTGCTGCATATTGCACATATTTTGCACCATTATGTATAAGATAAATAATATTACTGATAAAAGATTGTATATAAAAATGTAAGACGATATTATAAGAATAATAAGCTTAAATCATACAATTTAGTCAATACGACTCACTCATTGAATATTGAATGGAAAATTGGGTGTAAACTTGTAGCATGTAAATATCAAACGGATATTCCCAACGAGACTTTATGATTGATGCAAAATTGTAAATACTTTTCTGGGCAATTAGTATTTAATTCTCTGTTTTACACTTGCAAATATTGTCGATAGCTTTTATTTTCTAAATAAATTCTGACTTTTTTCCATAAACAACTAAGCACTTTGTATTTCTTTGAAATCGGATTATGGATTTTCAATTTGTTTTCTTTTCCTTGAGGGAGAATATACAAGCTTTCATTGTTACTTTCACAGATAACTATTAAAGCTTTTGATCATTTGAATAGTCTACGAAATATTATTGTCAACATTCATTTAAGTTTATTAATAATGCAAATGTTTCATACTCTCAGCAAGGAATGTCTAAAGAGTAACAAACCTGCCAAATCATGCATAACACTCTATTTGCCTTAGATATGTCTCAGTGCTGTTAATGGTTCACACAAGATTTCCATGGGTTTAATTTTTAAGATGCTTCAACAAACGGATTGCAAGCTTAGGTCGTATTTTTTGTTTCCATTTTCCATAATATCTAGCTATAAAATATAAATTATTTAAGTTCTAGCATTCAAATGCGAAGTTCATAAAATACGCAGTTAATTAATAATAGAATGAATGAATATCTTTCTATAGGATCTGTATTTATATGCACTATTCGCTTTTGGAAACATATAATTAAGAATTTAGGAATAAAACATGTTCTAACCATAGGAATGACATTTGTTCTTGGTTATAAAATAATAAACATTATTTTGCGCACTTGTTTCCATAGATATATGGAATAAATATTATGTAGTATATATTGTCGTACAGTGACCGATGGCAAATTCTTCTCTGCATTATTTGTTCATGAATGGTGAAAGTCTTTCTATTTATATGGGTTAAAATAATTGATGTATTTCTAATGGATTATATCTTCAGCAATGTATTTGTACCAAGATTGCAGTAATATATGTATACACAAGTCACGTGTTACGTTCGGGTTGTTAGGTTGAAATATAGATATTTATGTCAGTAAAAACAACCATTGACTCACCAGATCACGGCGGATGACGAGATCTGTGTGGGACCATACTGAAGTATAATGCATTCACGATATCAATGTCATAACTTAAACCTTTGATTTCGTTATGCGTCTGGTGTATAACGCCCTAGAAAGAAAATAGATTAAGTGCTAAGCCAATAATGGTGAATCCATTAAAAGCATACTTTTCGTACTCACCCCTAAGGTCAACAGTGGGTCCACTGTTGAAATGTGTCTCCATTTCATGGAAATCATGGGACACTGCAAAATAAGTTTAAATAAGCTGAACAGAATATGGTACTATTTAGAATGTGGAGAAGAACATTGTGCATGCTTAGGTGTGTGTTCTATAATCACTCTTGAACAAGATATGAGAACTGAATAAATTCCTATGGTTGTGAAAGTTTTATTAAAATTTTGAAAAGTAAGGAACCGTTTGAATATTTCCAGTTGAAGATCGTGTGCCACAATAAGTACAGTAAATAATCTTCACTCAATGGTCGCCTCTGTTTTCCAGGCAACTAATCCTGCTTTCCATAAATGAAAGATGACCGATTAAATTATATCCTATAATATTCTTTTCAGTGCTCCATTGAAGACACTGTCGGGATCAGCTGATGTGAGTTTGCGTCATAAGCTGGCCTTCAGCTGCGTATCTAAGATATACCGTACTTTGCTTAGTGAACGAAATATCTGTTAAGTCATCAGTTAGAATAGAGACAACTTTGTCTTGTTTGCCTTAGTCTTTTGATTTTGATATTTAATTCAATATTTCCCAGGCTACAATCTCATTCACGTAATTGTGAGGATTAACAAAGGCATGCCTATGCATGACAAAATGTGTATCTTTTTAATCCAAATGTTCGAATATTGTTAACGTTCATTATATATATATATATATATATATATATATATATATATATATATATATATATATATATATATATATATATATATATCCTTACGTGACAACATAATTGTTTAATTTAACACGAAAGTGCCATGTACGAATTGATATTGTGCTTTATAAATACAAGCAACTGTTATGTTACACACTTTAAGGAAATAAATTATTTTCATCAAGTGTTCGTTGTGCACAGATTATATATATATATATATATATATATATATATATATATATATATATATATATATATATATATATATATATATATATATATATATATATATATATAAATGCATCATCTGGATATCAAAGAATCGGTTTTTAAATACTAATGATTTGTATATCTAAACGAGGTATACGCTGTGATTCATTACAGAAGCCAACGTCAGAGTGGGGAGTGCATGACACATCAGACCAGATGGATAACCTGAAGGACGACCCTAAACAAGGAATTGACAGCAAAGTGTTTACTACCTACATGTAATATATACGAAGAAATATTTTATTCCTGTAAAACGCATCATTTCACCGGTAAACTTAAGCCAAGAGAGACCGGACAATATTCTGGCATGTACATTAATTCTTGAGCAGATATTGGAGTATTGTCTTACACAATCTTTATTGGATTTTTTTCTAATGTGTTTATTTAGGTTTAGGAATTGGATTGTATTTTTATTTCATCAATCATCGCATGTATTCTTTCTTACCGTTACTTTTGCTCTTGAGAAAAGAGATAATTTACCTTTCCTTCAACGCTTCCTGAAAAAAATTAATTGAAAATATATGCATTTTTTATATATATAAACAGCCATGTTATGCATTTAAAAAGCAACATGCAACACTGAAAATCGTTTGAAATTTTATTTAGACACGTAAAATAACGGTTACCGGGATTGAACCACTAATTTATTTCCCATAGAATATAATGATAATATATTCAAAATAAAACCAATTTCTGCACTAGATTAGAATACGAATATTTATGCACCCAGCACTAGAAAGGTAGACTAGCTGTAAAATAATTATTAGTCATACCTCTTTCAGCTACTTATCCGATATGCTATAATAATAAATAAAGAAAAAGATAAATTATACTCAAATAACGTAAAAAGTATTCCTTAAAAGTGTTTCATAGCCTACAAAATTCTGTTCTAGACATGCTAAAATGTTAGCAATCTAAATTATATATATATATATATATATATATATATATATATATATATATATATATATATATATATATATATATATATATATATATATATATATATGTCGGTTTTGTTACACTTTGTTGTATTATAATTGCTCTATCTATGTTTTGAATATGTCAATAATAATTTGGTATTATGCTACGTTCTAAACTTTGGATAAAATGTTGTCTTCAAAATAATAAGCATTTGTTTTTACACATGTGTTGATGAATATATGGAATAAATAGTACATCGTATATTGTGGTATATTGACCTTGTTTGGCATCATTTCTTACCAAACCTTTATATGTGCTTCCTTCTTCTTCTTCTTCTTCTTCTTCTTCTTCTTCTTCTTCTTCTTCTTCTTCTTCTTCTTCTTATTATTATTATTATTATTATTATTATTATTATTATTATTATTATTATTATTATTATTATTATTATTTTTATTATTATTATACTTTTAACTTTTAATGTAACTTGCATTTCGAAACAAAACGTTGTTTTAGTTAACTTTGAGCAACGGACTGCATTTTATTCAGAACAGTGGTATTGTCATAACATAATTATATCAAATTTTCAAAATGTCAGCAAAGAATAATGCCTACAACCGATGTCTGCGGATAAACGGCCGATATGCACCAGAAGAAAACAAAAAGACAAGACAAATTAAACATGGAATGATGTAGCTTCCTGAAGTCCAGAGCATCCTTTGACAAAGCTTTCACCAAACTCCGAATCACAAAATTGTAGTGAACCAGTATATCCAGCCCCAATCTTCCAATAAAATTGTTTTTTTTTGCAACCCAATTAGGCGATAAGGACAACAGAGAAAATCGCAAATGAGCTAAACGGCGCTTGCTAATTTTCATCTTTCTGCAAAGAAACCACCCCACAAGGACGAGGGATTCTTTTAAGCGCAAGTTACTCTACAAAGTCTCACTTGCTTTGATATAAGCTACAAAGAAGCAGATGTTGATACAAAGGATAAACATAATATATGAATAAGTCCACCGACCGGAAATACGAAGAAAATTGTCCAACTGCTAACGCAGCTAAACCGCCTGGGATTATCTACTTGCTTGAATAATGGAGGGTATTTGGTCCTAGCCTTTGTCACTGCCAACATTAGCAACATCCTGACATTTGATGAAGTCACATAAATATTACAATATTACAACTAGTTATCTTTATTCAAATATATTAAACATATTAACAGCTTATCCATGATTATAATTTCTACATAGGAATTAATTCTGGAATACGTTCTCTGTGCTACTATAAAATGATGAAATATCTAGAGCTTCCTTCACACAACAACATGCTGGAAAATGGATTATCAAGTTGATGACCGCTTTAAAGACGCTCAATAAAACGCTGATTGATCTTGATAGACATATATAACGAGTCGTTTTCTCAGAAAACAAACCAGTAGGTAAAATGATTGACTCAGCAACTAGATTGATGATTCTGAAATATCCAGATAGTACTGAAATCTGAAACAAGAACAAAACATACTCTATTAAGAACAGGATATCCGAAGTCACCAAAACGAGAATGTACACATATATGTACATAGAAAGTTAACAGATTCTCCATACTTTAATACATCTACAAAATTAAAACCAGAAGAAAGCAATCAACGGCCACATATACTTAACTGTATTTAGGGTTTCACATAAATAATGAAATCAATTCCAAAGATTATATTCAACAAGAAACACCGATGTATCTCTTATCTTGAACTGGGTATTTGTGCACTTTTCTTTTTAAGTTTAAATAAAACTTTAAACTTGAAAACATAATTTATATTTTAAAATAGAATTGCAGCATGCATCTCCTAGTAAGAATGGCGGGCATTTGCTGTCTACATTCTGTCTACTTAATGCCAATCGAAGCAGAAAATCATAAGAAAGGCATACATACGAACTTTCAGTTCTAACCAGTGATCATTTTGAAAATTAACTTAATGTAATGTATTTTTCAATTAGCGTTACATCTATAAAAGCTTATTTAGAGATATTAAAAGCACGCATCTGAATTATAGTTAACCCTGTGCAGTTGGTCATGCAAGTAAAACTAGGAAAAGAAAAGAAGCAAAAAAAGATTCAGTAGAACTGAATAAACAAAATTATAGATGATGTTTCTCTTTAATGACATTTTTAACAAATTTTAAAAACGTCAAATATACCATTTAGCAAAATCGCCCTCGGTATGGAAAACACCGGTTACACCACTGCAGCCATAAAGTAATTAATACATTTGTGACTTACACCTGTTGAATCTTCAACTACTAAATAATAATACTTTATACATTTATATTCTCTGTGGGTGTGATATTACTAACATTGTCATGGTATACGGACATAAAGAAAGATAGTGCGAAGAACAATTGCAGAATAAAACTGTGGATATGAGTTACTTTGTGGTCTACTTATTCAAAAATATTCTATTGCATTAGATATTTTGATTTCTACAAAACTATAGCACGAGCGTGTACACTGAAGTAATAAACAGCTTTGCTTTTAGTGAGACAAATCTGCATTATTATTACAAACACAAGATGGTATGCTTAACAATCCCTTTCGATCACTACCTTCGCGCCAGGATACATGTTTTATTGATTAATACAAATTCGTTATACTGGTTTCTTTATCATTAACATTGCGTTCGATATGGAAGATGCATTTCCTTTGGTCTTCACTTTATGGGTTTTTTTAATTACCTTCTCAGAAATTTCAAGCGTCAAGATATCTACTAGATATCCCATTTTCCCCTCATTCATGGCTATAAGCATATGTATGCATTTAATGGACGTACGCCTGTATATGACATGAAATTACTTTTTTAATAGTTTCATGCCTATAAAGAAAGCCAAAAACTGTTGTCAGTAAATGAACAATTCAAAGAAATCTCGTTTATTTATTTTGTTTTGAATCCTGTGTTTTATTATTTGTTTGTTGTTATGGGGCTTGGGTGAGCAGTTAATGAAATACAAACCTAATAAGTTTAATATTTCAAAAATACTGTGGTAATACAATTTTCGTAAGCAACAACAAAACTTCTCCACATGCTGGCAATAGTAATGAGTACTCGACTTGCCCTAACATAGTTAATCTCTGGTTGATCGAGCAATGTATACCAGTATGGTGTACACTAGGCTAATGGTATGAACTTTGCCTTGATCATCAATAAGTGTGTATCCAAAACATCCTATTCAGATGTATTATTTGTGGGTAACACTTCCCCAGTAGTAAATAAATAAATAACTCCAAATCAAATTCTGAACATAACAGCAAGATTATTCTGCTTTAAGCAAGAATTGTAAGCATTAGATAAACACGATTATAAACCCATCTACTTGACATAAGTTACAATTTACCATTTCCTGAAAACACGTCATTTAATTGTAACTTCCATTCAAGAAGTATATAAGGTCAGAATAAAGATTATAAACATGATTCTCATTAATGATGAAAACATATCTGACCAATAGTCATAGATTAATATTTAGCTATGCATTGTGTCGTTTACAAAATAAACGTTCCTGCTCAGGTACAAGATTTGATTTTGGACGAGTTCAAGTACAAAATACCAATATGAAAATCAAATAATCATTTAAGAAAAGCCAAGAAATATTACAAGTTATACAACAAGTCTACATGAGTTAAACTCTTTATATAAATGTTTCGTTAAAAAGAAAATAGGCAAGCATCGTTTCAATTTAATAAAACAATTATACACCTCGTGATATATAATTGATACAGTGTAGATACTATACTTACATTTTATATATGCATGTTACAAAGGTCAGGTTTATACACACACATTTCTCGGAGTCCTCTTTAATCCTAATACATTGTGCATGTTTCCACGTGCAACTCGTCATTATTAATATTTAAATGTCACTTGTAATTGCCGTTGACGTCACTCTGGTCTTTAATCACAGCCGTTGTGAGCATTTGTTACGGCATTTAATCAGGTAACAAATCGTTCTATATATACAAATGTTGTCAAGCCAAGCTCTGCTTCCAATGGTTAGTTTTCTATAGTTTGAAATCATTTTTAACTTTGCCCCGTTTGAAAATTCACATACGTAGCAGTTAATAACGTGTCACGTCATAATTGCCATTCAATGTCTCTATAACACGTTGCTGTTGCAGATGCAGATATGTACACAATTAGAAACTGAGACTTGGAAACGAAGTCTTTACTCGGACCAGGTATGTCTCTGACTGTAGCATATCTCATTTTGTAGAATCTTTATTCATGGTTTCTAAATGGTAGCTGTCAGTGCCGAGTGCTAAGCAGAAATCACAATGTTTTCTTATACAAGAAAATTTCATTCTCAATTGACAGCGCTTCACTTAAACTTTCCCATCGAATACACTATGTGGTGTGTCTCACGTTCAGCAACTTGTGGACTTTACGAGTAGGATAGAATTATGAAGACGTGATTCAAGCAATATTCATCTTATACTAAACTAAGTGAGATCAGACTTCGATAATATTTTCGTAGATCATGCATTGTTCGGCGAAACGTGCATTGTCTGGAAAGAAAAGAGTAATAATATTATGTATTTAAATAACGTTCGTGCAATTCCCTTCGGCTTTAACGAGGGCATCCATCGACGTACATTAAAGTAACATTGACATATAAATTACATGTGATTTGCAAACTTAAACTAGGAGCATGAAAACTATTTGATACTGGCCATTCGTTATCCAACTTATTGTAATGTTCTAAATATTTTTGGGGGGGTGTTTGTGTGATGAACCACTTTGCGAACTTATCAAACGATTATCCAATAACTCCTATAAAAGAATGGATTTTAATGTTAGCAACAAGAAAGCAATTGAAATCCAAGCGCAATACTACTTTAATATAATGAATGTATCTGGGCATGAAAAGTCACCGCAATCTACACCGATACCAACTTTAAACTACTCCGTGTACTGCATGACTTATTATCTTTGTTTTTGTGTCAGTTGCGTAATATATGCATCAATGTCTTGTGCTATAAACATATTTATCTGGGTCATCATAAGTGCACTTGAAGCATTTTGTGAACCTCTTGCATAGGATTGATGACACTCATCCTATGTTCTTATTTACCATCATGACTTCAACTCTGTCTAGGGTGTATTCGTACTTTGCGATCGACTTTAAGTGTTCACATGGAACATATAAAATGTAGAATAGAATCTAAAGGTTCATTTGCAGCACGCAAATTTGGCTATTTTTAATATAACTAAATGCTGTATCTCAATAACAAGGTTAGTATTTCTCGCTAGGCGATTTGTCCCTTCTAGCGTCCAAATGTATTAGCAAATGAAACTGGAAAGTTTGTTTAAAATGAGTGTGTTAATGAGGGAGGCGATGATCGTGTCTAGCGTAAATATTTAGCTATAAGAAATACATTACTTATTGGTTGAATAATGCTAACTTTGGAGGTATATTTACAGCATGGTTAAAAAAAACAAACATGCGCTGGGAACCTAGCAAAGAGAAATAGGATAAGTTCAAACAATAACAGGAATCATCTATCATAGATACAGCAAGAACAAGGTGCACATATGAAGCCATTTCCAAGGAAAATAATACAAATACTCTACATCAATGAACGATTGCTGATTTCCATAAATAAAAAAAATGAAAAGGTGAAATCTGAAATACTGTACGATATAAGTTCTTGAGTAGCTCATGTAATTCATGAGAAATGGTGGTGACCACTGCACCACTCTCAACACTGGTTATGATTTATAATCCTCACACAATTATTTGAGACTCAAGTGTATGAACTTCTAAATTACTCAGAGGATCAAAAGGCTTGTAAAGTGTACTAAGACTAGTGTTGACTTCACCTCCACCTGTTTGCTGTACTGCTGATTTATACATACACTGTCTCCTGTCACCATTGTAACAACGCAAGACCAATCCCAGGATTCGTTGTTTGAATCACATTACTACTAGAGTGGCAACTTTCTAAAGGGGTGTTACCCTGATTTGATTTATATTGTACCCTAGTTTACAAATACTTATTTTCTTTAGTAAATAAAATGATCATATAGTATAATTGCTGGACAGGTCGAACTTGACCATGTGCTTCACGCACACGCACTTCTAACCAATCACCCCTTTTTACTGGAACAACTGTCACGCAATCACTATACATATGCATGGTGAATATTTGCTGTTACAGTGATTGTTTATTGTGGGGACTAGCACCACGTTCATATGAGGCTGCTCTAATGACGCCAGTAAACAATGTCTTAAACGACCGTTCTTGTCTTGGCCCAAGAACTGTTACACAGTCCAAACCGTCCTTGCTGAATAGCAATTTAGTTGGTCTTAGTTGACTAAATATTGTTGTAACATATTGGTTGGAAATGTAACCGAGTTGGGTTCCGATGTTAATTACACATTCTAGGTATAGAAGCCATTCTTAAATGTTTTAATACATGGCTAATGCAAGGATTCCAAGATCTCTTCGGGTTGAAGGTTTAGCATAATGGTGGTTCCAACAGGATGTTTCTATTTTTCCCTTTATAATATCATATTGGAGCATCTACGAGAGTCTGGTAACACCATTTTGAAGGAGATGTTCATCCACAAGTGGAATGAAATTGCTATCAATGTTACCATAACTGGTCAGCAGCCCCATTGCTTCCTCAGCAAATTTCACAAACACAACACCGCGGTCAAAATCCGTCACTTATATCTAGTGATAAACATAATCTTAAATACATACATCAAAGAGGTTTAAGTACACGTGCGGGTAGATGTTGGATCCCTTGAATTTCATCCCAGGCGATCAAAGACCTCGATACCATGTATGAGAAAGATATGGGAGTATTGTCTGTGATGCCACACGATATTACAAAACCATTACCATGGTAGGTGCTTTTTCAATATACTCATTTTACTCCATCCGCGTCCAGCTCTGGTCATTGTGAACCATCATTATCAGGTCTCTCGTACCTTTAAGATCTGAAATTTAAGTGTATCAGAGAAATGCCATCCAGCATTGTAAAACAAATCGACCATTTGCTAAGGTTACTTTTGAAAGTTTTTCTCCTGATTTGCTTGTCAATATTTCTCTAACTATAATCCATAATGGCAATGGCACTTTTGTGACCTGTTTTTCCACGTATTGTTTCATCCCGTCATTGTAAATATTAACAACTCAGCTGATAAACACATCTAAATCCGCTTTTTGTGGCAAACCCTCTGAGATCCACATCGTTGCTGTTCAGGATCTATAAATATTAAGTCATTTTTTTTGTTAAGTGTACTATCTAAATGAAAGTGTAAAATGATTTAGTACTTGCAGGATTGGACTTGATGAATCTTCTTTTAACGTTTTAACAACAATATGTACACTTATTGGTGGCCCTTCCAGCGGAGGTTGTAGTTGCGGTTTTATTCACTGCCAAACAATCAACAACTTCAAGTGGCTGTTCAAGCCAATAAAGATCATAATACAAAGCATGATTTTCTGTCACCACTAACTGCGAACAAGCGATTCACTGGTCCTGCCGTCAAAGGTAGGTGAATGATTATTGTGTTCCGTCTTGGGAAAGTCGTTAGATCCAATGATCATCTCTAATACAAACATATCGGAAATGCTTGCCTGATTTTGTCATTGTGAAAAATTCATTGGTCAATAGATGGATCAACCGAGAACCACATTCAGCTAGGGATTATTTGGTTCCCACAGCGGTAAAATAGAAGACATGTTCACTATTTTAAGACATTACACATCCCAGAGAGGATGCGCCTAAAACTGATTCTTTTAGTGCCATCGTGAATGTAGTCCCGCCTATCCCTAGCCCTGCTGCCTTTGCAATGGCAAGTGCCGCAGCTCCTAATATCGTTGGAGTGGCTGAGAAAAATAAAAATATTCCAATTTGTGCTACCTATGACTTTCAAAACCTTAATGTCACCTAGGTATTTTATAATTGACCTCAATAATTTGTATATTGGCCGATTCCAGTTAACATTACCGGAGAATGTGGCCCCGCAATCGTTTCCCATCGGGCTCCTTATTTTTGTCCAACCTTAACTTGTTGATATGATAGTATTATTTGAAACCGCAGCAGTCTTAATTTCGAATGTAATACATTGTCTAGAGGTGTGTCAATATCCTCATTCGGCCACTTAAGTATTTCAACAAGAGAGCTTTTGTAAGGGAAGGTTCATTGCGATCCTTTAACCTTAGTCAGCCCTAAGTCACTCCAAATGGGAACATATCATTGGACATTCCAATTGGGAGCGCTGAGAGTATGCCGTTTGCTGAGTATTTAATTACCATGAGAGTTCTACTTGATCATTGCTTTGGTATGATCCTGTTGTCATCGAGAGAAATGAAATTTTAGATGTTCTGCCAGACGCTGAAAATGATGGCATCGGAAATGTTGGAATATTTCGTTTAGTATTACAAATAAAACGAGTTTCCAATGTAGTCTATTTTACCTTATTATTAATGTGAACAAATACGGTGATAATATCATTGTATATACATAAAAGTGTAGGACCAACGTAAAGGTAATGTTTTGACTTTGAAGCCTAGGTATGTATTCTTAATTACCAGAATATATTCACAGTAAATTATATTATATGTACCATATGAATCAAGCAATTTTAATAAATACATGGTTCTTATTTGAGACACCTGCGAGTTTAACTACGCTAGGATGGAAAACCATATATCTCAATATAACGTTTGATTCATATGATTCCTCGTTTTGATTATACCTTGAAAATGAAATACTAGACGGTCCATTCTTTATATATATATATATATATATATATATATATATATATATATATATATATATATATATATATATATATATATATATATATATATATATATATATATATATTTCTACAGCGGTTGTAGAAAGTAATATATACTACACTACCTGCCTGTCTGAACTACATGTTTTGCTAAACGTAACAACCCAAACAAAATACACGATACATGACATGCTGTTTGGTGCAATCAGGTGTTGATGATAAGTGAATGTGAATGTTGCGACACTATTTAGGCGATAGTCATTTTGGACATGCTTAGGGTGTAACTTTGTTTATTCTTAGAAAAGGAATACTGCAGTACAGATCCATAATATAATAGCTATTATTTTGAATGAAAAGATGCAAGTTTGTTTAGTGTTGATTATTCCAACAAGAGCATTTATCTATTCTAATATAGAATAAAGCAAGTTTCAGATCACACTGATTTATGCAATGAAGTGAGTTGTCAAACCTAGAACCCAAAATGGCGTAAAGTTGCTAACATGACGCACGAACATGATCTGTAATGTAGCTCCTTAAGTATATATTCATCACTGCCATTAACGTACGTCATTATATATCTTACATTAAGATGTAGCGATTCGTCGTTTCATGCAAACAAACATATGATAATATACGGAGACTATAAGTGGACCGCACACTTCATGAACATTGTCTTGATGCGTACACTCATGTCAGCTATAAATCAAAATTTGTCCCAGTAGAAGGATGCTAAATTCATGTATATGGAGTCAAAACTATGGTAGGAATAAGAGCGTTTACACTAACTAGGAATGTACGCATACCTTTCCGCTTCATGAACCGGAAGTTTAAATTTAACGGGGCCACAACCACAGGGGATTATATTGCACAATTACACAGGACTATCTGATTTATCTCCCTTATACATTTTTTACAACAACTAAAGTGGTTCTCCAGCAAACTAAATTTTCCCTTATTTATACTGTGTGACATAGATTTATCATTAATTTAACCATTGGCAATAATCCTTAAAATAATATAACGATCTTGTTTCTTGCACAAGAAAACATTACAGGATAATGTTTTCGAAGGCATTCCATCTAGTCAAACCCACCCCAACCAACGTCGTCGTCATTAACTAAGCATCATCATCATCAGCATCTACTTTGTCTCCTTTAACAGTCCTATTAATCTATTATTTGGAGATTTTGTTAAATCACTAAGACTCTAGAACAAATATTTGAGGTAATAGATTTACTGAAGGTATTTATATTGCGCAAAAGATAAATATCGATATATACTTACATTGCCATATTATACAAGGTTTAGGTTATTGTATATATATATATATATATATATATATATATATATATATATATATATATATATATATATATATATATATATATATATAAATGACTAGTGACAAATGCAATACAACAAACAAAGCGTATCTAAACCCTTGGAAACCGGATGTTTCCATGCTACTATTTATGCGTACTTCATTACAATTCTTTAAGTTTTAAACTTTTAAAAGGGTACATATATTTCCGTTGAAACTATACTATTGGGTTCATATAATATCATAATATGAGAGCATTCATTTGAAGAAGTAGTAACAGTTACTGATATTGCTAATGTAGATTTTCTCACAATGATTTACAGTTTCTATCAAAATTTAGTTTGGGTTTTCCATGTATTACCTATTATTAATTTTCCGATTACCAGTTATAAACTTGTGCAAAGGTAAGAAAATTTATGCCTTTTCCAAGATTCAGAATCTGTTGTTTTCTAAATAATTTCTACATTTGAGTAACTTATTTCTCGTTCAATGCACAAATTGTCTGTTTGATCTGAAAGTGTATTTAAATGATCTTTATATTTTGCTAACGTCTTTGGACGTCAACACGATTTTTTATTAGCTGCGTCATATTGTTTCAAGTTTATTTAAATGATCTTTATATTTTGCCAACGTCTTTGGACGTCAACACGATTTTTCATTAGCTGCGTCATATTGTTTCAAGTGTATTTAAATGATCTGTATATTTTGCCAACGTCTTTGGACGTCAACACGATTTTTCATTAGCTGCGTCATATTTTTTCAAGTTTATTTAAATGATCTGTATATTTTGCCAACGTCTTTGGACGTCAACACGATTTTTCATTAGCTGCGTCATATTGTTTCAAGTTTATTTAAATGATCTGTATATTTTGCCAACGTCTTTGGACGTCAACACGATTTTTCATTAGCTGCGTCATATTGTTTCAAGTTTATTTAAATGATCTGTATATTTTGCCAACGTCTTTGGACGTCAACACGATTTTTCATTAGCTGCGTCATATTGTTTCAAGTTTATTTAAATGATCTGTATATTTTGCCAACGTCTTTGGACGTCAACACGATTTTTTATTAGCTGCGTCATATTGTTTCAAGTTTATTTAATTGGTTTAGTAATTGTCTTCCTCATTGTCCGTGACTTCACTAACACTTCTTGTATTTGAAAGCGTTTGCTCCAAATTATGTAAAAGCTCGAGGAATAATGCGTCGTAGCGCACTGGCTGTCACATGTCCTACACCTGAAGCTGCAAAGCACATTCCACTGGAAGGACTTGCCATACCCACCTCTACAAGTTTAAAATCGTATTTGCTATTTCATAAATTTTGGGATGCACCTCTATAGTGTCTTGTCTTTTTAGCTATCTTGTTATTACTTTCATTAATACTCATTAGCATAAATTTATTACTTTGTCAGATAGTGTCCTTTTATATTCGGCTGTCAAAAAATAAACTGATGAAAAGAATTTAAAATAGCTAATATCATTGCTTCTTCTCTACCCTTATTAGCTGGGGAATCTATTTTTGACATGAGAATCAACTGCAAAAGCATACTGTAACTTGTGTCAGAGTTGAGTGCAATTATGAGTATAATACCTTTAATTATATGGTTGGTTTTACTTGCCATTTATTAATATACATTTTACTGAATTTTCTCTGTAATCCATAACACATAATGCAAACTGGTTTCAATTACTTGATTTTTTTGCATGATATTTTAATTAGCCTGTCACTAATTATTTGATATTTTATTTTTAGTTTTATTTTTATTTACTAATATATAATATATAATATATAATCATAAAGCAACAGCTAGACCAGCTAACAAATAATAAATGTTGCAACCTCAATGTATGTATAGAGACGTTGTCCTCGTGGTGTGTATTACTGACGTCCTGCCTTGGACAAATTTTCAAAGTTGTTACGCAATTTCTGTTCCAACAGGATATATCATAGTTAGTGAAATTACTTTTGGTGGTGATTTAAGAACTATTAATTTTACTTCCGCTATACGTTCAAAAACATGTTCTTCTTTCCATTTATTCTATCAGAAAATTGAAGGTCTTTCTAAATATACATTCAAGCAATATTTACAATACCTATAATGATAATCACCTACACCTAAACGTTATGCTTTGTGTTATTTGCCAACTAACTACACTGTTGATTCAAGTAAACATAAATTATTTTTCTAGCTATATTTGAGGGTTTTTCAGGTATTTTACAAGCCATTCTCGAGTTATTTTAAAGTCTCTGATTTTTTATTTTAAATAAGCCCTGATTCTTTTCAAACTTGTTTCATTTGCTTGCCTGCCTTTAAAAATATGAATGCGTTTAAAAAATCATCAAGCTAACACTTAATTCCGAAATTGTTAACCAAAACCTAAAATACAAAAGTACACTAAACTCTAATTTCATTTGCTTGTTAACGCGTCCTCATTCAACCTTTACTGTAACTCGTTGGAAGAAAGTTATTCCCAAAGACGATATTCCTAATATTATTGCATCTTTCAGTGACTTTGATACTTTAGTTACTCGGGCGTTTTCAAAATTATTAAATGCTTCATTTCCTTATCTGTTAAGTGTTGATCGGTTATTTCCTTGTACATTCCATTTACTATATTAATATCTGTTTCGTGTTTGTTGGGTTCTGTTACTGTTATTTCGTCTTTATATGCAAAGCAGCTGTCAATGCTTAAAATCTCAATCACGACATTCAGCCACATTATCTTTGCTTAGGTGCTAAGACAAAATTCTTTTTCAAGTTCATTTTGTTCATTTAAATAGTCTGAAATGATGGTACTTGGATTTCGTTACATGACTGATAAACCTTATAAATAATATGATGACATTTCTAATAATTTTCTTTATAGTCCTAGCATTGATACAACAATCTATTTATAAAATTAATCAAAAGCAGTGCAGAGACGGGACCCAAGTCAGTGAAGCATGAATTATGGATTAGACACCAACTGCTGAGATCATGGTGTAACACTCATTAAGGTTCTTCTCATCGCCACGTTTCACGAGTCTATGTGGGAACACAAGTTGCGAGTAGTCTTTTAGGGTAGATTGGAGTCTCAGCCCCACCAACATGGGTATGTGAGAAAACTTGCCACTAGCTTCCAGTGGATCGGTGGTTCTTCAAATGGTTCTCCCTCTGCTAAATATATGGGTCACCATGTATATCCTACTATACTTTAAAATGGTATTAATCACCATAAAATCAATCCATCCCAGGATTCTTGATACAACAGTATTTATATGGGGCGAAAAATTTAATTTTGTTGTGAGCTAAACCCAAGACATATCCTAAGCCAGTACAGACGATTGTATGCATGGTCAGCCAACAATTAAAATATTGATGTAAAATGGATGACATTGAACATGAGGAAGAGTGAGTTAGTTGAAACATGAGTAATCCTTTGTTCAATAGATGAACAAAATCTATCATTTGATTATAGAAACAAAAAATAGAAGTTTTTTTTTAAACCAAAACTGTGCCGCAAATTATCTACAGTCATAATATTAGGTTCTGTTTCACATTATATAAACTCTACTATTAATTGAGGGAACTATATTATTTACCTGCAATAAAAACATGTTCATGAAAAAGACTTCCGGTGAGTAACACCTCACTTTAAACAAGCATGGTTTTGATTATTAAACCGAAATAGTTTCTAATCCTCTGTTAATCATTCAAAAAACAATGGGTGTGTAGTGTTCACTACAACAATTTTAAAAAAGTCAGCCAATCAATATGGTTTCTTTCAGGTTTTGCATTTAAGTTACATTAATAAGAGTAAAAGTAGTAGTATAAGAAAAGGTTGATTTTAGCTCAAAGACCCTTTTTTTTAATCCCCTGGGACCTGCTAACAAATACAAAATTACCACTTCTCTCTGTCCTAAACTCTCACCCCCAATGGTATACACATAAAATTGAAAAACAGATCCTAGCCCATAACATGTATACCTTACTTGGTAACATCAGTTACCTAATCCATATCATCTATAGAGCCCAGGCAATCTGTAACATCTGTTACCTAATCAATGTCATCTATAGAGCATAGTCAAGTTTTAAAAACCCAACCCCTACACAAAATCCAAAGTCAAATTTTCTATAACTACACAAAAAGCTGGTCAAGTGGCAGTTGTTTTTTTTTTTAAGGAAAAGGAGGATGTGAGCCCAATGATCTTTTTTTCACACCCTCCAGACCTTCAAACAAATACAAATTACCTCTATGAGATACCCTAAAAACCCAACCACTACACAGAATCCAATGTCTATAGCTATACAAAATACCTAGGTAATTTAATCAATAATCACGCTAAGAGATTCTAGCTATAGAACAACTGTTGCAAAATACCTAGGTAATGTAATCAATAATTGCATGAAGAACTAAATTATGTAACAGATGTTGCCATTGTTAATAATTCTATGGAGACCGAGCCAAGTAAAATGTTTTAGTAATGTTGTATACGTCATACGGAGATCACGTGATTAGAAGGAATGTTCTCGAATAGAAAATACTGTAATGCTCCTGCATGATCAGAAGTTTCTGGAACATGAAATACTATAATACGCATGCGTAAACGCCTGTATAAAAGGCAGGTATACGTCTAATCACGCGGTTCGAGGGAGTGCTTCATTAGATAACAGATATACTGACATCATGTTAACACCCAGGCAGAAATTAAACTACGCATTTGTGAAAAGGAAAGTACATTATTATTAAGTCTAGATAAAATTTTATATTATATCATACTTCTTTGATAATCTTTTTCATATTTGCTAACCCTCATTGGTAAAATATCTGTTAACATACTGTCAATAATACGAAACTCGCGTATTAAATCTTCCATATTATATTTTACTCCTCGTAGGTAAGACCGGATCTGATCAAGTAGTTTCTTGTAAGTTATAATAGATGTTTGACATCCATGCTTTTTTATTAAAAGTCTTCGTTCTACTTTTTTACACGCCGCTGTAAGGGAAACACCAATACCAGATATAATTAACAAAAAGGGATTTAATGACACCCCACATGAAATTATGCCAGAACTGGTCATTAACAACGGTAGATATGATATTATTCAAAGTATTTTGTTGTAGTATTTGTAACATTTTTTTACGCACCAAAGTTTTTTATGATAATATTTATAGTATTGTATTATTGCGTCTACATCCTGTTTTGGAATATCTTTTGAAATATGATTGAAATCAACTATACTTCTTTTCATTATAATATTAGTTCACATAATCTCATGTCAGGTTAATCCATAATAAGATCTGGTTGTTCAGCTATAAATTCCAAACACCAGAGAAAAATGGCTAATTTTAAAGTTTTATCAACTGGCTCAAGTATAAATTCTTCTTCAGAACTTTTGATTATTATTACAGATAATACTCCAGATGAGTCATCATTTGGATGACGAAATAGATATTTGGTAAATATTCTAAACTTTGCACTGCTAAGCACTGACAATCTATACACACCGGTAACTTCTGCAATATATTTGATAGAATTATTTTTTGGTGTCCACCCAGTTTAACCTGTATCAACAGTATACACAATATTTTCAATCTGCTTGTGCGGAATTTTAATCATACTCGTTTTCTCGATAATATCAGGAATTCCACTTATAATATCATTAAGTTTTATGTTAATATCGTTGAGGTTTGTATTAATATTAGCGGGTGTAATGTCAACATTTGATGGATTTCCAAAACAATTCGTTATTAGTCCTATTCACGTTTCTGCGAAAACTTAAAAACGTGTTTACGTGACCAAGAAATTCATTTTTGAGCGCAATTATTTCATTACTGATTGGAGCTTCATTGTCATCAACGTATTTCTTAGTGGCAGCGTCACCTTCCCCAGCTGGATATCCAAGATCTGTAATTTTATTTTTGTTCATGATAACAGTCCCAGTAAATAAATCACCTGCTTTTTTAATATAATCATCAACTGACCTACCAGAATGTTGTATCTTATCTCGATTGTTGAAAGTAACGATATTATCAGCAACCGCAGTTGGATTTCGTATGAGTGTATCTGACAGTTGCACATTACTCGTTTTTAATCGTCCTTGTTTGTCCTGGAAAATGACGACTTCATTTGGATCTACACTGCCAACATTTAATAAATTATTAATTTCATTTTTGAGCTGATCAAGAGTTGCATACTTTGGTAAGTCACCTTGATAACATTCTGTGGATACATCTCCTACTAATGTTCCAAATCATTATTTACTGTCCTTCATAAAATTAACGACATTAGTTTAATACTATATAAAATTATAACAATAATGGCAAAGTGGAAAATATAAAACTTTGATACAGAGACTGGTGAAGCATAAATATAACAATGGACTTCCTGATTGTCATTATCTTATTGTTGGGTGAACTGGATCGGGAAAAACAAAGTTGCTTATGAATTTGCTTCTTGGTGATAATTTTAACTACGATAGAGTTTATATTTACACAATCAATCCACAGCAAGATAAGTATGAGCTATTAAGCGAATATAATAACAAGCTTCGTGATGGTCTTAAAGCTGGTGAAGATTTTTTTATAATTAGGCAGCCAGAAGATCTTATTCTAGTTAATCAACTTGATTGAGATGAACATAAGATACTAGTTTTTGACGATATTCCGCTAAATGTCATTGAGATGAATAAAATAAGATCATATTTCTCACTGTCACGTAAAAAACAGTGTAATTATGTTTATCTCGCTCAAGGATTTTATAATGATGACAGATTTATTCGGCGAAATACTGGTTGTTTTATTTTATTTCCAGGACTGGACAATGTTGACGTTAGAAATATTGCAAGCGAGCAATGCGGTGACGTGACAAAAGATAAATTTATTGAACGTTATCGTAATGCTACAAGATAAATATAACTTTTTCTTATTTGATAAACTTACACATGATCCAAATAAAATGTTTCGCTGTTGTATTAACAGCTACTTACAGTAAAACGTAGTTTAGGTTTATAAAATTAATAATAATATTAATGGACAAACGAGTAAAATATAGAAAACACACAGAAGATCTATAAAAACTTGCTCAATCTCAGGCATCATTTAAACAAAAAGTACAGCAAGTACGACGTGGACAAGTAACTGCTACAGAAGCAACAGCTACAATTTTCAAACCAGTTACTGAAGCACTACTTGGAAAACAACCTGAAACCAAAATATTATCAGAAGAAGAACTTAAACAACTGCAAGAAAAAGGTTTGGATGTAATTTTTAAAGAACAACAAGAAGCAGCTGCTGCTAAAATTGTTACTAGATCTGATGAGGAATAAAGAAAACTAACTGAGGCACTTACAGCAAATATAGCTTATCCTGCTGCTAGACAAGCTGAAACAGATCGGTTGATAAATAATCCGCTAGAACTTGAGCGAAGATTAGCAGAGTTAACAACACTAGGAATAAAAATGTATTAGGAGAAATAAAAGATATTAAAGAGGGGCAAAAACAAGTTGGTGAGCTTACTGTAAAATTTATAGAAGTTGGAGAGCAAAGATATTTTTTATAAGAAGAGCAAATGATGAGATAAAAGAAAATGAGTAAATTGATTTTTTTAAAGAAAGAAAACATAGAAGATGTTGATAATATAAATAAGTGAACCAATGAAGAATATCAAGCATTAATCGATAGAATAAATGCAATATTAAGAGACGGAGCTGCTCCTAAAGATGAAAAAACACGGTTACAGAAATTGAGAATATGCATCCACTTTATGATAGAATGAGATATAGTGTTATTGCTTCAACATTTGGAAGAAGAGCAGAAAGTGGTAGACAAAAAGGTTTTGGTAGGTGGTGGAGTTTTAGAAGGAAATTTTATACATTCCCTAAATCTCGTGTAGAAAAATATGGAGAAGGAAAAACAGGAACTGGTGTAAAAATATTTACTTCAACTACTGAAATGACAGGTACATTAATGTTATAAATATCATCAAAAGAAGCTGGAAATGTTAGTGTTGAAATTGATAATGAAATCATTGACATACTTGATCATCTAAGATCGAGCGAATTATTAACATCTGACGAATATGAAACTTTACACTGCGACTTAATTTTGTAAAAAGATATAATATAAAAAATGTCAACAACATTATTGCTTGACTCTAGTGAGTCTGCGAAAGATAGCGCAAATTTTTCAGTAAATTATATTCCTCCTATACAACTAGATCCTACAAAACAATATGAGATTGGATTAATTTATTGAACCTGCTGGAATGCTATGTCTAACGTAAAAAGTAATGTTAACGATGAAATATGGTTTACTATGATTCCAACATCTTCAATATCTACAACAACAAAAAAATAAAAATTCCACAAGGAACTTATAATATTACTGATCTAAAAAGGACAATCAAAGAGCTCATAACAAAAGCTGGCGGTGTGGCTGATAATCATGAGTTAGCAGCGAATTATAAAACATTGCGAGCTAGGATAACTTTTAAAAATATATTAATCGGTCTTCAACCAAGAGAAAGAAGTATTGCACAACTGTTAGGAGTTACTGAAAAAAGTTACACTGCACTTGACCAGGCTATTACGTATGACAGTGAACTGCCAGTAAATATAACAGAAGTAAATACAATATTAGTAAATTTCTCTATTACTACTGGCTCTTACACATTAAAAGGTAGCAAGGGTCAAACTACAGTTTCTCACTAGAAGTCCCGCCAGGTTCTCTCATGCAAATAATTCCACGACATATTATCTATTATCCTTTAAATCTTGAAAATCAAATATCAAGTATAATAATGCAGTTGACAGATCAATCTAGAGAATAGTTGGAATTGAGTAATGAAGTTGTAACTTATTATTTACATCTACGAGAGCAAAAGTAAAAATTATACAACATCGGATATAATGAAACAAAGAAAAAAAATTATGGATGAAAAATGATAGGAGGATTTTTTGGAAATATATTTACTAAAGTTATTGAAAATGTCCCGGGTATAGCACGAAAAAGTTGCACCAGTTTCTATTGGCGCGGGTAAAGCTTTTGCAACTGGGGATGCATCTGCCGCTGGGACTACAGTGGGACAAAAAAATAGCTGATAAAATAAAAGGAGATCCACCGACTGCATCTGAAATAAAACAAGCTATCTCAGAAATCGCTCCAACAAAAGGAACTCAGCGAGCTATGATAACAACAACAAAACGACTATTATCACCATAGGGCGAACAGATCATACAAAACTTAATATCTAAAGTAACAGTGCCGCAATCAAATTTTAAATAATCTAATAAAATAAAATATCTGCTAAAAATTATCTCTAGTTAACAGAAACTCATGACATCGACAACAATGTGACAGATTTTGAGTATGTTGAATACCTTGATGAAAATTCTAACGAACCAAATAAAGCTGGTATCAAAACATTTAATACCAGAGACGAAGACGTATTTCTACTGCCACATAAGGCTATGTTAGAAGTTCGTGGTCAGATTATGACAGTAGCCAATCCACCTGCTACAATTGCAGTTGGAGCAGAAGTAGCTCTTATAAATAACGGCTGGTGTTTATTCAAAAGTGCTAGATATCAACTGGCCAATCAAACTATAGAAGATATTTCAGGTCATCTACAAGTTGCAAGTACAATTTTAAATATTATTTCATTTTCAGATGATTACTCGAGATCAACTGCAACCAACATGATGTGGTTTAAATACTCTGGACGGGGTATAGCTGAATCAACTGAATTTTTGAAGAGAGGTGTTATAGTACACGCAGTTGATGCTGCTGCAGATCTTGTAATTGTGAGAAATTTTCTTATTGCTAATTCAGACGCGCTATGTATAACAGCACCAGGTGCAGCTGCTAATGCAGACGCTGTGAAACTCTCACTTTTTGCAGCTTCTACTAATCTTAATATAACACCACCAGGAGCAGCTGTAGACACCGTTGTAATGTTAGATTTTATTCTTGACATACTTGACGTGAGAAATCCACGTAATAGCGAAGGTTTTGCTAGGCGAAGAGAACTTTCAGCAGGAACACGTCAAACTACAATGATGCTTCCACTAAGTATGATTTTCGGCTTTTGTTGCGATCATAATAAAGTATTTCGCGGAGTAAAACATACTCTTATTTTAGATCGAACAGAAAAAAAACGATTGCTTGTTTAGATCTGGAGGGACTGATTTACAGTTTATCATAAACAAATTTGCTCTGTGGATGCAACGTATAACACCGTCGATCACTAAAATGTCAGAATTAAATAGCACACTTGATAAGCATACAAACAGAATTTATTTTAAGCAGCAAAAATATATCAGACAGCGGTTCCAAATACTACCAACTACACGTGGCGGGTCACAACAACATCAAGCGAACAACTGCCGAGACAAATATTTGTCGTATTTCAACAGCACGCACGACGAGGCAACCAAAAACAAAATAATGCAATATTTGACCACGGTGATGTCAGACGAATATACGCTAGACTAAATTCGAAGCAATATCCAGAAGGAGCGGTAGAATGCAATTTTGATGATGACGCTAATAAAAATATTAGTCGACCGTACATGTATCTGCTTGATGCAATGCAAAAGTATCAAGATGTTGAAGATGGATCTCAGATATCAGCAGAGGAATTTCGTTCACTTTATCTTATATTTAATATTGATGTAAGTAAACATAGCGAGCGAGCTGTAGACAGCACAGCGGATATTGAAATTACCTGGACACTTGGAGCGGTTCCAGTAGCGCCGTTGTACGTATGGGCATTAGCGATTAGTGATAGATTTATCACGATAGATTCTGTTAAAGGCAAAATGACTGTTCAAGTTTAATCTGCAGGTTTTATATAAAATGACAAAATATATTGCAAAAAAGGTATATTTGACTGATGGTCAAGTTAAAAAATTAGTAGCTGCTATTGCAAAGCGAGAAGACGTATCATTAAAAATCAACGCTAATATTTCTGATGGTGTTTTAACAAAATTATTGCTGACAAAATATCAAGTAAAGAAGTATTATCGTAAAAAATCTTTTATGTTCAATTTAAGTGCTGCACAAATAATAGCGCTGGCAAACGACATTGTCGTTAAAGGTGGTTTTCTTGGTCCGGCATTATCAGTATTAGCTAGCACAATTATACCTAACCTTTTGCCGGTCTTAGGCACATTAGGACTAGCAGCAGCGACGGGAGCAATATCTGGCGCAACGAAAAAAGCAGTTGAGAGTAATGGTATCATTCGCGGAAGTGAAAAAAAAAACATAGTGAAATTTTATGTAATTGATATATTATAATGCCGCAACGAAAAACAAAATCGTCAGAAAAAACGAAAAACAACAAAATCGCCAAAAAAAGAAAACAACAAAACTCAAAACAAGCAAAACAAGGAGGAATCCACTTTTGGCGGGACTAGCGGGAAGTCTGCTGCCAAATCTTTAAGGAATCGGACGTGGCCAAACATTACAAGGAACACGACCACCCCGCTGAGTAATTTTGATGTAATCGATAAGATAAAAGCAATTCCTGGATTTCACGGAGTTTATTCTAAAGATGAACTCGCAGCAATAGAAACACCATCAGCTGAGGGTTCATGTGTGATAAATTTGCAAGATTTTAATGACGGATCCGGTACGCATTGGGTAGCAGTTTATAATAATAATTATTTTGACTCGTTTGGACTTTCTCCAAGCGATGCAATGAAAAGGTATATGAACAAAAAATATAAAAAGGTATATTATTCATCAAATCAACTCCAACCTGTTGGAACGTCTGCTTGCGGATATTATTGTAAAATGTTTATTCAACAGATGTCCCAGAGCAATAGCGCTGGGAGAAATCTTAATTCTTAAAATTTATTTCACAGTTTGACAAGCAACCTTCTCACGCTAATGATGAGATTGCAATTAATTTTATCTAATTTTACAAATACAATAATGTCAACATATTTGCTCGAGTGTAGACCTAAAACAGAAAATATTAATGAACAATAGAAGAAAAAATACAGAAAACAACAGGACGATGTTAAAAAGTATTTTGCAATATGTGGAAAAAGAAAAAATAAGTTTTTAAAGAAAGTGTCGCTAGGAGCTGGTTATCCTAATGTCGCCAGGGAGGTTATTTTAGTAGACGACTAAAAATATAGAATGATATGCAACTGCGATTCTAACAGAGATTTGTGTCTTGAGCAAAATAAAATTGTCGCATACTGTCACTGTTGTAACAACAGAGAAATATTAGGTACAGGTATAGATATACACAAAATTATTGGTAAATTACCAAAAAAAAAGGCGGTTGGACTTTACCAGGTCATCGGTATACTGGACCTTACAATCCGCTAGATCAACAACTAGATGAAAACGACAATCCATTGCCAGGACAAGAGCCTTATAATCAAGTGGATGCAATAGCGATGCATCATGATATCTGTTATCGTGATCATGAAAACTCGAAAGCAGATTGTGAAAAACTAATGTTAGACAAAATTAAGTGATATGGAGCCAACAAACATGAGAGAATGTTTTTATAGAAGATTTGTTCAGGGAATGATTGGAGCAAAATATAAACTTGGACTTGGTAAAGAATTATACGATGATCTTGCAGTCGAACTACATAGACCTAAAAAAAAGTTTACGAGATGTAAAATTGTCGCTAATGCCGTAGATGATATCTAGGCAATAGATTTGGTGGATGTATCCAATCTGGCTTAGTTTAACGATAACAAAAAAGTATTTGTTTAATGTTATAGATGTTTAAGCAAATACGCTTTCAGTGTGCCTGTTTCGGAGAAGACAGGGAATTTAATGACTGATGCGCTAAAACAAAAAATAACGAGTACTGAAAGAAAACCAAATAAAATCTGGACTGATCATGGAGCTGAGTTTTTTAACAAAATGTTTGAGCAGTTTCTAGAACAAAATAATATAAAAAAATACGTTACAGGAAACGAAGGTAAAAGCGTTGTTGTCGAGAGATTTAATCGTACGCTAAATGAAAAAATACACAAACATATGACAGCTAAAAACACCATCAGGTACATCAATGACCTTTCTCTAATCGTGGACAAGTATAATAACACGAAACATCGAACCATCAAAATTTCACCCAATGACGCAATTAAAAATTTGATATTGGCGAACGAAAACATGTACCACAGACATAAATTTAAGGTCGGTGATAAAGTTAGAATTTTTTTGATAAAAAAAGCATTTGCAAAAGGATTTACTCCGAACTGGAGCGAAGAAGTATTTGTGGTTGATAAGGTACTTTTAACAATACCTGTAACATACGCGATAAAAGATCTGGCAGGGGAGACTATCATAGGTAGTTTTTACAAACAAGAAAACTGAGCAGGATGTTTTCGTTATTGAAAAAGTGATTAGGAAAAAAGGCGATAAAAGTTTAGTCAAATGGCGTGGGTATAGCGATAAATTTAACAGTTGGATCCCAATCAAACAAATTATGAAATAATGTTATTATAAATTTCCTCATACTTTCGTTTGACAGATTTACATTTTACTGGTTTACATAACGATATTAGATATTGTCTGCGATCGTCAGAGATCGTCATTAGATTAAAAGTTTTAACAAATATGAAATCGAATTTAATATTTTTCTTGGCCTGGAATGTTGATGTTTAAGAAAGGTTTGATCAGCTGCCAAAACAGTTGTTTCTTGGCAACGGTAAAATTAAATTTTATTATTTTTTTAGCAATATGATACTTTACATTATATTGTCCAGTAGTTGGTCTGCTGTAATTTGATTTATCAACGACGGTGACTATTTTATCATCATCGACAGACTCGTTGTGGTATAAAATATCATCTTCGCTATAACCAACAGATTTGACTATCATATCTTTAGTGATTGTAATATTGTCAGCAACTTTGCCATTAATGTTTACATCTCTTGCAGTGGCATCTTCTGCGTATAATTCAGCGAGTCGTTTCATCAAGTCCATTATTATAATATATTTTTATCTAATTTATTATTATAAGATAACTGAGAAGGTAAAATATCACCTAAAGTTAATATATTAAATTACAAAGAGCTAGCCGAAGCGGTAAGAAAATGCTTGTCGGGTTATAGTGCATATTCTGTTGACGCTATTGTGATGCAAGGTGATTCTCATAAAATATTGCTAACAGCAGCAGAAAAAAAATAAAATTAATGAAAACGCCATAACAACGCTAAAATTTAATCGTAATGATGTTATAGCATTTGCTCATCATAGTTTGACTAAAACAGAGCTATCAAATATTTTTAATCATCATATCTGAAACAAATCCTAGCATCGTATTCGCTTGAAAAAGCTGATCTTGTTACTCTATCAGCTACAAATTTTACTATCAGAGGATGTATATTATAATATTTCGCCGCAGCTATAATCGATTTGAATTTCATCTCCTCGTCCGTTTCGAGATTTAACGAAACAACAGAATTTGCTGGG
The DNA here is from genome assembly GCA_016746295.1 of Potamilus streckersoni. Classification (NCBI taxonomy): domain Eukaryota; kingdom Metazoa; phylum Mollusca; class Bivalvia; order Unionida; family Unionidae; genus Potamilus; species Potamilus streckersoni. The sequence goes on from JAEAOA010002091.1 coordinate 1,590,031, forward strand.
CATCTAATATTAATACCACCACCTCGTCCTTTTTTTCACATTTTCCTGTTGCGTCACTAGTTCTAGATTTTCCAATCGATTGTCTGTTTTTACGTTATTAATGTGATTAATGACCAGACCATCCGGTATAGATTCATTAAACGTCTCGTAAACAAACCTCTGCGATTTATAATTAACAAAATCTGTCGATGTTCCCCTAACACTTACTATGAGATATCCCATATTGGTACTATAGTAAGAAGAATTTTTTAGTTTTTCTGTTTCTAATGATATTGCGATCGTTAGCCTCGTATAAATCAAAGACTGGGTGCGGCTGATACTCATCTAGTAAGGATAAGTTTTCGATATTATCATCCGTGACCGCACTGTTATAATGATATACATATTGTCCTTTTGGAATTTTGTTGCAGAATAATGTGTAAATAAAATCTTTTCTAAACATTTCCGTTCTCTCAGTACCATATCCCCCTACTTTAATCTTATAACCTGCTGGTGTTAATCTTCCAACAGGAAGATTGTGTATGATATGCATCACCGAACCTAATTTATTACCAGCGTATAGCTCATACTCACGGTGAGTATAATAACGCTCTTGCTCGCATGCGCTTGTTAGATTTTGTGTCATTATATTATTATTTTTTTTTATAACTCTAATTGATTTTTTAACCGTAGCGCATTCGCTGTGTGTGATAAATTATCGATCGAGCAATCAATTAGATATTAGACTATAGTATAACAAGGTTGAAATTGCGTGATATAGCCACGAGAAGCCTTATGGGAGAACCTGAAAAAATAGCGACTGTCTTTACAGGATTCGACAACAGTTATCGGTTCGATAATCAAATCATACTAATAATTTTACTGCAGCAAATCTCTATCATCTGCTACAGACAACTGTACAACGAGAGCTTGATAAACACAAAGGTGTACAAATATTAGTACAATAACAAGTTATATTTTCAAAACTAATTGTGACGGAAGAATCAACTGACAAGGAAATTATAGACCCTTATATTAACGCGAAATCCAGACGTGTCTTATTTGGGACTGATATTTTGTCACTAGCTGATGAAATACACCAAGAAATTTGGAAAAAGATAGAAGAATTCACCAAATTGGGTTCAGGTTGGAAGTTTGAAATGATCAAAGAAATTTTGTTTCACACGATGAAATATGACGCATTGCGCGGTAGTTCGTACATCGATCTGCCACCAAAAATAAAAAATAAACAATGCTGTATAAACCTAAAAAAACTTCGGTAACAAATGTTTCCAATGGGCTGTTCATTTCGCGCTATTCCCAGAAGAACAAAAAACGCTACTCGTGTTGAAAAGTATATCAGTGGCAGAAAATCAGATACAAAAGTTTGAAAAGCAAAATAATATTTCGACTAACGTTTTCGGACTAGATGAAAAAGAAAACGTATATCCGAGATATATTTCAGAGAAAGCTTCACAATCGACTATAAATTTACTGTTTTATATAAACCATTATGTTTGGATTAAAAACTTTAACGGACTAGTTGGTGGACAGTATAATAAACGAAATAAGAAAACGTTCTTTTGTTATCGCTGCTTGCACAGTTGTAATAACCATGAAAAATTACAAAAGCATTTGCAGTACTGTAGTGATGTACAAAGAATAACAATGCCATCTAAAAAAGATAGTGCGTTACAGTTTGTCCATTATAATCACAAACTAAAAATTCCTTTCGTCATATACGCTTATTTCGAATGCTTTCTTCAACCTGTACTTGGCGTAGAAAATAATCCCAACAAATCGAGTACAAGGAAAACTCAAAATCATGTTCCGTGCGGAGTAGCTTGCAAGATAGTTTGTTGTACTAATTCGAGATTATCTAAACCAATCAGATTATATCGTGGTAAAAATACAGCTGTCTGGCTTCTCAAGCAATTGATTAGCGAAGTTGAAAAGAATAACTCCAATGATTAAATTAACACTTCAACAAGAATCCGATCACTAGCAAGCAGACATTTGTTATATCTTGAAAAAGCTTTGATGATAACAAAAAAGTACATGACCATTGCCTTTTAACCGGACAGTACCGTGGAACGGCTCATGATCAGTGTAATTTAAAATTTCACGCTCCAGATTTTATTCCAGTTATTCTTCACAATTTTCGAGGATATGACAGCCAAATTATAGTAAAGGCTTTTGGTGATCCTGAGATAAAAGCTCGTCTAAAACTCGATATCATCATCAATTGCATTCCAAATAATTTTGAAAAGTATATGTCAGTTACGCTAGGTAATTGCGTTTTATTGACAGCTTGCAGTTTATGGCAGCATCGTTAGATGAGTTAGTAAAAGGTTGTAGTAAATTTTGTAACCTAATAGACTGTTTTGGAGATAAATTTAATTTACTAGTTAAAAAAGGAGTTTTTCAATACGAATATCTCGACGAGTGGAGTAAATTTGATGAAACATCTTTACCCGACAAAGACAAATTTTACTCGCAACTTAAAAATGAACATATCACCGATGACGAGTACAAGTATGCACAAAATATCTGGAAAGAATTTGATTGTGAGACTTTTGGTGATTATCATGATTTGCATTTGAAAACTGACGTGTTGTTATTAGCAGATGTTTTTGAAGGTTTTCGAGAAATAAGTTATAATAATTACGGACTAGATCCTTGTTGGTATCATTCTGCTCCTGGGCTGTCATGGCATGCTCTGCTAAAGTTTAGTAAGGTAAGGTTGGAATTACTGACTGACGTCGATATGTTCAATTCTATCGAAAAAGGTATCAGAGGCGGTATTAGCGTGATAACGAAAAAATATGCTGAAGCAAACAACAATACTTAAAAGAATATAATCCTGAGCTTCGCTCGAAGTATATAATTTATCTAGATTGCAATAATCTTTACGGTGGTTCAATGGAAGAACCAATGCCTCTTGGTGGATTTCACTGGATCACGGCTGATCGATTTCTATCTGAAACAGAAAAAAAAATATACCCGAAGATGTTTCATATTTCGTTGAAGTTGATCTCGATTATCAAACTTGGCTACACAAGTTCCTTAACTATTACCTTTTCTGCGCAGAATCGATGATTATAGATTATAGTTTGTTATCAAAAGAACAACAAGCGTTACCATCACCAAGGCAATATTCTGTTGTCAAGAAACTAGTACCAAATTTGCTTAACAAACGTAATTACGTTTTGCATTACAAAGTTTTAAAACAAGCAGTCGATACTGGTCTTGTGTTAGGAAAAGTTCATCGTGTACTAAAATTTAATCAGTCGCCTTGGATGAGAGGTTACATTAACTCAAACACTTTAAGAAGGGCTGCAGCAAAAACAGATTTTGAGAAAAACTTCTTCAAACTGATGAACAATTCTGTTTTTAGTAAGACGATGGAGAATATTAGGAAACGAGTAAACATCGAAATAGTTAATGATATCAATCGCTGAAACAAACTTGTGTCAGTCGATGATTTTGTGAGCATGAAACTTTTTAATGAGAATCTTGTTACGATACAAAGAAGAAAAACAAATCTAAAACAAAATAACCCAGTCTACGTTGGAGCTTCACTGTTAGATTTATCAAAGTGTCTGATGTACGATTTTCATTATAAGTTTGCTAAAATTCAGTGGCCTGCCAGTAGGTTACTGTTTACTGATACCGATTCGCTCGTATATGAAATCAAATGTGAGGACATCTATCAGGACATGTACAATAAACGACATCTGTTTGATCTTTCTGATTACCCACCTGACAGTAAATTTCATGACGACACAAATAAAAAGGTTATTGGCAAGTTCAAAGATGAAATGAACTTGAGCGCTATCAAATATTTTATCGGATTACGCAGCAAAATGTTTGCCGTATTGTTAGATAATAATAAAATAACGAAAAAAGCAAAACGTCTGCCTCGCGATTTTGTTAACATCTTTATGAAATTTGATGACTACAAGTTTGCGCTTGATGGCGGTGTTAGTTTTATGAGAGCTATGCCAATTGGGACTAATCATCATAAGCTAGAAACAGATGTCATTATCAAACGCGGATTGAGTAATTTTGATGATAAACGTTAGTGTGAAAATGGAGTAGATACACTTGCGCTTGGGTATTGTCATGATGATAGATCTATACTCGATATTATCTTTTCCGACTAAAATTTTATCTAAACTAAAGAAATGTTTGAAAATTTGACAGTGACAAATAGCTACAGTAGCAAGATCAAATATCTGATGATGGACGGCAAACAGTTGACAGTTGAAATTAATAATGAAACATCATGTATATGTTTTAGTGGAACACGTGACATGCTAAAACTTTCGCTCATCAGATCTGATGACAGCGAGTATTTTAATTATCTCGAACAATTGTATCAAAGGTTACTAGCGGAATTTAAAAACTTTCACAGTCCGATTAGCCAACAAAAATATACTAAACTTACAATTGATCTCAATCGGTCAAAATTATATTTTATCAACAAAAGATATCCTCTAAACAAGCCACAAATAAAGATTTGTTGGAATCTCGTCGCTGTGTGAGTGGTAAAGTAAAATTTAGTCTCTATCATCGTGATAATGAAGTATATGTAATGTTAACAGTTGAAACATTAATCATTGGTGATGAAATATAAATAATGTACTTATCCTTTCGCCTTGTAAATGTCCGCTCCGTGTGGGTGTTATCTAATGAAGCGCTCCCTCAAACTGCGTGATTAGACGTGTACCTGCCTTTTATACAGGCGTTTACGCATGCGTATTATAGTATTTCATGTTCCAGAAACTTCTGATCACGCAGGAGCATTACAGTATTTTCTTATTCGAGAACATTCCTTCTAATCACGTGATCTCCGTATGACGTATACAACATTACTAAAACATTTTATTTGGCTCGGTCTCCATAGAATTATTAACAATGGCAACATCTGTTACATAACTTAGTTCTTCATGCAATTATTGATTACCATGCCTAGGTATTTTGCAACAGGTATTCTATAGCTTGAATCTCTTAGCGTGATTATTGATTAAATTACCTAGGTACTTTGTATAGTTATAGACTTTGGATGTTGTGTAGTGGTTGGGTTTTTAGGGTCTCTCATAGAGGTAATTTGTATTTGTTTGAAGGTCTGGAGGATGTGAGAAAAAGATCTTTGGGCTCACATCCTCCTTTTCCTTAAAAAACCCAAAACATCTGCCACTTGACCAGTTTTTTTTGTGTAGTTATATAAAATTTGACTTTGGATTTTGTGTAGGGGTTGGGTTTTTAAAACTTGACTATACTCTAAAGATGATATTGATTAGGTAACAGATGTTACAGCTTGCCTGGGCTCTATAGATGATACGGATTAGGTAACTGATGTTACCAAGTAAGGTATACATGTTATGGGCTAGGATCTGTTTTTCAATTTTATGTGTATACCATTGGGTGTGAGAGTTTAGGACAGAGAGAAGTGGTCATTTTGTATTTGTTAGCTGGTGGTCCCAGGTGATTTAAAAAGGGTCTTTGAGTTCAAATCAGCCTAGTTCCAAAATTTTAAATAATACATTCCATTACGAGGTATTTGTTAAATTTAATGTTCAACTTTGGATACTCCCTAAAATGTTAACATTTTAATATATAGCTAGCAAAAATCAAAATTTAATAAATAATAGAAAATAACTGGACTAAATCAGACAAAATTTTAATATTAAAGAAGAAAGTCAGAAAATATTATAACAGGTCGAGTCCAAACGTAATAGTACTATTAGGCTAGGCGTAAAGATAAAATGGTTATTGAAAGAAGAAGGTACAGTGATTGCTATTGTTTCTACAGCAATTGCTATTGTAATAGCAACTCTATCTATAGCTAACTTTGTTAAAGAATTAACAATAGGTAGCACGGCTACTTGATGTTGAGATGAGAATGGTGGCAGTGCAAGCCGATGTGGTAGTGTTGACTCTGGAGACAGAGCTGCGAGAAGCAACAAAAGTGCATTTTATGTATCATTTTGAAAAAGGCTTGATAAATATTGCAAAAAAGAGATGAGATTAATAAGTTTAGGAAGTAAATGACTTCAGCTTCTGCAAGCATATGTATAACGGTAAATGTGTGTCCCATTGTTTCTTAATCTATGTAATGGTTATTAGTTGTGGTTTTAGCTACAAAGATTTATTAGTATTATCCTCTGTATCTCTCAGTCTGCCGATGATTTATAACGGGGTTTGTCCACTTCTGCTACCTAGATAGTAACATTTGTCTGAATCATACGTTTCTGTCATAGTATATTCAAACATGCAAACATGTTTAGGTCAACAGATAGCAATTAAATTTTTTCCATTTTTGCTATCTTTAGTCATTATTAGGTAAAATATTATAATGCTGATTCTTGTAATAAATCTTTGATCGTAATGTTACTTAGCATTCAAACAGGAGTTTTCTTATCTTAGAACATGGTGAAACTTAATGACATTGTAATACCCCGTGTGTTAAATATCGAAAAAACCAGAGTTCGGGACTTAAAATGATTTTAATAAATAAAAATATAAGTGAGAGAGAACGTGCTTTTCAATCTCGCATAGTGACTTAGCTAACATAGTGTCTGTCACAACACTATTAATTTTAGATAATATAGAGCAGACTTGTTTGTCTAAATTCCAAAAGACAGCGTTATAATACACTATATCATGATGAAATAGATTATGTTATTATAATGGATGTAACACATTCTGGCATGGTAGCGTGAATTAAATGAAAATAAATAATTTTAGTACAGAGCAGTGTGGTGGAAGATATCAGCGGCTTTATAAAGAATTATATAATAATTCTAAGGCATTTAAATTCAATAATAAATCTACTTAAAATTTCTCATATCAATACTATTAAGTTTTGGGATTTATAAAGTGCCAAAATTAATATATGTTATGTAAAATTATATAAATTATGTTTTTAGAATATGTGGCCGAAATCCTTTTCTATTTTGATGTACATACTTTTCCGCTCTGATAGCTATCTGACATTGCACTGTTTTGCACTCATATTAATAGACGCCTATTCACGTCACAGGACCTTAGCTATCTAATCATTGTTTGTCCTTCTCAGGGCTAGCTATGGCGGTAACCAAGTCAACTGTTCAAACTACATGGAAAAATTCCTCTAAACATAACATTTAGATAGAGTTAAGTTGTCCTCTCAATGTCTGTAGTGTGCGTTTCTACTTTTCACCCTATTTGTATCTTCATAGGACAAGTGAATTTCAATGCGATTCGGGCGAGAGTACAACGTACTGGTGATGCAATTAGTTGTAATACGGTTAGAAATATTCCCTATTAAGTGCACACTATTTCTGCACATTAATGTAAAATAACAAGTTCTACACAATCAAGAACTTGCAAAAGTAAACAGCAACATTGCTTCTAACTTATTGTTCAACAAACGTCTGACAAGTGAAATGTGATTCTTTGGCCGGCACATTGATTCCATCTCCATCTTGCATCTCCGCTGTTCCAGTAACAAAACTCACCGGGTGGTTGAAGTCACACCTTTATAGACTAGCATCATATTTCTGGCTTTGATATTCCAAAGCCATGGAAGGTAAGATAATTCATTTCCTAACCTATTCATGTGAAATTCCAACACGACACACGCACGGTTCAACATGAAAATGATTTAGACACAATGACTGTTAACACGTGAACTTCTTTCCACTTAATGTTGATGTCCCATGGATTTTGTGTTCTAGATGAATTCCTTGACGCATTCATTAATAATCGTGACGAAAGAGTGACATTACGATGACCAGAGCAAGGTTTTATACTCACATTTAGTATAAAACACCGAGCACATGTTTATAAGAGATGCACACTGCAATTTAAACAATGGTGGGTGGGTGGCATACGTTCAGGAAGGACACATATGGTAGAAGTTTCCAGCAACAGATTAAAATGATATGATCAAATATGATATAGCCTTGTAGGTCAAACATCATCTCACCTCTCAACGATTAACATCATATAATGATTCACACATTAATTGGACATTGCTTATGCATGCAGAACTCCATTCACAATACCATTAAGATATTACAACATACTGAACTGCATCGTGCTTTTCAGGTAAGTTGTCAGTGTTTTCAGTATTTTCAGTACTCATTGCTTTTGTCTCTACATCTTTCGTTTTGTCTATTTAATTTTCCTCATTAGATTTATATCTGTATCCAAGTATGTTTCAGCATTTCTCTTCCCATTTCCCTCCAAATCATCCAGGTCATCATCATCCGTTCCAGTTTCTCCCCCTTTTCCACTTTTACTCATTGTAGTTCCTCCTTTTTTCTTTTTCAGTTTCTGATTTTCTTTTGTCTCTGCTGGTATCGTTTCTTTTGGCAGTGTATGTTCACTGCTGTTTAATGATACTGATATTGACTGATCTGTTTTCCTTTCCTTTGTTCTAGCTTTCGCGACTGGTGTGGAAGTTACAGATTGGATTCCTATTAGGTCTTCTATTATGCCAGTTTCTGAGGTATCAGTTTGGGGTGATTCTTTTTCATCCACATCCTCAGAGAGTACAAAAAACTTGTTCTTTGTCAGTATATCTATTAGTTTCATGTTGGTTTCCAATACAGTTTTGGCTCAGATAATTCATTCATACTTTTGCCACCACTTCAATCTGGATTCCCGTCTCATTCATTGTGTTTGGCTCTGTTTAGGGGGTTCTGGTGCAACCTTTGCTGGGTCATTTATCAAATTTGTCTTTTTGACTGTTTCGACTGTTTATGTTCTATTCTCTGTGGCTGTCTGTTTATTGATGTTATTTGCTTCCTGTTCATTCCTTATCTGCTTTAGGAGTTTACTGAAATTTTCCAATAAAAAATTGATTTTGTTTTGTTTCATTTAAGTTAACATTTTGATTGTTAACCATCTTTGCATATGAGGGCAGGCTGGTATTTACAATATTTTGAGTTGTGTCCTACTTGTTTGCATTTTGGGCATGTTCGTTCATTGTCTTATCCCCTGTACCAAGTGTCTACGATAAAACTCATTACCTAAAAGTTTTCTTCTCATCTATTTTAAGTACTGTAAATATTCTTACTCCAGATTTTACATCGTTAAACCACCATATAGTTGCCATTCTTTGTCCTACTACTTAGGGTTTTAGTATTTTTTTTAATTTTGACTATACCTTCATTGCAATGTATCTCTATAGGGAGGCCAGAAATAAACAGATTCGTGTTTTTGGCCTCAACCTCTCTTATCATCGGTCTAGTCTCCCCTACTTTAGTTTTGATTCCTTTCACTTCTACGTAGTCTTGTTTAAGAATCGGACTTTCATAGTCCTTCGGGTACAAAACAAATTTGTTTTCCTCCGCTTTGACGGTTTGAAATGTCACCCAATCCAATAGCTGACGACGTATTAGATATAACGCTATGAGCTTATTTCCCTCTGCCTTGGTAGCAAAGTAGGTTTTAATTTTGATACCAGTATATTTAATCCCATCATTTTGTGCTTGAGCTTTATTGGTTTTAGTGAGTATAATTCACCTATATTATCTATTCCCAAAAGGCAGGTCTCACACTTCTATTCCCTTTTGTTTCTTCCATTTAATCGATTTCCCAGTTAAAATGCCTGTCAAACTATAAACAAGTTTCAGAATCTTCTTTCTGCTCTGACTTATCCTATATAGCAAAGCAACTTTGTCAAATTAAAAAAAAAAAAAAAACAAAATAGCAAAATAGCAAGAAAAACCAAAAGCAAGCATGTGCGTAAGAATCTGTATAGCTACGCTGTCGCTAGACTCACCAGAAATAAAAAGGAAAAAGTGTAATGCAACGTAAACTCACACTTTCGTATTCTACTTATCTCCTATGTCAGCTTTGTCCTGGATATTTTCAGATTTACTTCTTCACTTCTGTCGTCGAAAAGGATTTTGAGAATTAAGTATTGTGTATAGTAACTAGAAACCTTTGAGGTTAGCAAAACAAAACTGTTCTACCATAGACGAAACAGTACAAGATTCATAGGTGTGTCACGTTTGCTCGGTTTGGTTATCAGATGTATAAACTTGGTTATTAATACTGAGTTTGATGTGTAAACATCGCCGCAGGCAGTCTTAATCCCTTATGAAAGTTGACAGCCACACAGACTATATAATAGCCGTTGGTCAAAGGTTTGTAGTATTCACACTCAGGCGTAAAATATAAGTTCAGAGATTAAAGGAAGCTTGCATGGTGAACTGGGCATTTTCTCACCCTCCACATGTACAGACAGAGAGAAGACATTGTCTGTTACGTTTGATTGGATCAGTCCACAACAATATCCAATTGGAATTAAGATAGAGGGTGGGATGCAAACCTAGATTAGAATTATAGCTCAAACTCGCCGTACAATTATCAGTTTACCTGGACAGATTATAAGAATTAAGGATATAACAAGGTGAAGCCACTCGTAATTTGGCAGTAAGTTCTTTACTCGATCTTTGCAAAACATTACGGCGTCATAATTGTAATTATTTGTTGTATGTAAACTTAATTACTGGGATTGTTTTAGTATGTAGAATTACCTTGTAGTGTTTCATTTATTTGCTTATTTGAGACAATGGTTTGAGTTTACGTAGAGAATTGTGTTGATTATTAGCTCGTCAGAATTAATATTGTAATTCTCTGGTAGTCGGGTAGGTTACTTTATACTGACCAGTATATTTAGTTATGCGTTATGTCAGAGTTTACGCATGATTGAAATGCAGTTTGGAGAAATGATTGAAGTATGTAAGATTAATTACAATAGATGCATGAATATATCAGAGCATGGATATTTCAATATTTGCTAATTTTACATGAGTTGTAATGTAAGAGATTTATCTTATTATAGTGATAATATCAGTATAATGGGATTAGGGTATGCACTGCTGTGAAGTAATTTATTGTTGTTGGTATAAGAGTAATTGATACCGTGCTCTTGTTATGACATATTTATTATGTTGTGCTTTACCAAACACCAACGTATGCGTATTTCGGTGTGAATGAATGCGTGAACGGTAGAATTTAATAGCCATTATCTGATGATAAGCTATGTAGTGCGAGATGTGAGCGCTAAAGAAAATGGACCATCCATGTGTTTTCACAGGAAGATTTTCTGGGGACAGAACTTCTGGTTCAAGTTTAGCAGTCCCAAGTCTCTAAGAGGGAGACCGAAGTGAGACAGACTGAGGAGCCGGAGTAGACAAAGTGTAGTCGGCATAGAAATGAGGGATAGAAGATGGAGGAGGAAAGATGTCTGGAGATTGAAATAGAAGAGGATAAGGAACATGGGGGAGTGAGGGAGAAAGAAAGGGAAATAGGAGAAGAATACATAGATAACAGGTGGAAATCTCAAACACTACAAATTAAATGATGCTATAGGCTAGTAAAGGGTCGAGCGGAACAAGTGCATTTGGGAAATTCAAATTATTGGCCATTTAATTGATATTAAATTGTTATTATTGAACTTCACCCTTGTTATATCTTTGATCACTTGACCATCGGCGTTGCTGACTGGGGCCTCGGAGCTGTACATCTAACTTTCACTAAATCAACTTCCAACCAAAATCGAGAAAGGGTGGGACTTCTGCAATAATTTAAATACAATATTGGAAGTATCCCACCCCTAATCCCCACGACTAAAACATAACAGTGGGGTAAACCTTTACAAAGCGTTTAATCAAACTCGATGTGTCGAAAGAAGAACAAACCACATTAATAAAAGCATCAACGGAAAAATTTTGTGCACTACATAATTCGTCGAGCCACAGTATATAATCTGGCTCTGTTGTAAATGCAGTCACGAAATGATATAATTTCTCTTTAGATAAATACAATGCCTCTATACCCAGTTGTGAGAGTGTACGTCTGCTTTCTTTATTGAGATAAAATTATAAAGTCTGGGTAGTGTTACTAAATCGTGATTTATATTTGTTTCTTCACACAGAAAATATTATATATTTGCCTTTTTAAAATGTAGACAAACTTTCCGCGATTCATATTTGTTTTCATTTAGATGAATTCACACGCAAAATGTCCACTGAGGAACAGGTATCAAATTTTAGCACTCTTGACCTTTCTACAGGTGAGTTACCGCGAATGTATGGACACTGTGAGGTCCCATGAACTGGCACTACTTACTTTGGCTGGGTCAAAGGGTTTACGGTTGGGTATTTGTCTCTGTTGCGCTACCGTCTGCTGGCTGCAAAATTATATACAAATATTTGTTGATGGTGAGGCTACATTAGGGGATTTGTCTTAGTCGGGTATATTCAAAGGCGTTTAAACTAAAATACTCAATGTTTAGCGTAACGCCGGATTACTCACATGAGATCATTAACGTCCCAAACCACTTTCCGCTACAATGCAATTTCTGAAATAACAATACTTGAAATCTAAAGCCGTCATCATATTCATGTTCACGGACGTTTCTACATAGATATATTTCGGCACCGTAGTAAACTCACTACTGATTTACCACATCAACGATCAACCGTCATAAATTCCGCTCTATACACGATTCCAGAACACAGCTCTTGGATTGATGGTTGATGATGTTTTATCTAGAGCTGGGTCACTATTTCACAGAAATATGTTTGTTTGGCTTTAATTTTTATTAACTGAATGCGAAAGTACTTGTACTTAGCTAGAACATTATACATTGCGGGAAACAAATACACATATCAATAATTAATGTATTGGCGACAGTTCCTATAACTCTCTTGTTCAAAGTGTTAGAAGCTATAAACCGCAACAACTGCTCCGGTAGCCTAATGATTAGAGCATCCGCCTCGGATGCTGGAGGTCGTGGGTTCGATCCCCGGTCGGGTCATACCGAAGACTTACAAAAATTGCACTAACAGCTGCCTTGCTTGACGCTCAGCATAAAGAGGTTAGTTTTAGGACTGGTCGGCCTGGTGTCAGGATAATGTGACTGGGTGGGACATCATGCTACATATCTGCGACTTGATGCCCCAGTGCTATACATCATTATTAACTGCCACACTGCAGATATCTTAGTGATATGACTGAAAAATTGTTAAAGCTACGATAAATATCATAATCACATCAAATAAATCCCAACATCTTAGTATTTGCGAAATTAGACGTGCCTCTAATACGACAATTTAAGGCGCAAGTTCATTAATTTTCATACACTTCTCTGGGTGATTTTCCGGATGGGTGCGTATGTGGATAATGTCTTGTAATTTTTTATTGATATGTTTGGTCTCGGGTAACAATTCCCAGTTATATGCCAATCTCAATCCGACACCAGGCCAACCAGTTCTAGCACTAACCACTTAATGCTGAGCACCAAGTGAGACAGCTGTTATTAGCATTTTTATAAGTCTTTGCAATGACGGTGCGGCTTCAAAACGCGCCACCTCACATTGTTACTGCACTTGATGACTAACGATATTGGACCAGTAAAGTGCAGTGATAAAGTTAAAATTTCAAAGACCTCTATGCAGGCCTACGTGATTAGAGTGTCTGTCTCAGATATGGATTCGATCCCCGGTCGAGTCATTCCAAAGAATTTTGAAAATTGTACCATCAGCTGACTTTCTTAGCTCTCAGCTTTAACATGTTAATATAAAAAATAGTTGGCCCAGTAATAGGATAATATGACTGGGTGATACATAATTCTATATGTCTGAGGCATAATGCGCCATTGATACACATCACTGGAAACTGCCCACTGCAGACATCTTAGAAATATAACTACAATTGTTAAAGCTACGTTAAAAGTCCGACCACACGCACACACCAACTCACAAGGACACAACCACTCAAGCAAAATAAATTTTAAATATATATCATAAGCGTGTGAAAAAGGTATGACTAATGTTTTCAACCATTTACGAAAATGAAAATGAGATTTGCTAAATTTAAGCAAATATTTCCTTGTCCATGCAAAATTTCTGAATTTCTGCCATCCAGACTGATTACGAATGACCGCATGCCTCACCGTTTTACATTAACATTAAGGCCAGATCCTAATTGGGTACAAACTATTTGCTGCTAGTGGACAACAACATTCGACAAGTGTAGCTACTTAATCTATATTTCAATTATCAAGCGCAAACTTTTCGGATTTGGAACTGACTTCCGTTGTAAACCAAAACCATGAATTTATTTGTTGATAAATTCCCTATCGCGGAACAAGAAAACAAATCTTTTTCTCTTCTGTTATTCACGAAAAAAATATATAATTAATTTTTAAGTTCTCGATTCGTTTTAATATAACTTAGGAATCTTTGAGTTATTTCTGGATTGTATGTACTCGGATCAACATGTACGTCAGTTTTTACAAATATAAGAAAATTATGAAAAGGAACAAGATGATATTCTTTAAAAGTCACTAATGCCTAAAGATCCACTGTTTTGGTCATGGCATCATGCTTGCTGAAATCAAAGTTGCTCATTTATTGCGTAGTATCATATTTAAAACGTGGTGTATCTCTTGCCGAAATTTATAAACTCTATTTTTTATTCTCACCTTTTGAAACATATTTATATAAGAACCAGAAATAGTAATGTCATAAATTGTGTCTAGTTCTTCTACTACCATTAATCGTTAAGGCCAATAAGGTACTGTTGAACACTGCAACTAGACAGAGATAATTTTAAACCTTTTGAAAATTGTTCTCTGTTCTGATATATAATCTCATTGCGACGCCTCACGCTATATATAATTCCATTGCGACGCGTTATGTTATATATAATCCCATTGCGACGCGTTACGTTATATATAATCCCATTGCGATGCGTTACGTTATATATAATCCCATTGCGACGCGTTACGTTATATATAATTCCAAAGTTGGAATTTTTATTGGAGTTTAATGGCCTTTGATTTGTAACCACTTCTTTATTGATATGAATTAATTGTCTGATTATTGTGTGACTTTATGAGTCACTTCACACATGCAGTCTTTGTTTAATATTTTCTTTTCTTTTCTCCAGATACCGACGTCAAAATTATTCAGCTTTATAAGTCATAATGACTGTTGTCCGAAAACAAAGACTACATGAGTGAAGTGTGGTCACTGGGACAGATGCCATCAGTGGACTAACGTCACGGCCTCGATTTATAATTTTCGCCAATTGGTATCTCTGTGAATGCTGTATGAATGTCGTTTCACGATTCATTGTACAGAAGTTTGACGCCTAGTCATCGCTTGATATCATTTGTCAGGAAATCGTAGAGTGACAAAGCAAGCATGACGTATGACTGCATTTTAACTTTAGGATTGTTTTCTCAAATGATGTTTCTTTATATATATATATATATATATATATATATATATATATATATATATATAGATAGATAGATAGATAGATAGATATATATAGATATATATAGATAGATAGATAGAGAGATAGATAGATAGATAGATAGATAGATAGATAGATAGATATATATATATATATATATATATAGATATATATATATATAGATATATATATATCTATATATATATATATATATATATATCTATCTATCTATCTATCTATCTATCTATCTATCTATCTATCTATCTATCTCTCTATATATATATATATATATATATATATATATATATATATATATATATATATATATATATATAGACATATATATATATATATATATATATATATATATATATATAGATAGATAGAGATAGATATATATAGATATATATAGATATATATATATACAAATTGATATACATATATATAAATATATACATATACATATATATATATATATATATATATATATATATATATATATATACACCCAATCTCTGTCTCTCCATTTGCAGCCTCTAATTATTAACTTTGAACAAATTGAAATTTGATACCTACATAATAAATATAGCAGTAGTGACCATTTATTTTTATTACACCTAAATGATCTAAGCGTAATTAACCACTATTGTGATGTGTTGGTTCCTTTCACACTATCGCATAAAACAAAGAAATAGGTATTATTCTTATATTTTAAATACAAAAGAAGTGACAGTCTCTGAACCCGCTGAGTTAGTAATTTAGAGCTTAGATACCCATGCAAATATTGAAGAAAACAAAACCTTTCCTAACAGTCAATCACTTTTTCCACAAAGGGAAGATCTTAAATATACTAATTTCGTGATCTTAAATATCAAAAGTCTACATGGGTAATATAAATGGCTTCTAAACTGAAGAGAAATCAACGGAAATTAATCCTCTGCATAGCAGTACTTTTTGTTAAATAGACTTTATGTGGCTCCTGTACATATTTTATGAAATGATCAATAAATAGCTCCTCTTTCTTAACGTGATGGTTGTCATTCTTACTGTAACCTTGACTTTGATATTAATAGAACAGATCAGGATTTTATGACTTATTTAGACCTGCATTTTTAAAAACCCTCTACAGGTATATCATTGACATTCTATCAAAACACCCTAAGAAAATATTCCATTAGAGTATAGAAGTTAAATGCAGTTTGGAATGTGCTTCGATTTACTTCAAGAGTTCATCTGAGAATTCTACTCATTATAAATCCAAAATGACTACTATGAATGTCATTCTATTCAATATAAATCCAAATGACTGCCATAAATGTCATTCTATTCAATATAAATCCAAATGACTGCTATGAATCTCATTCTATTCAATATAAATCCAAATGACTGCCATAAATGTCATTCTATTCAATATAAATCCAAATGACTGCTATGAATGTCATTCTATTCAATATAAATCCAAATGACTGCCATAAATGTCATTCTATTCAATATAAATCCAAATGACTGCCATAAATGTCATTCTATTCAATATAAATCCAAATGACTGCTATGAATGTCATTCTATTCAATATAAATCCAAATGACTGCTATGAATGTCATTCTATTCAATATAAATCCAAATGACTGCTATGAATGTCATTCTATTCAATATAAATCCAAATGACTGCTATAAATGTCATTCTATTCAATATAAATCCAAATGACTGCTATAAATGTCATTCTATTCAATATAAATCCAAATGACTGCTATAAATGTCATTCTATTCAATATAAATCCAAATGACTGCTATGAATGTCATTCTATTCAATATAAATCCAAATGACTGCTATGAATGTCATTCTATTCAATATAAATCCAAATGACTGCCATGAATCTCATTCTATTCAATATAAATCCAAATGACTACTATGAATGTCATTCTATTCAATATAAATCCAAATGACTGCTATGAATGTCAGACCTCTACAAAAGCAGTGTATTTGGAGGACTAAAAATATTTGATAAGAAAAACTAACCAAGAGTAAATGCACTATTCGTTTCGTGAGAGAACACACACACACACACAAACAAACAAACAAACACACACTTCTCCAATCGAATGTATTAAGTGCTTATTTGGTCTGATCATGCACTTTTGCCAAAATTCCATTAATGACCTGAGAATATTTTGAGACTTCAGACTAATTTATTTGAATTAAATCATTATTATTTCCCTTTGCGAGCCTTCGTTCGGTTTTAAAACTTGTTTTCTTCACAAGATTCTCTCCATTTCTTTAACTACTGACATAGAGAAAGAGGACAAGAAACATAATTACACCGATACAAGTAGTTTCCTGTAGGGACACACGTGTGGATTGATCTTCTTGAATAAATCGACAGCATAGTCTTCCCCAGCATACCGTGTTATACCATATTCACACTGTAGACACACCATATTCACACTGTAGACACACCATATTCACACTGTAGACACACCATATTCACACTGTAGACACACCATATTCACACTGTAGACACATCATATTCACACTGTAGACACACCATATTCACACTGTAGACACACCATATTCACACTGTAGACACATCATATTCACATTGTAGACACACCATATTCACACTGTAGACACACCATATTCACACTGTAGACACGCCATATTCACTTTATAGTCAAAAGGCCCTGTATTAAGCTGAGAAAGAGAGTCTAATAATGAAATATTATTAAAACTTAAAGAAATAAAAACAGTCTAAAAACATATATCTTGCAAATTTAGCATCATAAAGGCATTTTGTCTGCATCGAATAAAGATACTTATAATTGTTTCAACAAAAGATTGTTAAGAATGAGTGCGTATACTTCATTTACCATAGTTAACATCATCCTTACCAGAGCTACATGACGTACCACTACAATGAATGTCGCCATTGTCATCATTTACCATTGACTTTAGAGAATATGTGATATTTATCTTAGACTGAATGGTCTTTTCTGTTTCTTTCTACTTTTAGGTGGAGAGGGTCTTGCTAAAGTTTATAATATTACCGAACCTATAAGTTTTATTAGGTTTCAGACTCTATAACACAGAAATTACTTACAATATTGCCCTATAACACAGTTGAGTCCTTACAATATTGGACGTAATATTAAAAACTGATTCAAATATCTGAGTCCAAATTAATAATTCCTTGCTATGAATGGAAAATGTTTGCAATGTTTCACAGGGTTGATGTAGTGGGGACAGTACAGAATAATCCCAATGATCGGAATGCATAGAAAACTTAGGGGTTACCGAGTACAAAACGTGAGTAGAGGGCCGCACTTCTACTAGTTTTACCTAATTACAAAGAAATCTTATCATTTTACCCGAATCCACGGAGATCTACTAATTTTACATGACTGCAATGAGATCTACTAATTTTACCTGACAACAATGAGGTCTACTAATTTTACCTGATTACATTGAGATCTTATAATTTTACCTGACTCCATTAAGATCTACTAATTTTACCTCATTACAATGAGTTCTACTAATTTTACCTGACAACAAAAATGAGATCTTGTTAAAGCTGAAACTGATTCACAATGAGATTCCTAATCTGTAACATTTTGAATTTTTAATCAAGCCATTTTAAATCTATATATGTTGTTAAGCATATATGAAAATTAGCATGAGCAAATACATTGTTTAAGGATTATCTTGGTAGTCGCTGTTACGGTTTTAGCTATTTCTTATTTTATTAAATGCATAAACGTCGTTGATTTACATGTAAAGTTACATTTCCTATTACGTGCAATATCAAAATGTATACTTGAAAATTGAGACCATATAGTGACATTTCATTCATGGCTTCCTTAAGTCTATGCAGGAGAATGAACCACCATTGCTCTAGGTTCTGTAGTAATATTGAGAAGAGGCCTTAGACATAATACACTGACACATCATTTAGTGTTTACTGTACAAGCCTTAGACATAACATAGACTGACACACCATTTAGTGTTTACTGTAAAGCCTTAGACATAACATAGACTGACCCACCATTTAGCATTTACTATACAAGCCTTAGACATAACATAGACTGACACACCATTTAGTGTTTACTGTACAAGCCTTAGACATAACATAGACATATACACCATTGAATGTTTACTGTACAAGCTTTAGACATAACATAGACTGACACACCATTTAGTGTTTGCTGTACAAGCCTTAGACATAACATAGACTGACACACCATTTAATGTTTACTGTACAAGCCTTGGACATAACATAGACTGACACACCATTTAGTGTTTATCTGTACAAGCTAGAAAGTAATTTTATCCTTTGTTTTTCAATGTCTTTAAGAAATTTATAATATAAAAACTTTATTAATGTATGTATATTAAATTATAATAATTTTTTTTTTTATTCCTAAAGTTTGTGACACGAAGTAACTCTACAGGAAGTAACTATACTTTCAATACTTAATTGAAGATGCAACTAGTTGCACTTAAAAACTATTCGTGCTTATCTACATCTTTTATCTAAAGATGCATTTCACTTTTGGCCTCTGTTATTTGAAAGCATAAAATTAACGATGCAGGTTTTATAAAGAAGGTGTTTATCTGGATACTTGTAACTCAAAATTCCACCGACCCTGCAGTGTTTTGCGTATTTGGAAAATGAAGCAAATGGTTAATCCATACGTGATCAGTTAACAGATAATACCTGGCTTCATGAAGACGAATAAACAAAAACGTTTACAGCATCTCTTCAACTTTAGCGATATAATTTCTGAGCATATAGCTCAAAGCTTACCCGGTATTGTGGGTATTATTGTATGGTCATCACAAATCAATGTAAACCGATTTAGCGGTTTAGTCATGTTACCCTTTACCAACCACTATAGATCTGATACATACAAATGTACAAAGAATTTATTTTCTCAGTTTCGAGTATAACGTTACATGGTCTTGGGTATTATAAACCAAGATGAAGGAAACATTATCCAAGTGACCACTAGTGACCCAGAGGTTTCACATTTTCACAAAACAAATTACGAGTAGAGTCCATGTTAAGTATAGATGAGTTCTCAGGCCTTGTTAACTTTAACCCAAAGAGATCAAAATCAGGCTTGCGTCGCTTCAGGCCTGCAATTAGCACATTTATCAAAATATGAGTTAGTTTTGCTGGCAGCTGCAACGGACGTACTACCTACATTTCAACCTGGATGCTGAAATGTCAGTATGACTGCAGCCAAAGGAAAATTTGAATTTATTGTAGTACTTTCTGATATCGAGTTTTCATATTTTCTTAGTGAATATGCTTAGCACTGATTAGATAAATACATGTAAAACACTAAAACAAATTAGACATTATCTTTACAGCAAAACGATATTTACCAATCAAAATTTTATAGCATACACAATTCACCTTTCATGGCCGGGCTGTATTTAGTATGTGTTGTTCTTTGTCAAACCTTTACATTACTTGAATATCTTTTAAACATTTTGCCATCGATACGTATATTTGATAGATTGACTGTCTTTTCACCACCACTGTAATTCTATTTAGTGATAAAAGGTTCATCATTGACCAGCAATGATAAAACCAAACAATTTAAAAACAATCCGATGAGTGAAAATGGAAATGTGTGAGGTTTCCCAGTCAAAGGGACATATAAAAAGTATGTGTAAATATAAAAGTATGTGTCAATATAAAAGGTATGTGACAATATAAATGGTATGTGTTAATATAAAAGGTTTGTATCAATATAAATGTCATGTGTCAATATTAAAGGTATGTGTCAATATAAAATGTATGTGTCAATATAAATAGTATGTGTCAATATAGAAGGTATGTGTCAATGTAAATGGTATGTGTAAATATGAAAGGTATGTGTCAATATAAAAGGTATGTGTCAATATAAAAGGTATGTGTCAATATAAATAGCATGTGTCAATATAAAAGGTATGTGACAATATAAATGATATGTGTTAATATAAAAGGTATGTATCAATATGAATGGCATGTGTCAATATACAATATAAAGGTATGTGTCAATATAAATGGTATGTGTAAAAATATAAAAAGGTATGTGTCAATATAAAAGGTATGTGTCAATATAAAAGGTATGTTTCAATATAAAAGGTATGTGTCAATATAAATAGCATGTGTCAATATAAATGGTATGTGTCAATATAAATGGTATGTGTCAATATAAAAGGTATTTGTAAATATAAATAGTATGTGTCAATATAAAAGGTATGTGTCAATATAAATGGTATGTGTCAATATAAAAGGTATGTGTCAATATAAAGGTATGTGTCAATATAAATGGTATGTGTAAAAATATGAAAGGTGTGTGTCAATATAAAAGGTATGTGTCAATATTAAAAGTATATGTCAATATAAATAGTATGTGTCAATATAAAAGGTATATGTCAATATAAATGGTATGTGTCAATATAAATGGTATGTGTCAATGAATATCAAAGAATTATGAATATAGAAGGAAGCAAATAAGCAGATTTATAATTATTGGCTTCGTGCTTGCTAATCTTATTTCAATAAAACTGAAATGTCGAAAGGTTTTGTTTGTGTAAGAACAATCACATTTTAGAACTTTCATTAGAGAATATGGGATGAAAGTAAGGACATTTTTAGCGAACTATTATTCCAGCTTCGACTGATCAATAATGGTCGAAAATATTTGGATTGCAACCTCAACTTCCTATTGAACAATAATCAAGTAGTTAATATGTTAAATTGTTGCGAGTCACTGAAGAGGAATGTGGTCTAACGTTTTTTAGTTTGCTTTCGAGTGAACTCTTGCTAGTCCTAATAGCTTGGTGAGAAATGTTTCATTCATATCAGTCTTATGAATTTTTCGTGTTACAGTTCTATTCACAACAGAATGAGAGTCATGTCAATTTTTAGTGTCGCAGTTCTATTCACAACAGAATGAGAGTCATGTCAATTTTTCGTGTCGCAGTTCTATTCAAAACAGAATGAGAGTCATGTCAATTTTTCGTGTCGCAATTCTATTCACAACAGAATGAGTCATGTCAATTTTTCGTGTCGCAGTTCTATTCAAAACAGAATGAGAGTCATGTCAATTTTTCGTGTCGCAGTTCTATTCACAATAGAATGAGATTCATTTCAATTTTTCGTGTCGCAGTTTTATTCACAACAGAATAAGAGTCAT
Source organism: Potamilus streckersoni (assembly GCA_016746295.1). Lineage (NCBI taxonomy): Eukaryota > Metazoa > Mollusca > Bivalvia > Unionida > Unionidae > Potamilus > Potamilus streckersoni. The sequence continues at coordinate 1,612,473 of JAEAOA010002091.1, forward strand.
GTCAATTTTTCGTGTCGCAGTTCTATTCAAAACAGAACAAGAGTCATGTCAATTTTTCGTGTCGCAGTTCTATTCAAAACAAAATGAGAGTCATGTCAATTTTTCGTGTCGCAGTTCTATTCACAACAGAATGAGTCATGTCAATTTTTCGTGTCGCAGTTCTATTCACAACAGAATGAGTCGTGTCAATTTTTCGTGTCGCAGTTCTATTCACAACAGAATAAGAGTCATGTCAATTTTTCGTGTTTCAGTTCTATTCAAAACAGAATGAAGGAAGATTGGACTGGGTTTTTGGAACTGCAAACCAAAGCACTTCACAGATTAATTTTTCATTAACTGTTATTTAAAAACAGGTGAACCCATATTTGATGAGAGCATATATCAAACATTCATATTCAATCTGAACAATACAAAAATATTTCGTGTTACAAACCTCTAGGAGTGGTATATATTGAATATATGATTATATGGCTTTTTTTTTGTCGGCACATTTCCTTTTAATACGAAGCTGTTAATTTCTGTACATCAATTGTGGGTCAGTTGTTATTTTGAAACATAATTCTGTAATAATATGAGTAAATAATATTGTTTTGTGACATATGATCAACTTGTAAGTCTTCAGATCGATGAATTTAAATTACTCCTTTCAGTTACATCGAGGTTCCAATACCAAATTAAAACACAGAAATATTAAAATGCAAATTCAAAACAAGTGCACTTGTCACTAATCCATACCATTTATCATTAATCCATACCATTTGTCACTACTCCATACCATTTGTTATTAATCCATACCATTTGTCACTAATCCATACCATTTGTCACAAATCAATACCATTTGTCATTAATCCATACCATTTGTCACTAATCCATACCATTTGTCATTAATCCATACCATTTGTCACTAATCCATACCATTTGTCATTAATCCATACCATTTGTCACTAATCCATACCATTTGTCACTAATCCATACCATTTTTTATTAATCCATACCATTTGTCACTAATACATACCATTTGTCATTAATCCATACCATTTGTCACTAATCCATATTGCTTGCTAAAGCTCTGATCAGTTAGCACAATATTAACAAACGTTAACCGCGTAGATGATGAAATGTAGCTTAAATTGGACAGAAGACGTTGTAGCAATAACGAATTTAAATTTTACGTTTTATACAGTACAACTCTTGTAGATGACCAAATGAGGTAATGAAAGACCACTTAACTGACCTAAAATTTAGAAGAAACAAAATTAAGCAAACAGCTAGAAGATACATTAGACTGGTCAGCGAGCCATATAATTGTCCCCTATGCTTTAGTTGATTGACAGTTTCCGTGAGAAGCTACGAGGTCATTTGTAGGGCTTTCCCTGATATAAAAGCATTCATCATTTTTAAAGGTGTGTTACCTTTTCATTGTAATTGGCATAAATCTGTGTTGCTCTTGCTCGGATTGATAAGACGTTTAAATCTGAACGTCTCGGCAAAACCTGAAGAGATTGAGCTCCAGGACCTCTTTTCAGATTTCCAATGTTTTCTAATATTGATGTAATCAAGAGACCTTGCAGATCTTTCAGTTGTTTCATATTACAAATAAGTAAATTGTATATATACTCTGAGGTAAAATATTTTAATATATATATATATATATATATATATATATATATATATATATATATATATATATATATATATATATATATATATATATATATTAAGAGAGAGAGAGGGGTAAAAAGAAATACTTAACATTATATTTACCATGAATAGCCTAATAATACAATTTTTTAATTTCTCAGAACGAAGCAGGACAGAAATGTATCATTTGAATATCTCTCAGAGTACACATAAGTGGCATATTAGAAAATAAAATTTAAATTTAAAGTGACGTAGCATATTCATATTGTGGTAGTCAGTATTATGATATAACGCTGCGGTTTGTTATAAATTTCATCATATTAACAATCTAAATAAGGTCTGGATAGAAAATAAATATTTGCTTAAAAAGCTATCGGTCTCAAACCGTTCTTTTAGATAATCAAGATGTTGGTTTCAAACGACGTTCTAATATTCAGTTTAGAAGAAAAGCAGTTCCATTTGATCCACGGTAAACCATATCACTGTTTTGACATAACCATGACTTTTGGCATTACACATCGGGATTTTCAAAATATTATCTCCAATTGCAGTTCTACAGTTACATCTGCACACGTTCAACTGGTTATCATGTCATGCATGTTTAATTGTTTATTAATTTTAGATTTATTGTATTGTAATGCTTGCTGGACATAAACTGGTTTAAACTTGAATTCATTTCGGATTTACTGGATTGACGTTTACTTAATTTATTTATTTCATTCATGTAAACAATTCATAATAACTTCAGTATTCTCAATGGTTATGAGCTCATTGACGGAATTAATATTCAAGTAAACATATTGGTCAAGGTCAGGGTTTTGGAGTTCCCTAAGTGAATTTAGCACGTTTCTGTGTTGTAAGAACACAAGGCTCATTAGATTATGCTAGAACGTTATTGTTACAAGCCAGGGGTATTTGCTTGACCGAGCGCTGACAATACCCTGACGCGATTCCCGCTAGAAGTCATAATTTCCCTCCAAATTTCCAAAGACTTATATACAACTTCAGTTGTAAATTAGAAAGTCCAAATTGTCCATTAAATAAACAAATTTCACTATAATCAATGCAAGACCAAATTTCCAAACTTGCCAACCATCTCTTAACCGCACATATGCATATTTCCTCGTCATCAACTGTCCGTACCATCAGCAGTTCACACCGTAGAAACTCTACAACTATCCCCTAGCAGAGGAAAATATTTTAAATACGATACCTTAGGCGAGTCAATCTATCGTTTCAAGGCACTTGGGTTTGTTTGTTTTTTTTCATTTTGTAATTTACCGATTTCCTACCGTAAATACTACCACTGCAGTCCTAACACCAATGCATACCATTAGATTTTAAAATGGACTATATTATGACAGGGACAGTCATGCGGTTTGGGTCTGAATTCGCTACTCATTGACCATGGCATCATAGAAACTCACTAACACTTTCTCTCCTTGACATTTGCTCCTTGTATTTGGCTAATTATTTCTGGCTAAGGAATATTTCCATTTCACCGAATTCAAATAATCAAACAAGTAATCACACATATCTAAGAATTGCTTAAACGGAGCTCATAACCAAATGTGCATCTCCACAATTTTATTAGATTATTTTCCATTGGTTAATGGTTGCTTTTAGAACCAGATAATTTGAGACCTGAGGTCAAACAGAGAACTATTTTATATTGTGACTGTCTGCATTTTACTAGTTTTGCTTTAACATCCTGAACCTTAAGTTGTATTATATTGTGACCAATTTGGGCTGAATTCTCTTATCTTTAAATTTTTTAATTCAAGCGAATATTTTCTCGAAAAACAGAAAAGTGCTCTGACAATATTATGGACACGACATTCATTGGAAATTGTTACGAACTTAAACCTGAAATAATATTGTTGTGAATGACAAAGAGACTGTTGACACATCATTACTTCGCAGGCTATTAAAGACACATCATTGCTTTCAATCTGGGATCTCTTTGGGGCTTTAACTGAGTTCGTTTTTTTCAATTTTTCACTTTGTAATCTAGGGAAAATTATTGTTAAATTTCAAAAAGCTTGCTGTCTTCAATCTTTTCTGTTTCTTATATATATATATATATATATATATATATATATATATATATATATATATATATATATATATATATATATATATATATATATATATATATATATATATATGTGTGTGTGTGTGTGTGTGTTTGTGTGTGTGTGTGTGTGTGTGTGTGTGTGTGTGTGTGTACTAACGTATCCTGACCATTGACATTTTCAATTGGATCCCATAATGTTTGGTTCTCTATTACCTATATCGAATTATATAGGTGACATTTTGCTGTCTTATTTCCTCTCCTTTATGTTTTCATGCATTTGGGACTTTTCATAGCATCATTATGTAAAATACTCTGCAACAAACCCAATGCTCCTTATGACTATTTTGTGAAGCGTTTGTTTGTCTTAGTGTCCTTCGTCCCTCCAAAATAGAGTTTGCCTAACTTTCTACATTGTATTAACGTATTACCGTATTACCGTAAGTCTGAGAGTTGCTTACCAATGCTATTAATGTCTTCATATATAGCCTGCTCCTAATGAAATGAAAAAATTATCTTCAATGCGACGTTAAAACCTGGAATTCGTTTAGAAAATCTTATATAATGTTTTATTCGTCGCTCTTTGTTTGACAGACTGTTGATATTCTTCAGAAATCTTGTCCGAATATCTCAGCCTGCATTGTGTACCTACACTAAACCTATTGTCAAAATTAATTGTTTCTTTATAATACTTGCGTTCATTTTCAAGTTGGAGTACTAAGATTTATAGTGTGTATCAACCAAGCTAGATGTCATTTTTTCGTGTTCATTTTCAAGTTGGTGTACTAAGATTTATAGTGGGTATCAACCAAGTTTGATGTCATTTCTTCGTGTTCATTTTCAAGTTGCAGTACTAAGATTTATAGTGTATATCAACCAAGTTAGATGTCATTTCGTCGTGTTCATTTTCAAGTTGGAGTACTACGATTTATAATGTATATCAACCAAGTTAGATGTCATTTCGTCGTGTTCATTTTCAAGTTGGAGTACTACGATTTTTAATGTGTATCAACCAAGCTAGATGTCATTTCGTCGTGTTCACTTTCACTGACATCCAAACATATCTAGTTGCATTGTTATTTTCATTGCTACTATTAAAACCCATTTTGGTATCAGCACTATTGTTGGCTGAATCAAGACGTGGGTATTTATAGACATGTATAATTGAAATTGATTCTTCTTTCTAAATTGGGAGTTGGTGTCCAGTAATATGTTTGCTAGCTTGTATACTGTTAATTATGTCAGCAATTTTATTAAAATAAATGTTTGGTTAATCAATCGTCGTGAATTTCTTCAATTCCAGATTAATAAAGGAAATTGTATAACCTCTGCAAACTTTTTATATTTGTAGTACGCGTGCATTTTAGTGTAAAGTACTTAATAAGCGCTCTTCTGATTAAAGATAATTGTGTTATACTGAAATTACTAACGTACATTCATCCATGAGGTGCTAGTATGTACAATATGTCACAATAATGTATCGGAATGATAATTCACTTATTTTTGTTCAGCAAATCAATCATTTCATTTACAATTATTATTATTTCAATATACTTAAATTAAAATATTACAGTCATGGTTTAGTATATTATCTTTACAACTTGTTAGTTTTGTATACCGTAGATTAAATATTATAAGAATCATAATGATTTTTTTTTCAGAATCATTCAGTCAGCTGTAAAGTCATCGGCATCGATAAATAATTTTTATATATAAGCTTTCGTTTTTAAAATCCTCCATTGAAACACATGCCTATTGAGATAAATATTGTTTGTTATTTCTGCTTCCATAAAACCGTATCACGTCGGTAGTGTTAAATCGGGCTTAAAGTGGGCACACCAGTTCCACAGCGAAATTACAAGTCTTCGTCCATCTCAAAAATATGTTTACGTTCTTTCAGCCAAAAGATATAGCCTGGTTCTTTGTCAGTTATAGTCATGTTATAGTCATATACGGACATATTTGAAACAATAAAGAAACCGCTAATTTTGCCACATTTGTGAAATTTGATTTGTGCATTCAGGAAAATGTACTTTTATTTATATTTACTATATCATAATCGTCCACTTTTTCCCCTCAATCTTGCAAATTCTGCGAAAGATATCATCTCATTATTTAACGTTATAGCTAAGGATATGTAAGACCATGTTCAAAAAACCTTGATTGACCCACACTTGATCCTCTTCGGCATGAAAGACGAGTGTACGTCAGATGATCAGTGTTGTTTAAGTATACGATGTTAGCATTCTTCACCTGTACGAATGAATTAGAATGAATACCCTGCGTGAGATCTTTGGGGCTGTTGGTGACTGGGTCAGGAGGCTTTATATGGTCTGGGTTATTGTTACTGATGAGGTTCGGAGAACTTGTGAGGGTCCTCAAGGGGTAATTCACGTAGCAGTAGTCAGATATATATATATATATATATATATATATATATATATATATATATATATATATATATATATATATATATATATATATATATATATATATATATATATATATATATATATATATCTGCTTAAATCCGCCTCTATAGAGTTTTACTCCGAAATTTAGTGTCTGGGATGGTATTCTTAAATGATTTTATGACAGTATACTTGTCAATGAAATCCTTGTTCAGACTGTCCGATCTTGTGAAATTGTTTAAGACTGTCCGATCTTGTGAAATTGGTTAAGACTGTCCGATCCTGTGATATTGGTTCAGAAGTCGTACGGTGGTCTATCTTTATATTGGTTGACCGATCCTGAACTTGTATGGCTGCATCACGGCTTGTAACGTCACGACTGTTGACCACTAGAAGCGTGTAAGCTTTTAAGTCATTTGAACTAATTGGCTGGAAGTTGATTGCTTTGAATTTGGATGCCATCATGAATCGATGCTCCATGAAAAAGTAAACTGTACCTCTTGTAAAACAAGAATTCGGACATGTGCAAAATATAGTCTTTTAATACTCTAATATGTGTTATGTGCACGAAAACTTAGAAATTTAATCTAATTTGTCACCAATACTTAGAACTAAAACTTTCTTACACTTACTGTCATTTCTATGGATTTTCAATGTTGCTTATACCTCTTGCAGAATCTGTGAAAATGATCTTGTACCCTAGCAACAACATCTAGCTTTAAAACATCTATATTATCGACGATATTTGGTGGAATGCACAACACATGGGAGGGTGTCACAGACCTATGATACGAAGGGTATTAAATCAGATAAATTAACTCAGTGTTTACAAAACACCTCTGGCTGCCAGGAAAAATGATACAGGGTAATACTTCTCGTTTATATTAGCCATTGTAGATTAGAAATCTTCATGTAACATGTCTCTTTCAGATAGAAGTGTTACAGCCGTCAAAGAAAGACATTTATGTTGTAATTCGCTTGAGGAAAATCTAGATATATAATTTCGTCATCATTTGATCAAATATGTAACAAGAAAACAATATAACTATTGTGATGAAAAGGAAAATAGAAGTCGAATTACTACACAAGAATAATTTTATATTCTGTTTACTTCTAAAGAAATGGCAAAAATATCTTCAACTGTTTTCTTGATCAAGGTTTATGCAATGAAATCCTGAAAATGTAAATAAAGAGCATATAAGTAAGCAAAACAAAGACCGCAACTTTTCTTATGAAATGCTGAAGTACTTTGAAAATTGTATTTAGTTGTGGAAAAATACCTACTTGTATTAATGATTCCTATCCTTCTGTACACAATGCTGCTTGGTATGTCCACGTCTATTTAAGTAATATGATTCGATGAGGATATATATTGCCTGCTTTATTTACCTGGCTGACGTCT
>JAEAOA010002091.1:1625000-1927500 GCA_016746295.1 Potamilus streckersoni
TATCATACATTGTCAGGAATTGTGATCCCTGGATGTATCTAACTGTAATATATTCGAAAAATATTTTGTCAACCTGTCGCACTAAATTTAACTGTTAGCATCAATAACTAAAATTACTTTAAATCTGTTTCGAGTCGACATGCCCCAAATGCTATAAAGTGTCCGACGTCTATGCGCAAAACACCATAAAATCCAATCAATACTTACGAAGGAAGCCGATGTAGCAGATGATGTGTGCATATATTTTGAGTAAATTACTGTTATTTCCGATATCACGCATTTTCTACCCCCCCCCCAATAACTTTTCTGGCACAGGAAGCGGATAGGGGACATGATACCATAGATAGCAATATATTCTTTGTACACTTTTTCTAACCTAGAGAGCGGCAGACCCATCAGAATCTAATTATAGTAAAACTTCTAACTCCGGTATGAAGACAGTCCAACCTGGACGGGCATACTGTAAAACTTCTAACTCACTGTATGAAGACAGTCCAACATAGACGGGCATACTGTAAAACTTCTAACTCACTGTAGGAAGACAGTCCAACATAGACGGGCATACTGTAAAACTTCTAACTCACTGTAGGAAGACAGTCCAACATAGACGGGCATACTGTAAAACTTCTAACTCACTGTATGAAAGCAATCCAACATAGACGGGCATACTGTAAAACTTCTAACTCACTGTATGAAGACAGTCCAACATGGACGGGCATACTGTCCTCTTCACAAATTCAGAACATTATCGTCCTATTTAAGTCAAAAAGAAACTCTCGGATCTTCGAGCTCAGTCCCACAAATCATACCTCGAATGTATGCCGATAGCTTCGCTTCAGACCACCTCGGCTATTTACGAAAAATGAATGACGGAGAATTTGCAAATATATCAAACTATTTTATAACTAGCGTCTTCTTGATTAATCCTATGGTCAATCCAATAGCCAATAGAATCGATTGTGGCATCTTTCTTGCGAAGAAATTTTAAGCGGATAAAGTTTGTGATTTTCTCTAAAATACATGCAACCGATGCACTAAGAAAAACTCCATGTGATCTGCATTATATGCATTTATGGATAAATTACTATCATGTCAAACGTGCACCGACCTTATTTGTCAATATAGATGGTTTCGTTAGTTTTGTCAGACATTGGTAGACATACTACGTTATAAATGATATGGTAGGTATACATAATCTTCCTCAAAATCTCTTACACCGATTAGAATACAAAACAAAACCCTAGACCATTCCGCAATGATATTCATCTTCTACAACAAAAATGTCTCTTTCTCATCCGGCATATTTCGCACGTAACATTGCCTCGATTAAGTGTTGATATGCGTAATTAAGTCAAACACGTGTCATAATTTTGTTTTCTAATACAATCATAAAACGTTTATATTCTAAAACATCTTAAATTATTCTTCATACAAGCTCGAATTTTTCATTGTGGGTCGTCTCTTTCTGTCATTTAAAACAATCACGTAATCTTTGTTTGAATACTCATAAAATATTTGTAAAAATCACTATGGTATAATTTAATCGAAAAGATTTAAAACCATACCCAAATAACATTTTATGAGATTTAATTAACGGGATTTCACATTTATGATTGTGATTTGAAGCATTTAAAGTATCATGCGATACAAAGGTGGCAGCTAATATGAAAACGCCTTAAGCTTGGTCGTATGTTTCCATTTTCATTCTATTTTAAGAAAGTTCAGTTTGAGGACATACTACTAATTTTGTATCATTCGAACCTGAGTTAAGACATGATCCAAACTATTACGGGGGGGGAGGTGCATGTTTCGTCTTGTTCTCTACGACTAAGTCATCCCATCACTTACCACCATTTATTTATCCGATCAACAATTTTATTTACGATACGAATATACGAGGCATATTAGTGAATAATTAAACTTGTTTTGTGAGAACGTCTTGGTATACAAATTTCTAAGAAAGAGACGTCACCAGTAAACTAACGAACGAAAGTTTATGTAGTCATGCAAAGTTACACAACTCTACGCCTTCATTTGGTGGAAGTGACGATGTTCATTTTCTTGTTTCTTTGCTCAGAATATAAATCTCAAACCGTTCTGGCTCAAAGGCAAGCGTGCCGGATTCGCAGGTCAAAGGTCGAGGGATCTGATTCTGCCCAGATCAAGTCTGGTAGGCTGCTGATATATATATATATATATATATATATATATATATATATATATATATATATATATATATATATATATATATATATATATATATATATATATATATATGTGTGTGTGTGTGTGTGTGTGTGTGTGTGTGTGTGTGTGTGTGTGTTAATTTACTCGTGTTGCTTTTGTAATGCCTAGTCTTTTGTTTATTAATGAACCATTCAACACACTCACTCCCCCCCAAAAAAAATGGTTGTGTCTCTAGGTTCTCAAGGGTAAACAAAAATCTTGTACTTAAAAGGAAACTAGTGATGGTTTCCTGTATCTGTTGAGTTCTAACAGAAAACTACAGTGTGCACAAAATATAATTTTATACATGTGCGCAATCTTTGTGAAAATTTTAAATCAGTGTCGATTATCAAAGACTTGATTTATTCCTTCAATAATTTCAAATAGTAGACTCTCGATAGTTTATTGTCTCCTTCCCTTGCACAAAGATAAAAGCAAAACAAAAATGCAAATTCAGAGCTTGGGAGCATTGATCATTCGGACAACTTTAACTAGTTTTGCCAGAAAAAGGGTAAATTGGATGTATGTCAGCGCAGTAATATTCATACCGTGGTTTGTATTCTGACCACCTGAAACTTTTCTACAATTGGATTGCCTGTAGGATTGACAGAGACGTTGCGAAGGAAACATTCGCAACTTCTTGTGTAATCCTTGTTTCATAAATAGACGATGAAATCTGAATTTCAGCTATTCAAATACATTCGATGTGTGATACAAAGACTGATCAGGATGTTGCGAATATGTATGTTTATACTAGCTGAACGGAACGCTTCCAAAAAATTGGATAACGCTCTTTAAACAGGACAAATATATTTTAATTGTTTTTGATTTTTAATTTTTTTTAAATGCTTTTGTTGTTTTTTTAAGTCATATCGAGTATCTATACGAAGGACTTTGAAATATGCGATGAGCATATCAAGAAAATTGGACGAGCTATACCAAAGTTATACCATTTTGTAATTGTACATTTTCTATAATTATTCCGTTTAAGCGATTCACATTGTCAATGGCCAATAGATTTGCGGACTCCACAAGAAAATATATGTGAGGTAAACAATGAGTTGGGATTTTAGATTGGTTGACAGACATCTGGAATGTCTGCTATGGGCTAGTTATAGTCTAGGTCAAAAGTTCACGATTTAAACAAGACTGACCTCAATATTGGGATGGCGCATTTTTCTTTTCTTCAGATTTTCTGCTAAGATTTGTAATGTCCTTGTTTAGCTGTGTTTTGCACGAAGCGGTTTAAACTGGTCTTTAATGGCCTTAATTACTAAATGTAGGCTCCATCCTCTTTCGTTTGCAAGCTTCAGTGGTTTGGAATATCGGTTTAATCTAGTGGTCGTAAAAGCTAAGTGCGTTCAATGTTCATCGGCAACTTGCCCCTCACTTTTACCAGACAAGATATAACCGCTTTCCTTATGTAAAAAGGTCCTGAACTTTCTGTTTACCATCAAAACTTAAACGATTCTGAACTTTTTGTCCAATAATATTTAGTGACTAGAAATAATATGCTTGTAATTTTCATAAAGTCATTTTCCATTTTGGTGTGTGTGGTGTGGTGAATATATATATATATATATATATATATATATATATATATATATATATATATATATATATATATATATATATATATATATATATATATATATATATAGAGAGAGAGAGAGAGAGAGAGAGAGAGAGAGAGAGAGAGAGAGAGAGAGAGAGATTTTCAATATCATTCCCAATGTTGGTTGTATCTGTATACCATCTTTTGATATATAAAGCATCGGAGTGAATTTTGTTTTGTATCTACTTATAATAACATTTCAAATGTATGCAATCTAAATTTAAATGCTTCGGCGGCCTAAATGGTTAGAGTACCTGCCTCGAATACGGGAAATCGCGTGCTCGAGCCCCGGATGTTTCATGCCAATGGTATAAGGGTAGTACTAACTTAAACTGTAATCTTCTTTTCAATAAAATGTTAATTTGTTTTATTTTTTGTTATTTATTGCGATGCAGGCTCTAGGGATTTACATCTCAGGTCTGTACTTCATAGAAAGACGAAAGTATCTCCAACTTTTCGCTCTGTTGGTTGGTAGTTTTCTTCCACTAGAAATAGTGACGAATTTATCTTAATTGTACCTTGAAGAATCCTCCTTGATGACAAAGAATGAATTATAATATTAATCTTTGTAATTGCACGTTGACATGAACATCAGAACAAACACTTATTTGGATTCTTATTTTCATTACATTATTAAGATTTCCAAAATATTATTTGGTTGTAGAAATATAATTTGGATACTTAAATACACATCATAATTTCTTTGCAATTTATAGTAATATTGTGCAGCATTCTATGTATGCTGTTTATTTAGTGTAAAGGTGTGCTGAACGGGAAAATGTATCAACATCAATAAAATTATGTAAAGTTCTCACACTGAAATATGTCAATAAAAGTATAAAAAAATTTGTAATAGTCATATATCTGTTTTTTCCCTTCCAACATAGTGTTATTGTCATTAATATTATTGGGATTAAGCAGCAATGTCAATATACCGCAACATAATTTTACATCGATTTTTAAAATAAATTAGTTATTAATTTTAATCCATAAAATGTTTTCTTATTTTACTTAATGTATAGTCATAAGTTGTGACTTTCATTCGATAACAACCACTTTTTTATTCCTGAACTTAGATAAAATTTTACATCGAGTAAATGTATTATTCATTTATAGTTCATTTTGTAATCACACAAAAATGTCTTGTTTTGTTACTAAGTTACAAGTCCCGAGTGGCAGAGTGCTCTAAAGCGCTGTCCGTTACGGATCACTGCCATCTCACCTCTGTCTGCGTGGGTTCGAGTCTAGGATTGCGCTAAGGTGTATTTGTGAGAAAGCTTGCGAGTAGCTTCTGGTGGGTCGGTGGTTCTTTCCTTTGATTTCCCGGTTTCTTCCTCCACCATTAATACTGGCCGCCATGTATCGTATGCTGAAAAATAGCGTTATACCCCACAACAACAACAAGAACAAGCTCAGCATAGTAATATATGTGTTCAAATCCCCAAACACTTTGTGACCTATCTTTCGTTTTCGTAGGATGAAATCCGGATGTTTTTCTGCATTTTGTTAGTTCTCTAGACCATTACGGGTGATTTACGACGAATGAATGAACACATCGCAAGATCTGTGAGTTGTTTTGACTTGGTCAGGAAGTTTAACCTTTACTCTGGGTTATTGTTATTGGCGAAGGCGAGACTCCATTGCGGGTAATCACTATAGTCGTTGTATTGTACATCTTCAACGCAGGCTCACTTTAGTTTGCAACAGAAACCTGTTCATTTAATTCGCGCGAAAAATATGACAACTGAATTGCATCGAAGAGTTTCCTTGCGCCACTCTGTAAGTATAATTTTGTAGAAACGTCCACCAATCATGAGGTTTTATTTTCTTTCATGCTATCATTACAGCAATAAGTGTACACACGATGATGATCTGAAAAACCACAAGTTTGTTTTCTTGGCTACTTCCGGTAAACCCAACATAGAATCATTTTCGCTTTGAAGAGCTCTTACGATTTGACTACTAATTCAAGAATGTTCATTCTTTCACACGTTGCATGTACTGCTTGATATTTTTTTAAATTACTTCCATTCTGATGTTTGAAGGTCTTGTAAATTCTTGAATCTACTTTGTCATAACACACCTAGTATTTTCAGGGTTTTGTTTTTAAAAAAATGGTATGACACATATGTAGATCCGGTGAAGTCCTCCTGAACTTGTTTGATGACATCGTATAGTGAACGAGAAGGGGAGTGGTAAAATTAATTTGGACTCCATCTCGCAACAGCAACGTTTTATCCTAGTCTAATGGTCACGGTATACTCAAGGAAACGATCCAATAAGTACACGATACTACGGGAAAACATAGCCCGTTTAACCCACAACAGATCCACAACAATAGCACAAACACAGACATGTAGAATCCATTCAATATTCAATTTAAATCTACATTGCTGTGACGTCACTTGACATTGAAAGACATTGCCAGTAAGTACCAACTGTTTCTCCCATCTCTGTAAATTAGACTGTTTATATGATCTGAATATAATGCTGCCCACTTAGTAGCAGTGCCGCCTGAACGTCATCAGTCTAAGAAACTGAAACCCATTGTGATATCCAAGTTAGTGATGGGTCCTTTTAGTTTTTCATCAGTAACTATGGGCAAGAAGAACTTGGTAATATCACGTGATACTCCAAGCTCCACGTACTTGAATGAATACAAACAAAAAAAAATGATAAAGAACATATGATAATTTCTTTGGCAATGACGAATACGAATAAGGCTAATATAGAGAGTGGACAATCTTTGTTGTGTACCAAACAAACACTAACCCTTACCAACAATCGAAGAGACCTCATGGTCACACCAAAATAAATTATGTGGATTGATTTAGTACAAACTATCAGTGATGATTACTAAAATACTTCCTATTAGCTGTATTCGAGCTGATTCTTGCAAGACACAAAGAGATCTGCGCCAGGGATGTGCCTTATACATGTGTATACAAACGACTGCAACGTCCACAAGGAGGCTTACCAAACGTTTAGTGAATTCGCAGATTGAATGTTTGGTTAGTTAACGTTCTTAATCAAAATTAGATCACATAAATGCACACTTTTTAAATTATTGTTTATATTTCGAATTGACGATATAAAATATGCAGGCAGCATAGTTTCTCGCTTTTGTACCGGAATCTTTCAAATTATGAGACCGTGACTCACTAACTACACAGAAGGATAATGCATTTTTCTTTTCTTTGTCTGTACAGTATATCAACTCGAAAGAACGTAGCAGACGTGATAATATGTATTGATAATGCACCAATGGACTTGATAATATAGGGGACGAGTTCTTTCTAACGAAACATAAACGAAGAAAAAACCTACAAGAACCAAACAAGAAAGACAAAAAGCAAACAAAAAGAGTAAATTCAAAAACCTGTCCATATGATTTAATCTCATGAATTATTTTAAGGAAGATCCATTATCAAACGACGTGGCATGCGGGTATTGCTATATTTCACGCCTGATTTGTTTCTCAGATTTTATCAAGACGTATACTATCACCAGAATGACCTGTACAAAATTTGAAAACTTGGGAAACAACTAAAGTTTTGAGAACATTTTGCTAATAAAATAGAAATGACTTTGGAACAGTTAAAGAAACACATTTGCACAAATTGGGTTTCATTATTGGGTAAATTGGGTTGGATCTATGTTTAATAAAGAATTCGTGGAAGATTTAGATATTGACTGGATTTTATGTGAATATTTAAATAAAGAATCGTTTGGGCTTTTCAAAAATAAAAATTTTGGCAATATCTCAGAAAACTTTTAAAGGATCCACAAAAAAAACAAATGTAACTTCATAAAAGATTTTTCCCAAGGATATTTTCTTTAACTGCTATGTATGTATGTATGTATGTATGTATGTATGTATGTATGTATGTATGTATGTATGTATGTATGTATGTATGTATGTATGTATGTATGTATGTATGTATGTATGTATGTATGTATGTATGTGTGTGTGTGTGTGTGTGTATGTATGTACGTACGTACGTACGTACGCACGCACGCACGCACGCACGCACGCATGCATGTATATATATATATATATATATATATATATATATATATATATATATATATATATATATATATATATATATATATATATATATATATATGTATGTCTATATATAAATATATATATATATATATATATATATATATATATATATATATATATATATATATATATATATATATATATATATATATATATAACATGTTTGGACTCTTCTTTACGGTTTGAATTGATTATTGATTTCTACAGAATAACAATTGCCAATGATTATTTAGTAGTCATCGTTTCATGGAAGCAATCATGCTTTGATAACGTTCCAAAGATTTTCTCTTGCAGGCATATCACCCTCAGCTCTGAATCTATTACGTATTCAACTTCGATCTGATCTGCATCAATGTTATAGATTTATAAGTTACTGCGTTTGTATAGGAAAATATGAACGAGTACATACGTACATACGTATGTACGTACGTACGTACGTACGTACGTACGTACGTACGTACGTACGTATGTATGTATGTATGTATGTATGTATGTATGTATGTATGTATGTATGTATGTATGTATGTATGTATGTATGTATGTATGTATGTATGTATGTATGTATGTATGTATGTATGTATGTATTTAATGTTGTCATAACATGGGAAATTCCTTTGGAAAATCATAACCTATCGTAAACTGTTCCAGAAATACTGAAGTGACAGGAGTTTGATTTTAAACGGTTAAATATGAGAACACCATATTTTGTTTAATACATTTATTTTAAATATACGTTTTCTGCTTCTTTTTCATCATAATACAATTATCATGCTTTATTAATCAAATATGACATTACAGTGAATAATTTATTATTATTATTATTATTATTATTATTATTATTATTATTATTATTATTATTATTATTATTATTATTATTATTATTATTATTATTGCAGAATTTGGATATGGACTCGAACAGCAACATTCCAAAGAACAATGACGAAAAATATGACGTCAAACCTTCTGACCCAGTGGAGGATAGAGGGGAATGGGGCAGCAAATGGGAGTTTATTCTGTCATGTGTGGGGCTGTCTGTGGGGCTGGGTAACGTTTGGAGATTTCCTTACCTTGCCTATGAAAATGGAGGAGGTACATGCCAAATTAAATCGCATAATTTATTTACCAAATAGACGACATGTAAAAAAAGTTATTTGTATACTATGTATGTCATATTAGTTGGCTGATGTTGTTTTAATGCAATGCATTTTGCCAGGTCAAAATGTCGTCAATCCAGGTGCTTAATATAAAAGTCTCAGACCAGAGGGCTGATGTGTTTGTTTCCATGTTAATCACACAATTCTGTGTTGTTTGTTTCCATGTTAATCACTCAATTCTGTGTTTGTTTCCATGTTAATCACTCAATTCTGTGTTGTTTGTTTCCATGTTAATCACACAATTTTGTGTTTGTTCCATGTTAATCACACAATTCTGTGTTGCTTGATCCATGTTAATCACACAGTTCGGTGTATCCTACTGCATGGGACACGACATTGGACAAGGGAAGATTAAATGTTATTTTTAGCTACAAAACGAGCGGATATCCTCGCTTTGGGGTTTTTGTACATTTTGTTGTTGTTTGTTTGGGGTATTTTTATTTTATTTTTTCGAAACATTAACACGCCCGACAATAAACATTTTGGTGGTCACTCTCTTGAAGATATATATATATATATATATATATATATATATATATATATATATATATATATATATATATATATATATATATATATATATATATATATATATATATATATATATATATATATATATATATATATATATATATATATATATATATATATATATATATATATATATATATATATATATATATGGTAATTATCGTTCTTAGTTAATGGACAGTAAAAGACCGACCATTTGATTTTCAGGAGCAGTGGAAGGAGTTGAAGCATTCTTTCAGAATAAAATTCCTGCTGTCAAATTGCTTGGAAATGTGTTCTTTTTCTGGTTTGTTTGTTTCAAGAAAGAACATTTAAATTATCTTCAGGTAAAGGAAAAACAAAAATTTTGGCACGAAAAAATACTCCCTCCTTCCAAAAATTTAATAATAAACAAACAAGAAAGCAAATTGAATGGTCTTTCTCTAAAGCAAACGTTTTAAATAAAAGTCAAAAATATAAATGATATCCGTTTGAAACAATAGGGCATCACCCGCAAGACGTTGTCCATTACTTAACAAGAATTCTTCTTGTTTGAAGAACCGTGATAGTTTTTTGGTTCAAACTGTTACGAGACGTGTGTTGTTTCGCTTCAGGTCTGATTGGTGGCATTCGATCAGCCCTGACCAGCAAGGCACGGTTGTGTGGTATATCCTTGGAAAAGTCATACTCTACTTCCTTCGTCCTGATCGAACATTAACAGTAATTATGTGCTGTAAGGCACCAAGGCACTGTGTTTTGATGCTGGTAGGCGTTATTGGAGTGGAAATAATTGGAGGTCGCAGTGTGACCTCAAATTGAGAGTTGAATCACCTGAGCAGCAATCCAGGGCTAAAAAAAAAACATAAAAGATTTTATCTCATATTTCAATTTTTACCATCGCAAAATATCAAGAACATTTATTTGAAAGGAAAAACTTTATTGAAGCTACTCACTAGATTCCAGTCGTTTTCCAATTTAATCTGATTAGTAATATCGTTTTGTTTATTTATGCAATCAAAACAACTTGAAATAATATTGTAGGTATGGGTGCTTATTAAAATTTATATTGAATAATTCCGGCAGGCATATATCAGTATTATTGGCCGACGTGTCATAGACTTTTCGGTCAGAAGATATAAGATTAGTTAAATAATTACCCCTCCTCCCCCTTCCAATAATATTTTGTGAACAAATAAATACAGTTAAACGATCATGTGCCCAAATAAATGAAGGCCACGTGACGGAATCTTCGCGTTCTTTAAAACACCTGAACATTTCAAATTCGTCGGAATACACACGACCGATGCTTCCATTCTCCTTGTCAAATAACTATTATCTTTCTGTTCCTTCTTTCGCTATGATAGAGATTCAAGACATTCTCATTCGGATTGTTACTCTTATCAGCTTTTTCCGCAAGGATAATATGTATCATTAGCTTCCTCAATCAAATGCAATAACGGAATGAACAAAGGTTTGCTTCACTTTCAATGGAAATACAATTGGAAGGGATCTATCCTCTATCCATCCTTATGGGGCATTGTATTTAATAGGTGCGCATTAATCAATGCCCTTATGGAATAAATTAAAATATAACGTATAACCTAGATTCGACATAAATTGTGTATTTCTGCTTTCTAAGTTTAAATGTTACAAGTGATTGAAAAACTTCAAACCATGAAATGATCTTCTGTCACAGCAATGGGTAACGATAAAATACTTGATTAAATAATAGAAGAAACAATTGTCGAACGAAGCAGCGCCTTATTTTTCTTGTTTTATCTCTGTGTAAAGGGCTAATCAAACCTGACATTTATAGAGCATTTAAATAATATCAGTAAGTTATCTAAATTAATAAACAAAATAGTAAATAATATTTCTGGATAAACAAGTATTTTACCTTTTAGTGCTAGCTTTTAATTGATTATTGAAAATTACAAGAATGTACATAACATTGCAGCTGCCCAAACAATGCAAGATTTATGTAAATGGACGGATGAAATAATATTTGTACGCAATCGTGAAACACACGCTAATATTAAAGTATGCTAAATACATTCTTGCTGCCATCGTCAAACGCACTGGTAATATCCTATAAACAGTAAGTCTATCGTGTTGAAGTTACGCAAATGTTGACAGGCAGCGAATTGGCTAGAGCTAACTGGCTAACTGCTTCATATACGTGTGTTTCAGCGGCTTTCCTAATTGCCTACCTGATCCTGCAGTTCTTGATCGGCAAGCCGATGTACCTGATGGAACTTGTACTGGGACAGTTCTCTGGTAAGGGGCCCTCCGCTGTCTGGGACATGAACCCTAGTGCTAAAGGTAAGTGGCGTGGACGAAATACCTCTGAACCTATTTATCTTTTTCAGAAATATTTTTATGCTGTATTAATGTATGCATAAACAAACACATATTTATGTAAACATATAAAGACATTTGAATACATACATACATTTCGAGACATAAACAAATACTACTTCTCGGACTCTTCTTTTAATTTAATGAGTATGAATTCACAGTGCAATGTTGGATAATGACTTGAGGGCTGTGAGGCTTTATTGTTTGATTTATTATTTTACTAATTAAGCACAAAGAATGACTGAATATTCGATCAATTGGTTGTTTTAATGAGTTTAATTATTCTCAGCAATATTCATATAGTATTTTTATATGTCCATGTAAATATTGCTAAAACCATTAATAAATCCTTGATTTTTGACGTGAAGGCAAAATACGTTTGAATTTGTCTTATTTTATCGTTTAGAAAATTCCTTTTTAATCACTTTAGTATTAAACTGTAAAAACAATCTTTTAAACAGTTTTTATTGCGAAAACAATTATTTCTAAAATGCATACAGTCGGTTCACTAATATCTGTAACCATCAAAGCAGTCGAATTTATCTGAACCTCCGATTCTCCATCAAAACATTAATACATAGGACTATGTCCCGCCACATACGCACACGCAGAACATTATACACAAACACACAAAAATGACATTACAAATCATGAATCTTTTAGTACAAAATTGTTTTATATTATTGTTGTGGGTTTTTCTTCTGAGTTCAGTAAGTGTTTAATGAGCTGTGAAATATGACAGTAGTATAGGAAAACCAGGTTTTCAACTCACTTTGTTTTTTTACCCTCCAAACAAGTATAAATTATCCCCCACCCCACCCCCTTTTCTTCCAAAATAAACCAGGTTTTCAACTCACCCTAGAGGAAAACCAGGTTTTCAACTCACTTTGTTTTTTTACCCTCCAAACAAGTATAAATTATAGTCCTAAATTATCCCCCACCCCACCCCTTTTATTTCCAAAATAAAACAGGGTTTTGACTCACCCTCCCCCACCTCTTTTTTTCCCCCTACTACTACCTGTAAACAGGTATTTTGTAACCAAACAAAACAACAGGTGTTGGAATGCGATAAGCTCTTTACACAGAGGTGACTAATTTGTTAGAACAGCGCATGTGTGGAATACAATTATTCTAAAGACGGCAAACGGGTTTTACCACAAGATAACAGGATGAAAATTAAACTGTGCATTAGAATGTTTCAGTTAACAAGGTGGAAATTAAACTAGCATTAGAATGAAAATGATATTATTTTAGTTATATTATATCTTAAGTTTAGATAAAATTTTACGTTACTCATATTTTTTATGATATTTTTTTTCATACTTGCTAACCCTCATTGGTAGAATGTCTGTTAACATATTGTCAATAATACGAAATTCACGTAATAAATCATCCATATTATATTTAACTCCTCGTAGGTAAGACCGGATGTGATCAAGTAGTTTCTTATAAGTTTTAATTGATGTTAAACAACCATGCTTCTTTATCAAAAGTCTTGGTTCTACTTTTTTACACGCTGCTGTAAGTGAAACACCAATACCAGATATAATTAACAAAAAGGGATTTAACGATATCCCACTTGAAATTATACCAGAACTGGTCATTAACAATGGTAGATATGATATTACTCGAAGGATCTTGTTGTAGTATTTATAACATTTTTTAACGCACCAATGTTTTTTGTGATAATATTTGTAGTATTGTATTAGTGCGTCCACATCTTGTTTTGGAATATCTTTTGAAATATGATTGAAATCAACTATACTTCTTTTCATTATAATATTAGTTCACATAGTCCTATGTTTGGTTAATTCATAATAAGAGCTGGTTGTTCAGCTATAAATTCCAAACACCAGAGAAAAATTATTAATTTTAAAGTTTTATCAACTGGTTCAAGTACAAATTCTTCTTCAGAATTTTGGTTTATTATTACAGATAATACTCCAGATGAGTCATCATTTAGATGACGAGATAGATATTTGGTAGATATTCTAAACTTTGCACTGCTAAGCACTGACAATCTATACATACCAGTAACTTCTGCAGTGTATTTGATAGAATTATTTTGCCTCGTCCATGTACTAGACCCAGATGCAACAGTATACACAATATTTTTAATCTGTTTGTGAGGTATTTTAATCATATTTGTTTTCTCAACAATATTAGGAATTCCACTAATAATATCATTGAGTTTTGTGTTAATATTAGCGAGTGTAATGTCAACATTTGATGGATTTCCAAAAAATTCATCTCTAATTTTGTTTATGCTTCTGCGAAAACTTGAAAATGTGTTCACGTGACTGGTAAAATTATTTTTGAGTGCTGTGATTTCATTAGTAATTAAAGCGTCCCAATCATTGACATATTTTTTAGTGACAGCATCCCCATCCTCAGTTGGGTTTCCAAGATCTGTAATCTTGTTTTGTGTCATAACAATATTCCCATTTGGATTTCGTACAACTACATCTGACAGTTTTACATTACTCGTCTTTAATCGTCCTTCATTGTCCTGGAAAATGACGACTTCATCTGGATCTACGCTGGTAAGATTTAGTAAATTATTGATTTCATTTTTGAGCCGATCAAGAGTTGCATATTTGGATAAGTCACCTTTAAAACGTTTTGTGGATAAATCTTCTAATAGTGTTCCAAATTTTGTATAGTAGCTCATTATTTACTATCCTAGATAAAATTATCAACACTAGTTTAATATTATACAAAATGGCAAAATCGTCGATACTAAACTTTGATACAGAGAGACTAGTGAAGCATAAACATAATAATGAACTTCCTGATTGTCATTATCTTATTGTTGGGCGAACTGGATCGGGGAAAACAAATTTGCTTATGAATTTGCTTCTTGGTGATAATTTTAACTACGATAGAGTTTATATTTACACAATCAATCCACAGCAAGATAAGTATGAGTTATTAAGTGAGTATAATGAAAAGCTTCGTGATGATCTTAAAGCTGGTGAAGATTTTTTTATAATTAGGCAGCCAGAAGATCTTATTCCAGTTAATCAACTTGATGCAGATGAACATAAGATAGTAGTTTTTGATGATATTCCGCTAAACAACATGGAGATGAACAAAATAAGATCATATTTTTCACTATCCCGTAACAAACAGTGTAATTCTGTTTATCTCGCTCAAGGATTTTATAATGTTGATAGGTTTATTAGGCGAAATACGGGTTGTTTTATTTTATTTCCAGGACTGGATAATGTTGACGTTAGAAATATTGCAAGCGAGCAATGCGGTGGTGTGACAAAAGATAAGTTTATTGAACTTTACCGTAATGCTACAAAAGATAAATTTAACTTTTTCTTATTTGATAAACTTACAAATGATCCAACTAAAATGTTTCGCTGTTGTATTAACACTTACTTACAATAAAGCGTTTCAATTTTATAAAATTTATAATTATAATAATGGACAAACGAGCAAGATACAGACAACACATAGAAGATCTAAAAAAACTTGCTCAATCTCAGGCATCACTTAAGCAAAAAGTACAAGAAGCGCGACGTGGGCAAGTAACTGCTACAGAAACAACAGCTACAATTTTCAAGCCGGTTACTGAAGCATTATTAGGTAAACAACCTGAAACTAAACCACTGTCAGAAGAAGAACTTAAGCAACTACAGGAAAAAGGTTTGGTTGGAATTGTTAGAGAACAACAGGAAGCAGCTGCTGCAAAACTTGTTACTAGATCTGATGAAGAAAAGAGAAAACTGATTGAGGCACTTACAGCAAATATAGCTGATCCTGCGGCTAGACAAGCAGAAACAGATCGATTGATAAACAATCCGCTGGAACTTGAGCGAAGATTAGCAGAGTTAACAACGCAAGGAATAACAAATATTATAACAAATTTATCAGGAGACATAAAAGATATCAGAGAGGAGCAACAAAGAGTCGGTGATCTTACTGTAAGGTTTATGGAGGTTGGAGATCAAAGACTTCATTTTACAAAAAAAGCAAATGATGAGATAAAAGGTAGTGAATATGATGATTTTTTAAACAAAGAAAATATAAGGGGTATTGATGATATAAGCAAGTGGACTGATGCAGAATATCAAGCATTAATCGATAAATTTAATGTAATATTTAATGACGGAGCTGCTGCTAAAGATGAATTAAACACGGTTACAGAGATTAATAATATGATTCCACTTTATGAAAGAATGAGAAAGGGTGTCATTGCTCTCACGTTTAAAAAAACAGCAGAAAATAGCAGAGCAAAACCTTTTGGTAAAGGGTGGAGTTTTAAAAGAAAATTTGATAAACTCGATAAATCTCGTGTAGAAAAATATAGAAAAGAAAAAACAGGAACTGGTGTAAAAGTATTTACTTCAACTACTGAAATGATAGGTAGATTAATGTTATTAATATCATCAAAGGAAGCTGGGAATGTTAGTGTTGAACTTGATAATGAAATCATTGACATACTTGATCATCTAAGATCGAGTGAATTATTAACATCTAACGAATATGAAACTTTACACCACGACTTAATCGCGGCGACTTAATTTTGTAAAATGATATAATATTAAAGGAATGCAAACAACATTATTACTAAACTCTAGCGAGTCTACAGAAGATAGCGCAAATTTTTCAGTAAATTATATTCCACCTATAGAACTAGATCCTACAAAACAATATGAAATTGGATTAATTTCTTGTACTTGCTGGAATGCTATACCTAACGTGAAAAATGATGTTAACGATGAAATGTATTTTACTATGATTACAACACCTACAATATCTACAACAAAAAAAATAAAAATTCCGCAAGGAGCTTATAATATTGAAGATCTAAACAAGACGATCAAAGAGCTCATAACAAAAGCTAACGGTGTGGCTGATAATTTTGAATTAGCAGCAAATTATAACACATTGCGAACTAGGATAACTTTGAAAAATATAGCAATCAATCTTGAACCAAGAGAAAGAAGTATTGCACAACTGTTAGGATTTACTGAAAAAACTTACACTGCACTTGATCAGCCTATTACATATGACAGTGAACTGCCATCAAATATAACAGAAGTAAATACAATATTAGTAAATTGCTCTACTGCTTCTGGCTCTTATACATCAAAAGGTAGCAAAGGTCAAACGATTTACAGTTTCTCACCAGAAGTCCCGCCAGGTTCTCTCATGCAAATAACTCCACGACATATTATCTATTATCCTTTAAACGTTGAAGATCAAATAACAAGTATAAGGATGCAGTTGACAGATCAATCAGGAAAACAGTTACATGTTAGTAATGAAATTGTAACTTATTATTTACATCTACGCGAGCAAAAGTAAAAATTATGCAACATCAAATATAATGAAACAAAGAAAAAAAGTTTATCGAAGAAAAATAGTAGGAGGATTTTTTGGAAATATATTCACTAAAGTTATTAAAAATATTCCAGGACTAGCGCGTAAAGTTGCACCAATTGCTATTGACGCGGGTAAAGCTTTTGCAACTGGGGCTGCATCTGCCGCTGGGACTGCGGTGGGACAAAAAATAGCTAATAAAATAAAAGGAGATCCACCGACTGCATCTGAAATAAAACAAGCTATCTCAGAAATCGCTCCAACAAAAGAAACTCAAAAAGCTATGATAACAACAACAAAAAAATTATTATCACCAAAGGGCGAGCAGATCATACAAAAATTAATATCTAAAGTAACAATGCCGCAATAAAATTTTATATAATCTAATAAAATAAAATGTCTACTAAAAATTATCTCGAGTTAACAGAAACTTATGACATCGACAACGATGTGACAGAATTCGAGTTTGTTGAGTACCTTGATGAAAATTCTAACGAACCAAATAAAACTGGTATTAGAACCTTTAACACCAGAGATGAAGATGTATTTCTACTGCCACATAAGGCTATGTTAGAAGTTCGTGGTCAGATTATGACAGTAGCCAATCCACCTGCTGCATTTGCAGTTGGAGCAGAAGTAGCTCTTATAAATAACGGTTGGAGTCTATTCAAAAGTGCTAGATATCAACTGGCCAATCAAACTGTAGAAGATATTTCGAGTCACCTACAAGTTGCAAGTACAATTTTAAATATTATTTCGTTTTCCGACGATTACTCGAGATCAACTGCAACTAATATGATGTGGTTTAAAGATACTGGACGGGGTATAGCTGAATCAACAGAATTTTTAAAGAGAGGCGCTATAGTACATGGAGCTAATGCTGATGAAAATACTGTAATTGTGAGAAATTTTCTCATTGCTAATGCTGCTGCACTAGATATTGTCGCACCTGCTGCAGATGCTAATGCAAACGCTACAAGAGTTTCTCTTACAGCAGCTTTTAATAATCTAAATATAACACCACCAGCTGTAGCTGCAGACGGTACTGCGATGTTAAATTTACTTCTTAACACACTTGATGTGAGAAATCCACGCTATAACGAAGGCTTTGCTAGGCGAAGAAAACTTGCAGCAGGATCACGTCAAATTACAATGATGCTTCCGCTAAGTATGATTTTCGGCTTTTGTCGCGATTATGATAAAGTATTTCGCGGAGTAAAACATACTCTTATTTTAGATCGAGCAGACCAAAACGATTGCTTGTTTAGATCTGGAGGGGCTGATGTACAGTTTATCATAAACAAACTTTCTTTGTGGATGCCACGTATAACACCATCAATCACTAAAATGTCAGAACTAAATAACACGCTTGATAAGCATACAAACAGAATTTACTTTAAGCAGCATAAGGTATATCAGACAGCGGTTCCAAATACTACTGACTACACGTGGAGGGTCACAACAACATCAAGCGAACAACTGCCGAGAAATATCTTTGTCGTATTTCAACAACAAGCTCGACGAGGTAACCAACAACAAAATAATGCAGTATTTGATCACTCTGATGTCAGACGAATATACGCTAGATTAAATTCAAAGCAATATCCAGAACGAGCTATCGAGTGTAATTTTGCTGATGATGTTAATAAAAATATTTCTCGACCGTACATGTACCTGCTTGACGCAATACAAAAATATCAAGATGTTGAAGATGGAACTCAAATATCAGTAGAAGAATTTCGTACGCTTTATCCTATATTTCATTTTGATGTTAGTAAACATAACGAGCGAGCTGTAGACAGCACAGCGGATATTGAAATTACCTGGACACTTGGGGCGGTTCCAGTAGCGCCGTTATACGTATACGCATTAGTGATTAGTGATAGATTTATCACGGTAGATTCTATTGGAGGTAAAATGACAGTTCAAGTTTAATCTACAGTTGTTATATAAAATGGCAAAGTATATTGTAAAAGAAGTGTATTTGACTGATGGCCAAGTTAAAAAATTAGTAGCTGCTACTGCAAAGCGAGAACAGGTATCATTAAAAATCAATCCTAATATTTCTGATGGTGTTTTAACAAAATTAATGCTAACAAAAAATCAAGTAAAAAAGTATGATCGTAAAAAAACTTTTGTTTTAAATTTGAGTGCTGCACAAATGACAGCGATGGCAAAAGAAGGTGGTTTTCTTGGTCCGGCATTATCAGTATTAACTAGTACAATAATACCTAAACTTTTGCCGGTGTTGGGAACATTAGGACTAGCAGCAGCGTCTGGAGCAATATCTGGCGCAACGAAGAAAGCAGTCGAAGGTAATGGTATCATTCGTGGAAGTGGAATAAAAAAATTGTAAATTTTATGTAAATAATATATTATAATGCCACAAAAGAAAAAGAAATCACCAACAACAAAAAAAAAGAAAGTAATAAAAACAAAATCACCAACACCAAAGTGCAAATGCATATGCAATCAAACAAAACAAGGAGGAATTATTCCGTTCGCTCCACTTTTGGCGGGACTAGCGGGAAGTCTGCTGCCAAATCTTTTAGGAATCGGACGTGGTCTAACATTACCAGGAACTCGTCGACCCCGTTGAGTAATTTTGATATCATTGATAAGTTAAAAGCGGTTCCTGGATTTCACGGAGTTTATTCTAAAGATGAGCTCTCAGCAATAAAATCACCATCTGCTGTAAGTTCATGTGTTATTAATATACAAGATTTTAATGACGGATCTGGTACGCATTGGGTAGCAGTTTATAATAATAATTATTTTGACTCGTTTGGACTTCCTCCAAGCGATGTAATAAAAAAGTATATGAAAAAAAAATTTACAAAAGTATATTATTCGTCAAATCAACTCCAACCTGTTGGAACGTCTGCTTGTGGATATTATTGTATTATGTTTATCCGACAGATGAGCAGAAATCTTAATTTTTTAAAATTTATTTTACAGTTTGATAAGCAACCTTCTCACGCTAATGATGAGATCGCAATTAATTTTATCTAAACTTATAAGTATAATAATGTCAACATACTGTCTCAAGTGTAAAACTAAAACAGAAGGTATTAATGAAACAACAGAAAAAACAAAAAACAACAGGATAATATTAAAAAGTATTTGTGCAATCTGTGGAAAAAGAAAAAATACATTTTTAAAGAAAACGTCCCCAGCGATAGTATCTCCAGCGACGTCGCTAGGATCTGGTTATCCTAATATTATTTTAGTCGACGACTAAAAATATAGAATGATATGCAACTGTGATTCTGACAGAGATTTGTGTATTTAGCAAAATAAAATTGTCGCATACTGTCAATGTTGTAACAACAGAGAAATAATAGGGTCAGGTATAGATATACATAAACTAATTGGAAAATTGCCAAAACCAAAAGGCGGTTGGACATTGCCAGGGCATCGGTATACTGGTCCATGGAATCCGCTACATCAACAACTAGATGAAAACGACAATCCATTGCCAGGCCAAGAGCCTTACAATCAAGTGGATGCAATAGCAATGCGTCATGATATCTGTTATCGTGATCATGAAAACTCAAAATTAGATTGTGATAAAGTAATGTTAGACGAATTACGTGATATGGAGCCAACAAATCTACGAGAACGTTTTGATAGAAAATTTGTTCAGGGAATAATTGGAGCAAAATATAAACTTGGACTCGGAGAGTCTCGTCAATCACCTCACGATCGGGGAAATAAAGTATATGATGATCTTGCAGTCGAACTACACAGACCTAAAAAAAAAAGTTCCAACGACGTAAAGTTGTCGCTAATGGTGTAGATGATATCTGGGCAATAGATTTGGTGGATGTATCCAATCTAGCTCAGTTTAACGTTGGCGCTGATGGCGCTCCAAAAAGGTATTTGTTTAATGTTATAGATGTTTTTAGCAAATACGCTTTCAGTATACCTGTTTCAGATAAGACAGGAACTTCAATGACCGATGCGCTAAAGCAGATAATAACAAGCACAGAAAGAAAACCAAACAAAATCTGGACTGATCATGGATCTGAGTTTTTTAACAAAAAGTTTGAACAGTTTCTAGAACAAAATAATATAAAAAGGTATGTTACAGGAAATGAGGGTAAAAGCGTTGTTGTTGAGAGATTTAATCGCACGCTAAACGAGAAAATACACAAACATATGACAGCTAAAAACACCAACAGGTACATCGATGACCTTTCTCAAATCGTAAGCGAATATAATAACACGAAACATCGAACCATCAAAATGACACCTAAAAAAGCTGTTAAAAATCCAATATTAGCAAATGAAAACATGTACCGCAGACATAAATTTAAGGTTGGTGATAAAGTTAGAATTTCTTTGATGAAAAAGGTGTTTGCAAAAGGATTTACTCCGAACTGGAGCGAAGAAGTTTTTGTAATTGATAAGGTACTTTTGACAGTACCTGTAACGTACGTTTTAAAAGATCTGGCAGGGGAACCGATTGTAGGTAGTTTTTATGAACAAGAACTACAGAAAACTGATCAGGATGTTTTTGTTATCGAGAAAGTGATTAGAAAAAAAGGGGATAAAAGTTTAGTCAAATGGCGTGGGTATAGTGATAAATTTAACAGTTGGATCCCAACCAAGCAGATTATGATATAATGCTATTATAAATTAACTCATACTTTTGTTTGACAGATTTACATTTTACTGGTTTACATAATGATATTAGATACTGCTTACGATCGTTAGAGATCGTCATTAGATTAAAAATCTTGACAAATATGAAATCAAATTTAATATTTTTCTGTCGGCCTGGAATCTTGATATTTAAAAAAGGTTTGATTAACTGCCAGAACAGTTGTTGTTCGGCAACGGTAAAATTAAATTTAATTAGCTGCTTAGCAATGTGATACTTGACATTATACCGTTTAGTTGTTGATCTGCTGTAATTAGATCTGTCAGCAACAGTGACTATTTCACCATCATCATCAGATTCATTGTTATATAAAATATCATCTTCGCTATAACCAACAGATTTGTCTATAAAATCTTTGGAAAATGTAATACTATGTATGACATCATCACTGACGACCTTATCACTGACGACCTTATCACTAGTATCTTCTTCGTAGAGTTCAGCGAGTCGTTTCATCAAGTCCATTATTATAATATATTTTTATCTAATTTATTATTATAAGATGACCGATGAGATAAAATATCACCAAAAAGTTAATATAGTAAATTATAACGAACTAGCTGAAGCGGTAAGAAAATGTTTGTTGGGTTATAGTGTTGATGTTATTGTAATGCAAGGTGATTCTCATAAAATATTACTAACAGAAGCAGAAAAAAATAAAATTAATGAAAGTGCAGTAACGACGCTAAAATTTAATCACGATGATATCATAGCATTTGCTCATCATTGCTTGACTAAAACCGAATTACAAAATATTATTGATCATCATATCTAAAACCAATCCTAGCATCGTATTCTCTTGAAAAAGTTGATTTCATTACTCCATCAGCTACAAATTTTACGACTGCGGGATTTATCTTATAATATTTCGCCGCAGCTGAAATCGATTTGAATTCGATTGCCTCATCCGTTTCGAGGTTTTTTGAAATAACAGGTTTTGCTGGACATCTAAAATTAATACCACCACCTCGTCCCTTTTTTACATTTTCCTGTTGTGTAACTAGTTCTAAATTTTCCAATCGATTGTCAGTCTTTACGTTATTGATGTGATTAATAACAAGACCATTGGGTATAGATCCGTTGAACACCTCGTAAACAAACCTATGACCATAATAATTAACTTGATTCGGCGATGTTCCTCTAACAGTTACTTTGATATATCCAATATTGTTCATAGTACCAAGAACGTTTTTAGTTTTTCTATTTCTAATAATACCGCGATCGTTAGCCTCGTATAAATTAAAGACAGGATGTGGTTGAAACTCATCTTGTAAGGATAAGTTTTCAATGTTGTCATCAGTGACTTTACCATTATAATGATATACACGCTGTCCCTCTGGAATATCATCGCAGAACAACGTGTAAATAAAATCTTTTCTAAATATTACAATCCTCTCGGTATTATCTCCCTTTACACTAATATTATAACCCGCTGACGTTAATTTGCCAACAGGTATTCTAGTTTTAATGTTAATAACCGAACCAATTACATTTCCAGCGTATAAGTTATATTTTGGGTGAACTTGATAAATCTCTTGCTCACGTGCGCTTGTCAGATTTACTGTCATTATATTATAGGTAATATTTTTTTATCTTCAATTAATTTTTAGCGCATGCGCAGTGTGAAAAAATTATCAATTAGATATTACATTATAGTATAATAATGTTAAAATTGCGTGATATAGCTAAGAGAAGCTTTATGGGAGAACCTAATAAAATAGCGACTGCTTTTGCAGGTTTTGATAATAGTTATCAGTTTGATAATCAAATTGTTTTAGTAAATTTTAATGCAACTAATCTTTACCACCTATTACAGACAATTGTAAAACGTGAGCTCGAAAAACACAAAAGTATCAGATTATTTGTGCAATATCATGTTATATTTTCAAAGTTAGTTATAATGGAGAATTAACTAACAAGGAAATTGCAGAACCTTATATTAACGCAAAATCGAGACGTGTTTTGCTTGGGACTGATCTGTTATCACTATCTGATGAAATACACCAAGAAATTGGAAAAAAAATAGAGGAATTTAGTCAATTAGGTTCGGGTTGGAAGTTTGAAATGATCAAAGGAATATTGTTTCACACGATGAAATATAATGTATTACGAGGTAGTTCATACGTCGACCTGCCACCAAAAATAAAAAGTAAAAGATGTTGTATAAACATCAAAAACGTAGATAACAAATGTTTCCAATGGGCTGTTCTTTCCGCACTATTCCCAGCAGAAAAAAACGCTACTCGTGTTGAAAGGTATATCAGTCATGTGTCTAGATTAAATTTTAAAGATATTAACTTTCCAGTGGCAGAAAATCAAATACCAAAATTTGAAAAGCAGAATAATGTTTCAATTAACGTTTTCGGACTAGATGAAAAGGAGGACGTATATCCGAGATATATTTCAGAAAAAGCTTCACAATCAACTATAAATTTACTGTACTACAAAAATCATTATGTTTGGATTAAAAACTTTAACGGACTAGTTGGTAGACAGTACAATAAGGATAAGAACAAAAAGTTCTTTTGTTACCGCTGCTTGCATGGCTGTACAAGCAATGAAACATTGCAAAAGCATTTGCAGTACTGTAGTGATGTGCAAAGAATAACAATGCCATCTAAAAAAGATAGTGTGTTACAGTTTGTCCATCATAATCACAAACTAAAAATTCCTTTCGTCATATACGCTGATTTCGAATGCCTACTTCAACCTGTACTTGGTGTAGAAAATAATCCTAATCAATCGAGTACAAGAAAAGTTCAAAATCATGTTCCGTGTGGAGTAGCATATAAGGTAGTTTGTTGTACTGATTCTAGATTATCTAAATCAATCAAATTATATCGTGGTAAAAATCCAGCTGTTTGGCTTCTCAAGCAGTTGATTAATGAAGTTGATAATATATTTACTCATTTGAAAAAAGTAACGCCAATGTTAAAATTAACACCTCAACAAGAATCCAATCACGAGCAAGCAGAAATTTGTCATATTTGTGAAAAAGCTTTTGACGATGATAAAAAAGTACATGACCATTGTCATTTGACTGGACAGTATCGTGGAGCGGCTCATAATCAGTGTAATTTAAAATTTCATGCTCCAGATTTTATTCCGGTTATTCTTCACAATTTTCGAGGATATGATAGCCATATTATAGTAGAAGCTTTTGGTGATCCTGAGATAAAAGCTCATCTAAAACTCGATAACGTCATCAAATGCATCCCAAATAATTTTGAAAAGTACATGTCAGTTACGCTAGGTAAATTACGTTTTATTGACAGCCTGCAGTTTATGGCAGCCTCGTTAGATGAGTTAGTGAAAGGTTGTAGTAAATTTGATAACCTAAGAGACTGTTTTGGAGATAAATTTAATCTACTAGCTAAAAAAGGAGTTTTTCCATACGAATACCTCGACGACTGTAGTAAATTTGATGAAATATCTTTACCTGACAAAGACAAATTTTACTCACAACTTAAAAACGAAAATATAACCGATGATGAGTACAGGTATGCACAAGATATCTGGAAAGAGTTTGATTGTGAGACTTTTGGTGATTATCATGATTTATACCTGAAAACTGACGTGTTATTACTAGCAGATGTTTTTGAAAGTTTTCGTGAAGTGAGTTATAATAATTATGGACTAGATCCTTGCTGGTATTATTCTGCCCCTGGGTTGTCATGGGATGCTTTGCTAAAGTTTAGTAAGGTAAGGTTAGAATTACTGACAGACGTGGATATGTTCAATTTTATCGAAAAAGGTATCCGAGGCGGTATTAGCGTGATAACAAAAAAATATGCTGAAGCAAACAACAAATACCTGAAACAGTATAATCCTAACCTTCCTTCGAAGTATATAGTTTATCTAGATTGTAATAATCTTTACGGTGGTTCGATGGCAAAACCAATGCCTTTTAGCGGATTTCATTGGATCACGGTTGATCAATTTCTATCAGAGACAGAAAAAAAGATACCCGATGATGTTTCCTATTTCGTTGAAGTTGATCTTGATTATCCAAATTCGCTACACAAATTACATAATGATTACCCTTTCTGTGCGGAATCGATGGTAATAGATTATAGTTTGTTATCAAAAGAACAACAAGCGTTAGCATCACCAAGGCAACATTCCATGGTCAAGAAACTAGTACCAAATTTACTTGATAAGAAAAATTACGTTTTGCATTACAAAGTTTTAAAACAAGCAGTCGATGCTGGTCTTGTGTTGAGAAAAGTTCATCGTGTACTAAAATTTAATCAGTCGCCGTGGATGAGAGGTTATATTAACTCGAACACTTCAAGAAGAGCTGTAGCGAAAACAGAGTTTGAGAAGAACTTCTTTAAACTGATGAACAATTCCGTTTTTGGTAAGACGATGGAGAATATTAGGAAACGCGTAAATATTGAAATAGTTAATGATGTCAATCGCAGAAACAAACTTGTGTCAGACGATGATTTTGTGAGCATGAAAATATTTAATGAAAATCTTGTTGCGATACAAAGAAGAAAAACAAATCTAAAACTAAACAAGCCGATCTATGTTGGAGCTGCAGTGTTAGATTTATCAAAGTGGATGATGTACGATTTTCATTACACTTTTGTTAAAAATCAGTGGCCGGCTAGTAGATTATTGTTTACTGATACTGATTCACTCGTATATGAAATCGAATGTGAGGACATCTATCAGGATATGTATAATAATCGACATCTGTTTGATCTTTCCGATTATCCACGTGACAGTAAATTTCATGACGACACAAATAAAAAGGTTATTGGTAAGTTTAAAGATGAAATGAACTCGAGCGCTATCAAATACTTTATCGGATTACGTAGTAAAATGTATGCCGTATTGTTAGATAATAATAAAATAACAAAAAAAGCCAAAGGTCTACCTCGTGATTTTGTTAAAAAGTTTATGAAATTTGATGACTACAGGTATGCGCTTGATGGTGGTGTTAGTTTTATGAGAGCTATGGCAATTCGAACTAATCATCATAAACTCGAAACAGATGTCATTATCAAACGTGGATTGTATAATTTTGATGACAAACGCTATTGTGAAAATGGGGTAGATACATTTGCCCTTGGGTATTGTTATGATGATAGATCTATACTCGACATTATCTTTTCCAACTGAAATTTTATCTAAACTTATAAAATAATGCTTGAAAATTTGACAATGACAAATAGCTATAATAGTAACATCAAATATCTAATGATGGACGGTAAACAATTGACAGTTGAATTTATTAATGAAACATCAGGTATATGTTTTAATGGAACATGTGACAAGTTAAAACTTTCGCTCATCAGATCTGATGACAGCATGTATTTCAATTATCTCGAACAATTGTATCAAAAGTTGCTAACGGAATTTAAAAACTTTCACAGCCCCATTAGCCAACAAAACTATACTAAACTCACAATTGATCTCGATCGGTCAAAGGTATATTTTATCAACAAAAAATATCCTCTGAACAAACCAGAAATGAAAGATCTGTTTGAGTCCCGTCGCTGTGTGAGTGGTAAAGTAAAATTTAGTATCTATAGTCGTGATAGTGAAATATTTTTAATATCAACAGTTGAAACATTAATCATTGGTAACGAGATATAAAATAATATCATTTTCATTCTAATGCTAGTTTAATTTCCACCTTGTTAACTGAAACATTCTAATGCACAGTTTAATTTTCATCCTGTTATCTTGTGGTAAAAACCCGTTTGCCGTCTTTAGAATAATTGTATTCCACACATGCGCTGTTCTAACAAATTAGTCACCTCTGTGTAAAGAGCTTATCGCATTCCAACACCTGTTGTTTTGTTTGGTTACAAAATACCTGTTTACAGGTAGTAGTAGGGGGAAAAAAAGAGGTGGGGGAGGGTGAGTCAAAACCCTGTTTTATTTTGGAAATAAAAGGGGTGGGGTGGGGGATAATTTAGGACTATAATTTATACTTGTTTGGAGGGTAAAAAAACAAAGTGAGTTGAAAACCTGGTTTTCCTCTAGGGTGAGTTGAAAACCTGGTTTATTTTGGAAGAAAAGGGGGTGGGGTGGGGGATAATTTATACTTGTTTGGAGGGTAAAAAAACAAAGTGAGTTGAAAACCTGGTTTTCCTATACTACTATGACTGTTACCTACTCAAAGCGAAGTCCAAACAATTTTTTTTTTGTAGATCAATTAAACGGTATATTGGTCGAAACAAAAATCCTCATTTCTTTGTTAAACTTTCATATTGTGATCTAAAAGTAAAATATTCCCACTCGAGCACTTTGTGTTGGTATACAGATCTAAAATCACCTTGCGGAAAACAAAGCTTTTTATTATTGTTGTGTTCATGTTAACTATTCAGCCAATCGGAATTCAGAACAATTTTCATGAAAATAATAATATAAATCATTCAGGCAACTATACCCATGTAATATTTGTATACTTATGTAACGCGTAAAATAACATCTCATGACATCACAAGCTACATCATGATGTCATGCAAGGCAAAGGGCGAACGACCGTATTTCTGAAAGTATTTGAAAGTCATATAGTTTGAACAATGGACAGATCCAGTACGTTATGTATCTATGCAACTTTGCTCTGACTGAATGCATGCCAAATGTTTTTGTAGGTGACATCATAATGTTTACCAATATGTCATACTCCTAGGACGACAACTCAGGTGCGGTAGGTCGCGGATTCGAACCCCGGCCTCATCATACCAAAGACTTCTAAAAATGGTACTGACATTTGCCTCAGTAGACGCTCAGCATTAAAGGATTAGTATTAGGACTGGTCGGATTTGGTTCAGAACAATATGACTAGCTCTGACATGATACTGCATATCTGCAGCACGATGCCCCGGTGCAAGACATCACTATAAACTGCAACACTGCAAAGATAGTAGCGATATAACTGAACAATTGTTAAAGCTATGTTAAATCTCTCTCTCTCTCTCTCTCTCTCTCTCTCTCTCTCTCTCTCTCTCTCT
This sequence comes from Potamilus streckersoni, assembly GCA_016746295.1. NCBI lineage: Eukaryota > Metazoa > Mollusca > Bivalvia > Unionida > Unionidae > Potamilus > Potamilus streckersoni. The sequence goes on from JAEAOA010002091.1 coordinate 1,653,913, forward strand.
CTCTCTCTCTCTCTCTCTCTCTCTCTCTCTCTCAGACACACATACACACACACTCACGCGCTGCGCGCTCACACACACCTAGCTTTGAAAAGATAGGGAAATAATTTACAACAAACAACATTTGTCGACGTTCAATCATTTTACTGGACATAAATTACTGTATTATGTTGAAATAAAGAGAAATATATCCAAAGATAAATAAAAATATAACACAATCTGCAGATAAATCAAAAAGTTTAACAGAAATTAGTTGTCAAATAAGAAAATGTATTCCCCTGTCAACAAAAATAAATCTAAGGGAAATAAATCTTGCTAAAATAAATCTTTGTAGAATTATGGCGTATGCCCCATAACAGGTTTATTCAATTTACGACAACAAAATACAGATAAATTAAGTTATTCCATTACAATTTAATATTTGTTTTTTTAAAAGGTCAGTATATTTCTTCATGTGATAATTGTTACTAGTCTAGGCTCTTGAAAACAACCTAATCCAGGAATTAAAAAATAGCAGTCCTAGTATCAAAACGTCCTGAATGAATCCGATTTCGAGTCTCGATGAAATCCAAAATGGAAAGCGATGACGTCTATTGTAACCTTCAAAGTGTATACTTATTAATAGATTCTTGTGAAATCTCAGAAAATATTGATTCCGCTTTGAATTTCTTTTAAATTCCAGTGAGTGTCTTTATCAAATAATTTTTTTTTTAGGAGCACTTATGTATTTCCAGGGGAACGAATCACTTGAAATTCAAAAATTTGAAGAAAATAAAAATTCAAATCAAACTGGTCACAGCATAATAATAAGCTAACGTGTAGATTGTTTGTAGCCCGACTGAAAATCTCTATCAGAAATAACAGTTATACGCTAAATAAGTCGCAAAACAGATTCCCGGATGATGGTCAGTCTTCCAAAAAAAAGGTAGAAGTTTGTAACAGTAAACACGTTCATATGACCTTGACTTAACTTAATGATTCTTACTCTGAGAAAGAATTTTTATTTTAAATTAAAATATTTTTTTTACCAAAACTGTCATTGATTCTGAATCAAGGTTACAAACTAGATTACATTGTTTATATTATTAGGTGTTTATCAGTGAAATAAAAAATAACAGTTATATCAAACAGAACTGAACTGAATTTGTGGAAAATGTCAAATTCAGTAAACAAAGTTACATTACAATAACATGTAATGAAAAATATAAAAACAATTAAACTAGCAAACAATTATATTAGATATACATTACATAATTCAATCTTCCATAAGTAATATTTAAAATGAAATGTATGGAACTCCAGTGATTCTAATCTTCGACTCAGCAAACTCGCAACAGACATAAATTATTCAACACATTTCATAAGTTTCAATTGAAATGAGCACTCACGTAATATACTTTTTTGAGTTATTGTTATAATCATTTTACGTATTTCTGTACAATATTGCATATTCAGACAGGATAGGGTGCGCTAATTCAAATTCATTTATCATTTGTCAAAAGACTGAATAATAATGCATTATACAAAATCTGAGAAATACTAATTACCATGAAACTATAAATGGCAGTTAATAGATATATTGCAATTTAAATCGCTAATGACAGATGTAGTTTATTTTGTTCTATTTGTTGCCGCTAAACGAGTCTCTGTCCAGACATTTGTACCGTTGCTATGGGTGCACAGTCCATGTTACAAAAATACTACTTTATAAAATAGAAATAAGTGGAACAGACAGAAAGCAACAAGCGATATATTACGTCAGTTCGACTTTATCCAATCAATAGAATCTTGTCCCATCGTTACACCAAATAATTTCTATGGTCTTCGCCAATCTAAATTTCACACACTGGAGGGCTTAGAGAAGAAGTGACCTATCAAATATCTTTGTTCTTAGGAAGTTCTTTAATTTGCTTTACAATTTATATAACGATATTCACATAGTTTCTTTTACTTCTAAAAACCTGGTATTTAAAGATGCCTTCTTCTTTAATCTGAATTCAATCTGCAAGGATTTTACTCAAAATGTATGCAGCAAACGCCATTTTAACTTTAAAAAGACAATATATCAAGTATTTGAATGAAAGCGTGTGTAGCAAAGGACATTTTGAATTCAAAAGGACAATCTATCTATAATTTTAATGAAAGTGTGTGTATCAAAGTACATTTTAAATTCAAATGGACAATCTATCAATACTTTTAATTAAAGTGCGTGTAGCAGACGCTATTTTAACTTTAAAAGGACAATATATTAAGGTCAGTTAAATGATACAGCAAGTAACTGATTTAATATATGTTGTTGGTGCTTAATGTTTACCTTTTCATTACGTTTTTTATGTACCTAACATCGCCTTAGTTGTGCATTCTATCCATGTCATATTATTATTATTATTATTATTATTATTATTATTATTATTATTATTATTATTATTATTATTATTATTTATTTATTTATTTATTTATTTCAGGTATTGGTATTTCCATGGCTCTAATATCCATCGTTGTCGCTGTCTATTACAATGTCATCATGGCCTACACTTTGTTCTATTTCTTCTCATCCATGCAGGGTACATTACCTTGGACCGTGTGCAAACCGGTAAAAATATTTCATTAACCTTCTTTTCCTCTCATATATAACAGAACTGAACTTGCGCCAATAACCGCCTTTTTTAATGTACAGCTCGTATTTGATATAGGAGGTTTTATTGTGTTTGATGCGAGAGGCTAAATGGTGTTTAGAACGTTACACAACGTCTATGTTCTCATATAAGTCGGGTCCGACTGCAAACTGACTGACGCTACTCTGCCATCTTATAATGCACCAGCAGATCTTGGTATATGAAGTTTGTTAGGTGTAATCAGTGCAACCTAGACTCTGATCTGTCCGAATATTATGCGACAGCAGATATGGTTCTACTGTTGGCAGTGGGACTCAACATATAAGAGAGTACAGACGGTAAGTCAAGAAAAGACGGCGGTATCAAAACATGTCAAGTAAATCAACTAAATTACTAAACTTAAATGGCTAATTGAAATATCCCTAAAATAGACTCTTAACTAAACTAAACATTCAAATACATGACAGTCATATTGTATCGTCTTTAGTGTGAATTCTAATTTTAGCCATATCAGAAGACTACTAATTTGCATCTAGAAATGGATTTTCCACCTGTAAATATGTAGCGTCATCCGCCACACACGCACACATACACACAGATTTATGCTGAAAATATTACTGACATATTTCCCATACAGTGTCCCTCCCTTCTAGTAACTGTCAAACGACCACATTTAGATGTATACCAGCTATCGTAATGTTTTTGATCATGCAACTTGGGTTCTCACTTTCCTAGGAGTGGAAGCAATATGGATGCGTAGAACAGACAACAAGGAAATTGAAATACTGTAACGATACATTGGTTCTTAAGAACAACATTACGGACTGTCGCTGCACTCTGGATGCTGACTTTGATTCAAGTCTCCCCTTCAACTGTACAAATACAAGCTATTATGGGGAACCGACGTCATCGGCTGAGATATTCTTCTAGTAAGTATTATTTTCTAATCTCCAAACAGTATGCAATAATGCAATATTCTAATAACCTTATCCATTTTTCAGACACTCACAATTGAATATCAAATTATATTTGGATTTTAAGCTCAGCAATGTTTGAAATGTTATGCAAATTTATTAAGAGATCAGTGTCTTAAAATCTTTTCCAGCAGAGTTTCGTGTATAACGTACATAATCTCTGTATCGAAGTTATTCTAAATTTTTTTCTGTCTAAGGTCTTGAAAATATTCTTATAGTTAGATTTCCTCTTTTCGTATAAAATGCAATACTAAATCTTTCAATGAATATTAATAAACGATATTTGTAATGGTCACTGTTCACCCATACGATGACCTTAATTATAGCAATGCAAATTGAAACATTAAGAAAACAATAGGCAACGATGGTGAACAAATTTCACTGGGATGACGTCTTTTGATTGCAGTTCAATCACTTTTCCGTCGACAGTACTATAGCCGTGGGTTATTATTGATTCCCTTGTATCCATACGATAAAGATCACTAACTGTCACACCCTTGTTGACGGTTTGTTCAGATGTTCAAAATTATTTTGTACGCAAAAGTTGCACTCTGTTAATTAGTTATGCATTTGGCAATATAGGATAAATAAGATAATTTAAACATGGAACTCTCGTTAAATTCGTATGCATTCTTAACCTAGGATTTTAAGGATATCTGTATTTTCAAAGCCATCAAACTGTGAAATAAGTAGTTCATCATGGAAAATTTATTAGATGTGTTTATAAACTTTTTTGTTTCATGAACATATGTTGAAAAAAAGAGTATTAATACGTATGACAAAGGTATTTACTTGTACTTGTTACCTTCTGCTTAATAAATTCAATGTGATTTCCTTATAGTGCGTGAACACAAGTTATCCTACTATGTCTCTTTCTCGGACACTGACTTTGAAAATCGAAAGACGACAGAAAGCAGACAACCTTGTGTCTGGCAGTTTGATTCGAATCATATTCACCATGTCTTGTCTATAACTCACCAATTATTGCTTTTCAGTAAAGAGGTCATCCAGAAGTCTGCAAACATGTATCCCGAGGATATAGGAGCTCCAATCTGGAAACTTGCGTTGTGCCTTCTCCTCTCCTGGATCGTTGTCGTCCTGTGTCTCATCAAGGGAGTTAAGTCCTCCGGAAAGGCAAGTTATATTTTTATTAATTGATTAAAGAAATAAAATAAAGGGAAATTAATTGTTAATGCACATCATCAATATGTTCTTAGCAAATTCCATTAATTCACTCGCTCAAAAAGAAGACACTATTGAATGGATCAATTTTTAAGACGGATCAGTAAATAACATTGTATTGTACTTGCAAGAACAATGGACATGTTTCCTTGCTTTTAATATAGCTAGATATGCGCATGCTAGTATGCATATATTAAAATGACATATTGGTTGCTCAATATAGCTAAATTTTGATGATACAAATTCCATTTTAATTGGGTTGTAATTTTGTTTAATTTTGTTCTTGTCTGCGTTCGGAATAAAAAGCTAAATGAAGAATAACCAAAGTAATACCTAACATCTAAGCAATGTTTGTTTCTTTACGTATGTTTGGTCTTCATGAGTCTTGAAGCTTGTAGCTATTTGTCTTTTTCAGGTCGTGTACTTTACTGCTACCTTTCCGTACATAATACTTTTGATTCTTCTGGTTCGAGGCTGCACACTAGATGGAGCCATAGACGGAGTAATATATTTTGTTGTTCCAAAATGGGAAAAGTTACTGGACCTTAAGGTAGGCTTAACTACTAGCTATTTTTAGGCTTAACTACTAGCTGTCTTTAGGCTTAACTACTAGCTGTCTTTAGGCTTAACTTAACTACTAGCTGTCTTTAGGCTTAACTACTAGCTGTCTTTAGGCTTAACTACTAGCTGTCTTTTATGGGTTTATTTAGATATTTTCACATATTATTTCACAGGACAGTAAAATGATCATTTAACTAGAAAATTATATAACTATTAGAGGAATTGGCTGTGTAAGACGCTGAGTATTACATTTAGGAAATATCAACAACAAAAAAGCAACAAGCACAAGCATGGCAAAATATTATTGGAATTCATCCTAATTCTAAATGCCCTATACAGAGGACTAATAAATATTGAAAATATTATATTTTCGTAGCTTTCATTATAAAACACGCCTTCAAACATGTATTTCCTCAGAAAATCATAACGTTTACTTACAATGAACGAGTTTTAAATTGAAAGGATTAAAAAAAACTTAGAACTAAAACTTTGCAATTTTCGTCTGAAAACGAACGAAAGAGTAACCATTTTGGGTATACTGACACAGGATATGGACAACAACCTTGATGATCAAAGCTCGAAATAAAATTTAAAAGTTGTGTAAGGTGCTAAAGTTAAATTTCAGCATGAATAATATTTCAACCATCAAAGGCATGTATTTTAACTACGAGCAAAAATGTTCAGTGTCATAAGAATGAGTTGTCTTTCTTTTGATGCAAATGATTTTCTTTTTTTACAATAATTATATTTTGATGAAGAAAAATAAAAAGATGGATATGTCCTGGATGTTAGATTCAAATCATTAAATGAACTTTCAGTAATCAAGCCTTTCTAGAGCTTGATTCTAACACGTGTGAATATTGTTGCCCTTAGGTTTTGGTCGCTGTTGAAGTTTGCTTCTAACACGTATAATTCTTAAATGTGTCTCAATATGATCGAAATGTTCATAGAGCATAAAGTGTCAAGGAACGACTCGTTAGAAATTGTCCAGTGTTTATAAAAATAGTTTTGATAGCTGTATAGATTTCCCTTTCTTCGAGAAGTTATATACAATTTCAAAGTGAAATGGAAGTGAGTTAAAAAGTGGCCGATTTTATACTCACCCACGTTTCTTCCTCCCTAAACATATTGTTGTTGTTGAATTTTGGTTCTAACATGTGTAATTCTTCTTACCTTTAGGTCTGGGTTGCTGCCGCAGGTCAAATGTTCTTTTCCCTTAACGTGTCTTTTGGTGGCATCATCATGTTTGGGAGTTACAATAAGTTTAAAAATAATGTATATGGGTAAGTATTCACTTTAATATTCTGTGTGTGCGTGTGTATGTGTCTGTCTGTGTTGCAGATATTAGTATTTTCTCTCTCTGTATTTCTCTGTCTGTCTCTGTCTCTGTCTCTGTCTCTCTCTCTCTCTCTCTCTCTCTCTCTCTCTCCGTTCATAGAGCAAAACATCTGTATTTTTATTTTAGTTTAAGTTTATTAAAATTGGCTTCGGATATAATTCATTGCTTTTACAATGCCTACCTTACACGAGTTAATTCTAGCTGCCTTTATAAAAGTTTCCTACAGACGCACGTAGAAAATGTAAAATTCCATAACTTCAATGAATATTTAATATAAATTGCTAGTATTTGGAACTCTGTATTCTTCACTTCACAGCGACGCCTTGTTGATTAGCATCATGGACGTAGTAACGAGTATCATTGCGGGTTTTGTGATTTTCACAACTTTTGGTGGAATGGCCAAAACTATAGGAGTGGACGTACAAGACGTAGCTAATAAAGGTACGTAAGTAAGAACCAGTTCAACGTCAGAAAAAATATTGTATTTCTGTAAGGTCTAGTCAATGTTCATAATTAGTCTCGTATAAAGAATTATCTGAATCAACGTTATGTCCTTACAAAACTTACATTCTATTAGCAGGATTATTCCTCTTTTACTAGGTGCAACAAAAACTTATATTCTAAAATAAGATGTTTTGATGAAGAGTAAGTTTTAAGAAATAAGGAAGTTCTTCGACTTCATATTTATAAATCCGACTCGTGCTTGAACAGTATTATGTTACTTCAGGATTCACTTCGTCCAAGATGATTATGGTCCATGTGAAGAAACTCGTGCAAGCGTTATCTTGTCACTTAAAGTTACATTATGGTCCATTTGAAGAAATTCGTGCAAGCGTTGTCTTGTCACTTAAAGTTACGTTATGGTCGTCAAATTAGGAAATGTCATTGAATGTTGTTGAAGAATCGAAAAATAACCAAGCAAAAAAAAACCAAACAAATAGTTCTCGCAGAATCAACAATACAATCATGACAACGTATCTGATTTTCCTGTTTGTCACAGGTAATGTGGAATTTGAAAGGTCGCCTGATATATCCCTGAATCCTACATGAGGCTGTGTGATAATACAAAGTCAATTTTTTAAATATGGAGAACGAATTTTGTTATTCAAGTCAGATTTTTTTTTTAAATTTGCAATCTACTGACATTAGAACCCAAGTCCTCTGGTTAGGGCGCTTTATTAATTGTGCCACGATGATGATAAATTTATTATTATTATTATTATTATTATTATTATTATTATTATTATTATTATTATTGTTGTTGTTGTTGTTGTTGTTGTTATTATTATTATTATTATTATTATTATTATTATTATTATTATTATTATTATTATTATTATTATTGTTGTTGTTATTATTATTATTATTATTATTATTATTATTATTATTATTATTATTATTATTATTATTATTATTATTATTATTATTATTTTATTTTTTTTTTACAGGATATGGCCTCGCCTTTGTTGCTTACCCCGAAGCACTTACTAACTTGCCACCTCCACAACTTTGGTCTGTTCTCTTCTTCTTCATGCTTTTTACGCTCGGACTGGACAGCGAGGTTTGTGTACCAAACATTCCATTGTGTCATCGAATTTTTTAGCAGTATATATATATATATATATATATATATATATATATATATATATATATATATATATATATATATATATATATATATATTGTATCCGTGTTCTTTATTTATTTTGTATAAATATTTTATTTATCCTGCTTGTTGTTTTATTTATATACTCTGCAGTTTTGGAGACAAAAACAGAGATATGAATTCACTCTCTTATCTTTCCATCTAGAAAACAGTTTTGTTGGTGCAGGTTTTCTCAATTTTCGACTGATTGCCATGAAGTTTGTTTAGAATGTTGTCTTGTGTACATGTATTGTATGTGTTTCTATATTAACAGTGTTTGTCCTGTTTGTCCATATTATATGATGTTCAGTATTTAGAGCTGCCATATGTTTCGATATTATCTGAGGCATCTGCCCGATGTACCTATTCGAAAAAGAACATATGCAAGCATATTTACCGGGATGCAGGCAGAAGAAACTAGCTTTTGTCCCATTTCATTCAATGTCCCAGTTCATTCAAACGTAGTCTCTTGCTCTCCTTCTGATAGAAGTGGTTTCCCCTTATTCAGTTTTTAAGTATGCCCTCTATTTTCGTTTCTTAAACATGTCCCGTTTGGTGCATACATTGTGATATAGCGTTTGTATCTGAAACCACATCTTATAATTATAATTGTCCTGCTATAAAGGTTACTCTTATAGGCATAAAGCAATATAAAAGAATAAACAAAATGTCACGGTTCGTGTAGCCTCCAATCCTTTACTGGTCAATAGAACTATTATTTTTGTTTTAATTCAAGAAACTTTAAATATATATATATATATATATATATATATATATATATATATATATATATATATATATATATATATATATATATATATATATATATATATATATATATATATATATATGTCACGGGTACGCAATTAAGTTTTATGGATTTGTTTTATTTTTTCATCCTGTCATAATAGGTATATTTTATTTTAGACAGGCGTGTTTGCTGTACATAAGTATGATATCATTTAAATGCTGTCTTGTAACAATGTCGAAGACTTCATCATGCCTTGCATATATAGGTTCACGGCAACTTAACGACTAGCATTATTAGAGGTTTCCTGCTTTATTCTTTCATGGCTCTATGCAATAAGTACGTTAGTAGCAAAGACCTATGATTGTATCATCGTAGTATCAATACTCAGTAATTTAAAGATATATGCTAATAAAAGTCGTCCATTCTTTGGCAGGTTTCATGGGACTCAGTCAAATTCCTTACCTCTTATTTCCAGTAAATTTTATATTTCTATGCAGCAAAATAAAAATCTTCTTTACATTGAAAACTTGGAGACAACAATCCTGGATCCATACCTGATGCATCTATGTACATTGTAAAATAAACTCTTGCATGTAGATCTTAAGTGCGGCACTTGAGTTCTCTTAGCTTCGAACTAAGTTGACATTTTAATGTTGTTGTTCTGGGGCTTAACGCCATTTTGCAGCACACGATAGGCTATACATGGCGGCCAGTATTAATGTTGGATGAAGAAACAGGGAAATCCGCGGAAAGAACCACCAACCCACGAGAAGCTACTTTTTAATAAGAAATATATTTATATTTCATTTGAATTCACAACAATGAATTAAATGCTAGTTCATAGTCAACATTTTAACTAATTAATATTCTTGGGGATCAAAATAGAGTTAATTATATTGGTGCATCTTATTTTTTTTCTTCTAGTGCTACAAGTTTTTAATGATGCTTTTATTTGTTTTCACTCTTTTCTGGATGTAGTTTGTCACTGTATGTGTTTCATTTTAGTTTGCACTTTTGGAGACAGCACTCACCTGTATTCAGGACGAATTTCCTCATCTTAGAAAGTACAAGAGCTACATGTGCGTCGGAGTTGGAATAGGATGCTATCTTATCGCCCTGCCCTGCATTACACCTGTAAGTTCCAATGGCAGCATTAAAGAATTACAGGTGCAAATGTGCATCGTCAATGACCGCAACAACAACCATTATCAAACCAAGAACTTTAATAAGAAGAATAAATATTATTGTTTTTGTTATCACTATTATTATTATTATTATTATTATTATTATTATTATTATTATTATTATTATTATTATTATTATTATTATTATTATTATTATTATTATTATTATTATTAGCGAACCCGAAAGAAAAGAACGCTCCATCACGCCTACATGACCTTTTCTAAAAATATTAAATGCGATAGGTTTGTTTAAAAATAACACTATGTTGCAAAATATATCAATTCATCACCAAATTTTTTCAACAGATTTTTCAGTTTACTGTTGTGTATGGAAGAATCTATAATTATGGAATACTGTTAGACATTTAACACACAAACACACACATACATACATACATACATACATACATACATACATACATACATACATACATACATACATACATACATACATACATACATACATACATACATACATACATACATACATACATACATACATACATACATACATACATACATACATACATACGTTGATTTCAAATTTTATCTTCAGGCGGGTGACTACATCGTGGCTCTCATGGACAGTTACGGTGCTGATTTCTCTATGTTGTTTGTGGCCACGTGCGAAGCTATAGCTGTCATGTGGGTCTATGGTAGGCATATAGATTTGTTATATGTTCTTTCTTTCATTCACATATCCAAATAACCAATATTCAACATTATAGCGAGTGTTTTAATATACCTTGCAATTTTCTTCCATTCCTGGACAGTTTTGGTTGTCTAGTCGTTACATTGTTCCGCCTCAGATTCAGAAGGTTAATGGTTCGAACCCTAACCGAGTCATACCAAAGACTAATAAAAATGGTACCAATAGTGGACACGCAAGGCGTTTTGCATTAAGATGTTAGTGTTCAAACTGATCGGCCTGGTCTCAGGATAATGTGACTGGCTGGAACATCATGCTACATGTTTAAGGCATGATGCCCTAGTGTCAGACATCATAATAAACTGCCAAGCTGCAGACATCGTAGAAATACGACTGAAACAATTGTTAGCTATGTTATAATCCAAATCACACAGTTCTAATTCCTGCCATTCCTGATTGTGGCTATTGATTTTTTCACAAAAAAAAATCTTGTTTCTTCATCTTGTTAATTCACATGATCGACTTTAACATATTCACCAGACATGTTTGTTATACTAGTTACGAATCATTAAAAGGAAAGTAATTCATCAGTTGCGAGGAACCCTGGTCTGTCTTATTGACTTAATTATAGGAAAGCAAAAAGTGTCAAGGAACGACTTAATATAAATTGTCCAGTATTTATACAAATATTTTGATAACTGTATATATTTCCCTTTTTCAGAGGAATTATAGAATCAATTTCAGCGTGAAATGGAAGTGAGTTCAAAAGTGACAGATTTTATGCTCACTCACATTTCTTCCTTCCAAAACATATCAAATTTTGATATTCATGACTACTGATTTGACTGTTTAGTTTAATATTAATGTACTCATCGCTAGCATGAAAGCGATGAATCTTAAAAATGTGACCTATTTCATTTTTAATTGTAACAAAGAAATCGAATGTTGACAAAATCTTTTTTTTTTCATTTAAACCGACTCTTGGGTAATCAGTTTTAAGCATGGAACTGTGTTTCTTAGATCCTCACATGATAATTGACTATAATAGAAAAATGGTATGTACGATGTAAACGGAGCTGTCTAAATGCTTGATTAATTCAAGACTACTGTTGAATATGATAGTAAACAGGTGTACGCCTCACACAGGACGTAAAGAAAAAGTGCTGCAATGGCTCTTTCATAATAAACTAAGTAAAAAAAAGGATAAAAACCACGAAGTTTTGTAAAACTTAACAAATAATTTAATTATCAAAGTTATAAATGAAAATATTAGAGGATCTTACATTATTATGAAGTGAATACAAGATAATCATAAAAAAACTTCTATGAAAGTTCCAGAGAATGAAAATTTCCTTAAAACTTTTACATTTGTTACTAAAGGCAATCTTTACAAGTTACAACCATGAATAAGTTTTAAACAAAATTAGATAAAATCATGTACCAGGCGATAACATAAAGATAACATATATACATTGCAGTGTACTCAAACATAATATATTTTTATTATCGAAAATGTCTTTTCCAATGTTACTTTCTCTGCAGGTGTAATTCAATGTTAGGGGCGTTCGACCCAATCGTTTTTAAACCATGGTGGAAAGGAAGTTTGACCTTATATTAAAAATCATCAATTTTCATAAGATACTTCATCTTATCTGCTGTTTAAACATCCTTCTCAAGTCAGACATGAATTTTAACGATACACATACCCCAGACAGTCAGTCGCATATATGTGTCAAGTTTTACAATGTATGCTTCTAAAATTAAGGACAATACCAGAGAAAAAGAGAGTTGTAAACATATTGTATCTACATTTATCCAACGAGTAAGTAAACTACCCCAGAATCCCTCACCCAACTGGTAACCTCAGTGGTTTTAGCGTCCGCTATGGTAGTTTGCCTGATCGAACTACTGTCGAGTCATACCAAAGAAGTTTTAAAAAAATTGTACTAGCAGCTTAGTATTAAGAGTTTTGAGTTAGAATTTGTTGGCTTGGTATCAGGATCATGTGACTGGGTGGAGCATGACTCTAAATGTGTACTGCACGATGCCCCGGTGTTAGTCGTCATTATAAGTTGCCACACTGCAGATATCGTAGCGATATGACTGGAAAATGTTTCAAAATCCAAATCGCACAAACACACACATACACAAACACACACACCAAAAACTCTCATATACAAAGTGACCGCTGATCAGTCCTATTAACGCCCACCCATCCAACATCCTAGAAGTGAGTGCATAACAAACAGTAATACATACAGTAATTTCTTTATTTTAAGTTGATTAAACCTAGCACTGGAAACGCTTAAATTCAAGAAGCTTCACAGGTGTTCGCCCCCTAGCCCTACAGGAGGTACCGTCCAACAGACTCATCTTTAAGTTGTTTAGATTGTCCCCCTCTCCATTAATGGCATATTTGGGATCTTCTAATGACATGTTTGGATAAACAATCACGAAATTGTATGGATTTATTCACACTTCACGACAGACAGTAGGTCTTTGCAGATAAAAGTGACGTACATGTTGTTCTCATGCTGCATTGATTATTCTCTTTGTATTTGCATGTAGCACAGATCATTAGCAAATGTAATGTTTATGTTCCAGAAACTTTATATATACAATTTATTTTAACATTCGAGAAAAGAAATTTTGGTTTTACTGAACTGCTTTTTCTGCTCAGGACTGGATTATGTGGACTGATTTCAAATTCCCCCACCCCTAAATACCAACATCTTTATTTCAAAAGCTTAGTTAAGAAATAATATACCTTAATGTGCCTTTGACTGCTCCTTTTCGTTTGATCGTCCTGCGTTAGATGGTTTGATTTGATAAAGAACTGTGAAAATAAATAACCCCTACAATTTAATTCAATATTCACTTGTCTATTCCGTCCGAAAGTACCTGTAAGCCAAACTACGGAGCTATGACCAGTATTCGCCATTTATTATTTGAAAACATATATAATTTCAGGCGTAAAGAGGTTTATTGGAGATATTACTTATATGCTTGGACGTGCACCAAGGCCTGTTTACTTCTGGGGATTCTGCTGGGTTTTTTGTTCACCGATCCTTATTGGGGTATGTATAGTGTGTGTGTGTGTGTGTGTGTGTGTGTGTGTGTGTGTGTGTGTGTGTGTGAGAGAGAGAGAGAGAGAGATAGAGAGAGAGAGAGAGAGATAGAGAGAGAGAGAGATTAATGCATAGAAATAGTGTGTCAAACATGGTTAGTCTCATTCACATTCAATGTGTTCATTTATATATGTTTGTAAGTGTTGGATTTATTTTTTTAAATTAAACGGTAAACGTTTAAATAGTTAATTGCACTTTTGTTTCGAATGTTATATTACTCATGTATTTTTAATAATATCAAGCAATATTTAATTGATATAAATATGTTTGGATCTAATAGCATGCATGTAATAGGAATAGCTATCGTAGGAATTTCATGCATTACTCTGATATTCATTATGAGAATTAATTTATCTAATTTATCTGTCACTTAAATGATATGGGTTTTTAATGTAAGAATTGAATTCACTAAGTCTATGCCAATGAACCAATTAATAATAAGTAATGTAGTTAAGACAATCCGTGAAGTCCATTAAGTTAATGAGTCTAGTTATGTCTTGGCTCCAGTTAGGAAAACGGCTAGCAGCTAAAGGTAATTGCATCAATTTTATGATAATAGGGTTGCCGCTTTATCAGTTTTCGAACTGTCCGTATTAACTTAAAAGATTGGGAAAGAAACAGCCTTATAAATATTTAGGTTTCGTGTTATAATTTGTCTTAACAAGAAAAGTAGCTCCACACCAGTACTACAAAGTGGAAAAGAGAACAGTCTACAAGCGAGCTACAATTATGACCAGCAAAGGCGAGAGAGAGAGAGAGAGAGAGAGAGAGAGAGAGAGAGAGAGAGAGAGAGAGAGAGAGAGAGAGAGAGAGAGAGAGAGAGAGAGAAGCATACAGGTTTCTCAAAATGACAGCAATTTGATTTTGATCATTAACTCGATCATATGATAACATTCGGCAAAACAGAAAAAGTAATTGAATTTCGCATACATCTTGTATTTTTTTTTAGAGAGAACGTGTATCATTCACATGTCATGTTCAATTTTATTTTGCTTACATAGTTGATTAACTTTTTATAATTTACCTACGGGGCTCGAGTTGTTTTTATTCTGTCCCTGTTCAGATCTCTATTGTTTCATCCATTAGTTGTACATTTTATTCTACTGTTCACTCGATTTGGATAGAAACACTGTGTTGATCGTATTTCAGATACCTATAATCAAAGCACAAAGCAGAGTGGGTTTCAATAAAGAGAGAGAGAGAGAGAGAGAGAGAGAGAGAGAGAGAGAGAGAGAGAGAGAGAGAGAGAGAGAGAGAGAGAGAATCTAAACTGGCATTCGTAAAGATTAGTAAGGTTTTAATGTCCATGTAGTTATGTTTGTTTGAAGAAATCATTCTTAAAAACTTAAAGATGGATATAGGGTCATTGTTGTCAAACGTGTGGCGAATAACGATGCATTAAACATTTGATGAGAAGAACGTTGACAATTGTAGCAAGTGCCGTACGTGTTGGAAAGACAAGAGTAACTTATACAGTATTCAAAAGTCTAATAAAGATATCCGTAGTCATGCAGTGTATATATTTTGTCATTGTTCTCCACAGCTGCTGTTTGTATACAGAATGATAGAATACAGTCCTCCAAAGATCAACGACAATTTGGAATATCCTGAGTTCGCCCAGATTATTGGTTGGACTCTCACCTGTTTGGTACTGTGTCCCATTCCTCTGACATTCCTCTACATGTTGTTTACAGCCAACGGAAATCTGTGGCAGGTAAGAAATTATCAAACAAAGGAATTGTAAAAAAAAACTAATTTCCAGGTCTTTCTTTCTGTCTATAGTGACTATTTAAGAAATTACCTTGTATATCTTAGATATCGTAAAATAACTTTTTCATTCACTTTTGGTGTATGATTGATTGGTGTAATTTGGGTTATAGAGTATACATCTTGGCCTTACTTCAGATATGCATATATCAAATATCAGCTAGCTCAGTTTGGTCATTTTTACTCCCTGGACTTCAGGGGTAAATTGTAAACATAAATGAGTTGATAAGGTGGGTTTTTTTAAAAAATATATTTCATGTATTTTGCAATTTACTAATTTCAGTTCCACCTGTCTCCATCTCAGTAGCATCCACTGTAAATTTATATTTCTGACGCGCTTATTTCATGTATACAAGCTCTGTTTCTATGACAGCGAAGATAGACTCGTTTCCACGATATAATGGCCGGAAACAAACTCGAAAATTGTACCGTGAGTTATCAATGTCAACATCTACACAGACTTTCAAATTAACTAGTTTCTTTTTCGTCTGTTCATTAATTTATGTAATTTTGAATAAAGGATAAATACATTTAAATAATTCGGCATATTATCTTGATTTTTTTGAGGATAAATGTGTAATCTTTAAATAGCGCCTGAAGACGATCACGACGCCAACGCCACACTGGGGACCAAATGATGGGTCAGAAAAAGAGAAACATTGGATTGATGACATCAGTGACGTGAGTGTCGAAAAGCAAGGCATTGACAACCCAGCTCTATCCAGTCACGTGTAGCGCAGCAAAAGTCCTGGAAAATGTTACCATTGGCTAGATCGACTGCACGATGTACAGCGTCTGTGGCACATGTGACATTATTCCTATTTTCATGTATCTTTATGTGTGGTGAAGACTCTAATGTTAACTTTAAGTCTGTTATGTTTAGTTAGTTTTAAAGAGTGTTTGTTAATTACTATGATATTTTGTTGTAATTATTATAGTATTTTGTTGTAATTACCATACTGTTTTGTTGTAAATAACTATAATAGTTTGTTCATTCTTTTGAACTTGTTAGTTTGTGATACTATGCGAATTGTTTTCTTCTATCTCAAAGTGATAGTTTTCCTTTTGATTTATAATCTTTTTACGACGGTTGCATTTGTATGCAAAAATTTAGAAGTAAAACATATTCAGTGAAACTAAAGTATTGGCCTAAAACTGCAAATAATTAGGAAAGCCAGATGAATTATATATATATATATATATATATATATATATATATATATATATATATATATATATATATATATATATATATATATATATATATTCAAGAAAAAGATTAGACAGACTTTAAGACTCCAAAAGATAGTTATGTTTGTAGATAAAAATTATACGTCTATCATAAATATAGAAATATGTTAATACTTTATGAGGGATATGGATTACACTTTACTTTTATAATGTACAGTTAAAAGTTATTTTTTCTTATGGCTAAATGAGATGCATGTGATTTAAAGATCGATTAAAAATCATGTGATCGATATTAGTACGATAACCGCCTTAACATAATTGTTCAAAATGATATTTTATGTTTAGATTTTGATGATGTTTTTGTGCTCAAAATAAAATATGATAGACCTACTCCATGGTTTTGTAAAATATTTGGACCTAATTTGGAAAGTTTTGGATACAAATATTGGTTCAGCAGTTCTTCTGTCTGCAGCATAAGCTTCTGTATTACATGCCGATTCTCTTTGCCGAAGACCTGGAAACTGAATGCAATATTAACGCATGCGTATGTAGTACAATGGCGCTTCTTGGGCTCTTAAACATATTTATTTGTACAATAAGGTCAATTATGTACGTGTTATTTTAGAAAGAGATATTTATTGTTTTTATTTTACATCCCCCTCAAAGGTTGTATATTTCTCCTCGAGCACTGTACTTATTTTTTTCTGAATGCAGTGTTTATATTGCATCGAAGGAAAATATTTTTAATCTGTATTTGATGCATCAGAATATAAAAAAGTGAACATAAACTAGCAACGGGATGTTTCATTTATATTTAAAAGCAAATTCTCTCTACGTATTGGTTAGGCCAAATATAAAAAACGAATTTTCTACAACTATAAAACAGAATAGGTTTGCATCTAAATTAGGAATGAATAGAAAATTCTAAAGAATATTAATAAGCAGATACATGTCATTTTTGCAACGTCACGTTACGGATGATTTACACTTCTAATCAACGCAAAGGAAATAAATCTTGTGCATGGACATTAAAGAGTCGGAAAATCTCTTTTCCTGTTTCAGATATTTTACCCTGTATTAAATGTACATAATCAACTCATCATCACAATCTGTCATCTCATGTTCAGCTTTGATACTTATGAACTACATTCTTTTTGTTAAAAAATCCAGTATTTAATAAATATTTTATGCTCTTTTATAAACATATATCTTAGCAATATTAGTTCTAAAGTGTACAGTCAGTAGAATAGTGTCATAATTTTTCAATATAATAAACCACTAATTTGAGTCTGAATATAAATATGCTCCTTCCATAAACCTGTGTCTGGTAATATTTTTTCTACTTAAATGAAGTGTTGTATTTTAAAGGTGTATAAATCTTTATATGAAAAGCAGTTTATAGCCAAGGTTATTTCCAATTTAAGCAATACAAATGACTTTTTCCTCTTTATTTTCTTGGAAATTAATTGACATTAAAATTAAATCATAGACTCGATTTAAATGCTAAATTGTCCTTCGAAATGTAAAGGTCACACGTTTCATACCAAGAAATAGCTTTATTCTTACATGTATTCTTTTGAATTGTATGATTCTGAAAAGCAACCCTAATGTATAATTTCAAAAGCAGCTCATTTACTTTACTTAATGCAATGCATGATTTAGTTATCGTAACCTTTAGCTAATCAGAGTCTGATATTCTTTTACTAATTATGTTTTTACATCAGCATTAGAAAGTAAATATTGACAACGTATTTTGGACATAATTGAGTTAGATGTTTTACTCAAAACATTGTAAATAGCAACAAAGTGTCCAATATTTGTAGTTGAGTAATTTGTACAAAGACAAAAATAATTGTTTAGCAATGGATGTTGATGCAAAGATGTTTCATGTGGAGAATATCAATACACTAATTAAAACTACTCTGCCACACACTTTAGTGTCTTTTATATCTTTTGCAACATGACACGTTCATAAATTGTTATATGGACCGCACAATCCTTTTCTATATGCAAGTATGATGCTGCATTTGAACAATCAAGTCATCAGTTGGGTTACTTCTCCTCGTAGATATTCCACATAACTCATAAGTTCAGTTAACACACCCCACGCCACCGGCATTAACAACAGCTTCATGAACCTGCCTTTTGTTTTCATCACCCTGCAATCTTGTTTAAAAATTAAATAATTTGATACGCATATTCTTGCGGTAGGTTCATTTAAATATTTGCATCAAAATAAGCAGCATTACTTAGAAACCAATAAAATATGGACCTTGTCAATAAACTAATATCAGAATGAACAATTCAACAAATTCTCACCGGTAAGAGATGGTGAATTATTTCTTGTCAGACTCTTGAAGACAAATGCATGTTGCAACTAAATCTTTCTTCTGTGGCATATTTTCTGCTTTACATCTGAGAATTGAAGCAGATGCATGTGCAGCCGATTCATTATGTCATTATTCTCTTTTAATTGCCCAAGATGTCGAATAATTCATGTATTCATGGCCATTATTTACAGTAGTTTTGTTTTAATTTAAATGTATGTTTAAATTTTGTATCCATTCATTAATAAAAAATAATGTGGTGAATGCGATAACTTAAAAGCAGTAACTCCTATAGAAAATACAAATCACTACATTCATTTACCGACTAATGCCATGCTGTTGTGTCAAGTCATAGTTAAGGATGAGGTAAATTGATGAACAGTTTAGGACATCAAATATAGCAACATTAATTTATAAACTTAAAGCTCTTGAAAGAAAATAACTACATATAAAAATTAATGAAATAATGAAATAATTGTCTGTATTTAATGAAAGTTTAAGGTATCACTAAACAATTTCCTTCTATCAACCTGTTACTTAATAAAATTTAAGGTAGAACTAAACAATATCTCATGAACAACAATATGGTACATTTGTTATCGAAGAGAGATTCGTAATTTTTTTACTTGCTTCCCTCTAGTTATTTCCAGTGGTGTCAAAAATGCACGTCTTCGTGTTGTATACACAATGGAACGATTCTAGCGCAAAAACACATTTGTTCTGGATTAGGGTTTAGTTTGCAAACTGAATATTTTCTCCTCAGAAGTATTTTTGCATGTCTTAAATCTATGTACTAAAAGTTTCAAAGTGAGTGATTTTATGGGAATCATTCTCCATTGTCCACATTTCTATTTACTAAAGTAACATTTAGGACGCAATTTTAATGGCTTTTATATAAGAAATACCTCCATTTTTCGAGTCAATATGGAGTTGAAAATCTTTATCTTTGTTGATCTAAACGAGTTGCGGATATTATGTTTTTGAGATGGCCAATACTAAAAGGATGAGCTTTCACATGCCAAGTTTGATCACATTCGGTTTCTGCATGGAAGACTGCATACAGTGGATAATTTTGAAGCTTCAATGATGAGATGGTTCATCATTTGGATCTACATTAACAAGCATTGACAACACTCTCCAGGCTTCTAAAAATTTTATTTTTTTATAATTAAAGTTTATTGAAATTAGTCTTATCCGTCAATTAAATCAATCTTCAGAAGAAAAAAAAATCACGATTAAAACGCTTGATCTCATAATACATGGCACCCCACCACTTTCCTGCACACGACAGTAAATAAAGATAAAATTATCAGTATATGCACTGCATTTTTCACCGCATCAATGTGGTTACTCGTAGTAGATTGTAATTTAAAACGTGTACAACCTATCGATCAAATTTATATTACAGTGTTACTGTTGGAAACTATTCTAAAGATCAAAAGTCACAAAGTGGAAACGCATTATCATGACTATGGGGGATAAACTGTTTACAAAATTAAAAAATGTTAGGTTTACAAGGTTTAAACTGTTATGTTTAAGAGTTTAACAAAATATTAGGTTTACAAGATTTAAACAGTTAAGTTTAATAGATTAAAAAATGTTGATGATTCATATAAACTTTATAAAATAATTTTCGTTTTGTATCTTGTTAAAAACATAGTTCAGAGGGTATAACGTGTTTGAAGTAAAAAATATGGTCCAGGTTTCAGCTTATTAATATGAACAATTTTCTTTTATGTAATTTCAGTGGAGTTCTACCTTCAGACAATTTCAGTTAAGCAGTATACGTTAATTTGCAAACCTCCGTGTACATGTCCAAGGTCTTGAAATTTATTCAGACTTCTGAAATGCTAGGCAGTGCTTACAAATAGTTCCTAATTAAACATAAATAATATTCAAAATTCAATCGGACTAGGTTTTCACGAAATTAATATTGATCTATATAAGCGATTCATATCGGAAAACTGCTAAAAGGAGGAAATATAAAATGTAAGCAAGTATGAATTTATCTGAATTTGATTCTACTCTTGCTGCTTCAACATTCGAAACATGTTATGGTGATGATAGTGCATCTTCAAGTTAACACGCCGTCGATTCTTAGTCTTATGAATGCGGAGACCTTGCTGCATGGTGTCTTTGTATTCCTAAGCAGTATGGCCTTATATTTTTTTTTTTAACAATATGATGCTCCTTATCAGGAAAACGTCAGAGAAAAACTCCAGGCAACGTAAAATCTATAATAATAACAGTAGATTCTAACAAATACCAACGAAAAATGAAACTTCAGCCAGACGACAATATAAAAATGTTAAAAAAACGTTATTTCGTCCGCCGCCGCACAAATGTCATTGATGTCGTGACGACATATTCATGTCCTTGTTTAACAGAGAAACTTTAAATTCCATTACATGTCAATTTTGAAAAGGTTCACAATACAAGATTAATTTCAAGATAAAAGAAATACGTATTAAAAAAAAACATCCATGGATGAAGTTTTATATAAATCCTGTCGATAAATGAAGACATGGATCTAAAACAAAATAATATGGTCTTAAAGTTACCTCACCGAAATATACATGTAAGCAATATTTATTTCCTATATCAAAATTGACAATATTAATATCAATATTAACATGAGATTAAAGAACATGCACACAATATGCATCATTAGCAATATATTTGACGACAACTGTGTGTGTGATTTAGATTTGTATTACAGCTTTAACAATAATAAGAAATATATGGGGATTATGCAAAAGCATTGGGGAATATATATATATATATATATATATATATATATATATATATATATATATATATATATATATATATATATATATAATGGACAGTGTTACAAGGAATTGGTAGCAAAAAAGTACAAGGATTACAAAACTAAGATCTTTTTCTTTGCATAGGCAGAAAGGTATTTTGTTTATTCTCTTTCTACACAGTTGTTTTGTATGAGATAACGTATTCCAAACAAGTTGAACTCTGAATCTTTGATTAACAATTCACATCAAGGTCATCAAGTTGGATGCACTGACTGAACCTTTCTACCGCCGGAAAGTATGTCACAAATGCATAGCACATCTCAGCCTGAAAGACAGAAATATATTCAACTGAAGAAAAGAAAACTGTCAGCATTGCGCGACGTTGCCACCATTAAAGCTGCCTATCAAAAGTATTATAACGACGGGAAAATATCTAAAGATCTGTGATCTAAAAGCCGTTTTCGTAATAATCATAGGGCTTTAATGAGTCGTATTAAAACATATTGTATAACTAAATATGGGCAATCCTCTTCCATATAGCATATTTGATTTTACGAGTCTTGAAAAAGGATTTATATTTATTGCTATATTTTTGTCTCTACAGAATAGTGTATACTTTTCAATTTTCCCATCTGTCCAACATATAACGTTAGAGTTGGACAAAATTGTTTTTGCTGAGCTCAGATTATTCTACATTAGTACTAACATATTTAAACTAAGAAATATTTAATAAGACTATCATAATTCAATAATCTAGTAGAATTACGGTGTAAGAAAAACTGCAAGTTGTACAATTTCCTTTCCATGTTTGTACTGACTGAGCAAAGGATATTCCAGCTCAGGTCCTTAGGTGGTTGAGTGGTCTAAGGCCTCAGTGGACAAAAGGTCTAATGCATCGGTGGCCAAAAGGTCTAAGGCCTCTGTGGCCAAAAGGTCTAATGCATCGGTGGCCAAAAGGTCTAAGACCTCGCCTTTATAGATCACTAACACATCTCACCACAGTCGGCGTGAGTTAAGATAGGCTGACTATATGAGAGAGCTTGCCAGTAGCTTTCCATATATCGGTAGTTCTTTTCAGGCCTTTCCCCCACTAAAGATACTAGCCTCCATGTACAGACTATCATGCGCTGAAAAGTGCCGCTAGACAGCGCAAATACCAACAAACCAAACTTGATAACCATTTTAAGCACCTCTACTACGAGTCGTCTGAATGACCATAGAGCAACGAGTTCAAGTATTCTTGACCATTTATAAATGATATAATGGTAACTTCCATTATAAAACGAGAATCAAACTTGCTCAACTATGCTCTAAGATCGCTAATGTCCTCTACAGAGTCTAGTTTAATTCCTTCAAAAGGCAATGCTGTCTCAATCTGAATGGAGGTAAACGCAATTAATGGTGATGGCGCGCGGTTCAGTATGTCATTTGTTTCTCAGGAGGCTAAGATGACAACCACAATTAGAGGTTAACAGGAAACATCAATAACAAGAATGTGAGTGAATCTGATATTGGAAACGTTAAATTATACAACCATCTCAGCAAACCACCTTTAGAACGTTTACAATTCTACCTTAGTATATGTCAATAATTGGTGAAAATGATAAAGTAATGTAGTGTGTTCTGAATTTAGTAAACGAAGATGTTCCAGCGATATAATCTTTGGGGAAGATGGATTATTTGAATTATATAGATGACAAGAAACAATTATGAATTGAATGTGCTGGGAACAAACTATAATGTTATTACAATGCCATCAAAAAGGGAAATGTATATAGAATTGCAAATTTATATGAAACAAATATTCAAGGTGAATGCGCTTTCATTATTTTAGGTAGAGAAAATTACTTGCAATAAACGTGTAATATGCTTGAAATATGATTCGACTAGAAGTCAACGTATTGGGCTTTTCCAACAGAAGCGAAGTTCATAAAAGTTATAGATACTTTATAAAGAAGTAAGCATACAATCTGACAAAGACAATTTATATATATATATATATATATATTTGTATATATATATATATATATATATATATATATATATATATATATATATATATATATATATATATATATATATATATATATCATCCATGACCTGACATTGCAATTTGATGGTCATGTCGTACAAGATATGGGAAAGGGATGTCAGATAAGTCCTGTTCGAAACGAGTTCAAACATGGAAGATATAGCATCTTAGGAACCGCATATTGCTCACAATCAAATGTACGGAGACGATAGTTTACAGCGATTTGTCCACACAATAAGACCACGAAATTATAACAAATAAAATGTAGAGTCAAAGTCAAGAATACTTAGACTTCCAAGTAATGACAGACGAAATCGAAAATAAACTTCAAATGCATTATATGCAAACCAATTAACTCTAATGTAGTATTTATTATTTGGGTGAGGTTGCGGATTTACAGACAGTCAATAGTATATATATGGTCATCTATAAGCACTTCATATTAAACAAGGACGAGAGAAAAAGAAAATTAATAAAGATATAACTGAGAATATATTTTTTTAAAAAATGTTTATTCATACATAATCAAACATTGCATGAACAAGTAACAACCTTGACAATGTATGCTATATATTTTTTTCCTTTTAAAAATGTAAATAAGTTACAGTCAGTTATCAGAGGAAGATATGATACATTCTTCTTCCTCTTCTGTTCGTTCCTTCTTCTGACCGACTAATATATATATGAAGGATATTACCAAATGTAACAGCATGGGTTTAATTTGCAACATTTTAGAACAATTTATGTTTTGAAACATATATGTTCAGTGTCGCATTCATACAGACATTTCCAAAAAGACGGTATGTAAGGTAGTCACAGTCCAATCAACATTTCCAAAGAGACTGTATGTAAGGTAGTCACAGTCCAATCAACATTTCCAAAGAGACTGTATGTAAGATAGTCACAGTCCAATCAACATTTCTAAGGAGACTGTATGTAAGGTAGTCACAGTCCAATCAACATTTCCAAAGAGACTGTATGTAAGGTAGTCACAGTCCAATCAACATTTCCAAAGAGACGACAGGTAAGTTAGTAGCATTCCCATTAAATTTTCCAACGAGATGACACGTAAGACAAACGCAGTCCGATCCACATTTCCAAAGAGATGACACATAAGACAAACGCAGTCCGATCCATATTCCCAAAGAGATGATATGTAAGATAGTTCCAGTCTGATCGAAATATGGAAGGCAACAATATGTAAGATAATCGCACTCCGATCAACATATCTAAAGAGATGGTATGCAAGTCAATTTCACTCTATAAACATTTCAAAGGGAATATATGTAAGACAGTTGCATTCCGATAGACATATGCACAGACAATATGTATGGTAGTCGCAATCCAATCAACATATCCAAAGACACGAGATGTAAGACAAATCGCATTCTGATCGACATGTGCAATGAGACGATATTTAAGGTAATCCCATTTCGATCGACATATGCAGAGACGATGTTTAAAATTTAGCCTCATTTCAAAAGACATTTCAAAAGAGACGATCTGTCAGACAGTCGCATTCAGATCGATATATCCATAGAGATTATACATGAATATTGTTCGAATTCTACTAAACATATTAAACAAAAGACGATATTTAAGACAGTCGCATTCAAATAGACCTAACTAAAAAGAAGAAATATTAATAGTCCCATTGCGTTCAACATATCAAAGGAGACAATATGTAAGACAATACGTAGTTTAGTCGTATTTCATCAGACATATCAAAAGAGACGTCATTTGGCTTAGCCGCATTCCTATAGACATATACAAAAGAACAATATCTAAGAACGTCGCATTCCAAAAGACACGTCCAAAACCTACTTTATATAGTCTCTTTGCAAATGTCGATCACATAACGCATATCAGACATATTGTGTGTATATATATATATATATATATATATATATATATATATATATATATATATATATATATATATATATATATATATATATATTTATATAATAAACAGAACAGACTGCGCTATCCCTGGATTCTGTAGTAGAATCTTGATAATTTTGGGCAGAAATAATAGTTTAATACAAACAATACTATAATACAGGTTAGAGAAATTAAATTCGTACTCTACCGAGTTTCGAACCCAGGTCCGCGAGTAAATGGCACCCATCGCCTTGCCTGCACTCACCAACCCATATACCGTCACGACTAAGCACGCATCACCAAAAAAATGATGGCACTGAATCGGTGTTATATAAGCTCGTGCGTAGCAGACACACTCGCATGACAACCTAGTAATTAATTCTCATATATATATATATATATATATATATATATATATATATATATATATATATATATATATATATATATATATATACACACACTCGTTCCAGATTCCTATGAAAGAAATCACAGTATATAGGATTTTTGTATTACAAATAATTATAAAGATATACCAGACTGAACAGACTGCGCAATCCCTGGATTCTGTAGTAGAATCTTGATAATTTTGGGCAGAAATAATAGTTTAATACAAACAATACTATCATACACGTTAGAGAAATTAAATTCCTACTCTACCGAGTTTCGAACCCAGGTCCGCGAGTAAATGGCACCCATCGCCTTGCCTGCATGCACCAACCCATATACCGTCACGACTAAGCACGCATCACCAAAAAAAAAATGATGGCACTGAATCGGTGTTATACAAGCTCAGCGTAGCAGACACACTCGCATGACAACCTAGCATTTACTCGCGGTCCTGGGTTCGAAACTCGGTAGAGTACGAATTTAATTTCTCTAACCTGTATGATAGTATTGTTTGTACTAAACTATATATATATATATATATATATATATATATATATATATATATATATATATATATATATATATATATATATATATATATATATATATATATAAAGAATGCAAATCATATGGCGAATAACAACCCTCTCAAGCGTACTGGATCCACCAAGGGATCACGTTTGTCAGGGATTAATTAAAATAGATGCAATAAACTGACGACGAACAGTACGAAACTAGTAACTAACTAGCCTAAGCGCTTTCGACTCTTTGTGTTGTTGGGTTTAACGGCATTTTTCAGCACAGGAAAGGCTATACATGGCGGCCAGTATTAATTTGTGGAGGAAGAAACCGGGAAATCACCGGAAAGAACCACCGACCCACGAGAAGCTACTGGCAAGCTCTCTCACATATCCACATTCGCCGTTTTCGACTCTTAATGAGTCTTTTTCAAAGGCAAATACAAAACATAGTTACGACAAACAAATAAACACAAAAACGTTGCGTTTGTAAACCTCTACATTTTTATCTTCACATGTGCTAAAACTATAAATACAACCAGCTTGAATAGACTAGTTACGGAAACTGAAAACGTTGTATAATTCCCTAAATGTCTACAAGCCAAAGCGACATCTATTTTTACTTTGAGTACATATGTAACGCAGATTATATCCCGGATATTTGATTCTATACCGGTTATTCTTATAGTAAAAATTGAAGGATAAGAAGATTTAGAAAATGTTAAATTCTACTAGTGCATAGTTTTCATTTTCTAGTCTTCTTGGTTTAGACCGCTTGGTTTCAATGTTCTAAGGCGGCGTATCCAGTATGATTCCTTTTCCTTCCTGGTTTCGGAACTCCAGCTGTGGTTGTTGGCAATAGCGATAAGTATTATATCACTGAAAGTGTGGCCAGGGGAGGAGAAGTGTTCTGCGACCGGGCTTCTGTACAGCTTTTTTGTCATCCAATCAGATCTATGAAGGTTTATCCTTATGTGTAGCTTTTCAGTTTCTCCCACGTACTGAAGGCCACAGATCTTACATGTGATGAGATAAATCACATTCTCTGTTTTGCACGTTTTGTTTGGACCATGTATGTTTAGTTTTTCTTTAGTCACTGTGCTAGTGAATGTCTTGGTCTCTATCATATGTTGACAGGTTTTGCATCTTTTATCGCCACAGGGTCCAGATTGACTAGGTTGGTTTTGACTAGCGATTGTTGTTAGCTTGGCCCTGACTAGGATGTCCTTTAGGTTTTTTGGTCTCCGGTAAGCTACTACAGGTTTGTTCGGAAGTATTAGGTTTAGTATGTCTGACGATTGCACTCTGTAACAAACACTAATGCAACTGTTACTAACACAGTAGTCAACATCTCCAATTTAGAACTTACTGATGCAGAAATAAAACTTTTATCGAAAGGTTTGAGTTTATGTCCCCGTCCTAAAACATACGACAGAGGGAAGCTTAAGAATGACACCGAAGAATTCATCCGCCGACTAAGACTCAAAGCCCATTTTGCCTTGCAACCACCAAACAAATCAAAGGAAAATATAAGCTGCGAACAACCCACATTTAGAAAGAAAAGTAACTGGACCCCACCAAAAAGTTCAATTCCGAATCTGGAAACCTTTATCAACTCGGTTGAAAACGATACTTCCAGACATATCAACTATACTAACAAATATTCTAATTTGACAAAAGAAGAAACAGATGCCCTGCACTCACTGAAAAGCAGAACAGACATAATAATTAAGCCTGCAGATAAGGGTTCCACTGTTGTCGTTTTGAATAGGGAAGACTACATTAGTGAAGCAAGTAGACAACTAAGTGACGCTAGGTTCTACCAAAAACTGGACCATGATCCAACGCTGGAATATGCAAAAATCATCACTAATGTTATTGACGAGGCGTACCAAAGCGGACACATAGATCAGCAAACCAAAAACTACTTAAGCCCAGAAAACCCAAGAGCAGGTAGATTTTATCTTCTACCCAAAATCCACAAACAAGGAAACCCTGGCAGACCTATAATCTCAGGTAACGGGCACACCACAGAAAGGATATCAGAA
This sequence comes from Potamilus streckersoni, assembly GCA_016746295.1. NCBI lineage: Eukaryota > Metazoa > Mollusca > Bivalvia > Unionida > Unionidae > Potamilus > Potamilus streckersoni. Next base: position 1,682,866 of record JAEAOA010002091.1, read on the forward strand.
TATTTAGATCATTTTATGAGACCACATGTCCACAAATTACCATCATATCTTCAAGACACGACAGATTATCTCATAAAAAGCAAAGCTAGTGAACCATTACTGCCAGATACATTAATTGCTTCCTTAGACGTCACATCTTTGTACACCAACATACCGCACAACGAAGGGTTACAGGCATGTAGCGAAGCATGGGAAACAAGAACTGTAAACAATCCACCCACACACTTCTTAATCCAACTCCTGGAGCTTGTCCTAAAACTCAACAACTTTGAATTTAATGAAGAAGACTACCTACAAATCAATGGAACTGCAATGGGTACTAAAATGACCCCTTCGTATGCTAACATTTTCATGGGAAAACTTGAGGGAAAGCTCTTAGCATCGGTTGAGCGTACACGATACCAGTGGGTACGCTTTATCGATGATATAGAAATGAAGTGGCAGTATGGAAGAGAAAGTCTGGATGACTTCATATCAAAGGCAAACAACTTGCATCCTTCAATAAAATTCACGGCAGAAATTTCCAACTCAAACCATGTTTTCCTGGACACAACAGCCAGACTGGTAGAAAACAAATTACACACCGACATCTACTCGAAACCAACCGACAAACACCAGTATCTTCTTGCAACCAGCTGTCATCAAAAACACTGCATTAAGAACATTCCATATAGCCAGGCACTGAGGATACGCAGAATTTGCTCCGACGATGAAAGATTCCTAGAAAGTTCTGAAGAGCTGGCTAAACATTTAATTTACCGAGGCTACGACAAAGACCTGATTGCGGAGGCAATCCAAAGGGCCAAACAAACAAACCGTGATGACCTACTCAGATATGGACAGAAAGAAAAGGTTGATAGGATACCATTTATTCTGACCTATCACCCAGACAATCCCAAAGTAGGTAAAATCATCGCAAACCACTGGCCAACCGTGCAATCGTCAGACATACTAAACCTAATACTTCCGAACAAACATGTAGTAGCTTACCGGAGACCAAAAAACCTAAAGGACATCCTAGTCAGGGCCAAGCTAACAACAATCGCTAGTCAAAACCAACCTAGTCAATCTGGACCCTGTGACGATAAAAGATGCAAAACCTGTCAACATATGATAGAGACCAAGACATTCACTAGCACAGTGACTAAAGAAAAACTAAACATACATGGTCCAAACAAAACGTGCAAAACAGAGAATGTGATTTATCTCATCACATGTAAGATCTGTGGCCCTCAGTACGTGGGAGAAACTGAAAAGCTACACATAAGGATAAACCTTCATAGATCTGATTGGATGACAAAAAAGCTGTACAGAAGCCCGGTCGCAGAACACTTCTCCTCCCCTGGCCACACTTTCAGTGATATAATACTTATCGCTATTGCCAACAACCACAGCTGGAGTTCCGAAACCAGGAAGGAAAAGGAATCATACTGGATACGCCGCCTTAGAACATTGAAACCAAGCGGTCTAAACCAAGAAGACTAGAAAATGAAAACTATGCACTAGTAGAATTTAACATTTTCTAAATCTTCTTATCCTTCAATTTTTACTATAAGAATAACCGGTATAGAATCAAATATCCGGGATATAATCTGCGTTACATATGTACTCAAAGTAAAAATAGATGTCGCTTTGGCTTGTAGACATTTAGGGAATTATACAACGTTTTCAGTTTCCGCAACTAGTCTATTCAAGCTGGTTGTATTTATAGTTTTAGCACATGTGAAGATAGAAATGTAGAGGTTTACAAACGCAACGTTTTTGTGTTTATTTGTTTGTCATAACTTGAAAAAGACTCATTAAGAGTCGAAAGCGCTTAGGCTAGTTAGTTACTAGTTTCGTACTGTTCGTCTTCAGTTTATTGCATCTATATATATATATATATATATATATATATATATATATATATATATATATATATATATATATATATATATATATATATATATATATATCGTTCCAGATTCCTATGAAAGAAATCAAGGTATATAGGATTTTTGTATCACAAAGCATCATAAATATAATCCAGACAGAACAGACTGTGGTATCCTTGGATTCTGAAGTAGAATCTTGATAATAGTGGACAGGATATATATATATATATATATATATATATATATATATATATATATATATATATATATATATATATATATATAATTTAATGCAAATTCGTACTCTACGGAGTTTCGAACCCAGATCCGCGAGTGAATGGCAGCCATCGCCTTGCCTGCACGCACCAACCCATACACCGTCACAACTAAGCACGAATTACCAATAATTGATGGCACTGAATCGTTGTTATATAAGTTCGTGCGTAGCAGACACTCTCGCATGACGACCTAGTAATTAATTCTCATATATACACACATTTGTTCCATATTCCTATGAAAGACACCAAGGTATATAGGATTTTTGTATTACAAATAATTATAAATATATACCAGACAGAACAGATTGTGCTATCCCTGGATTCTGTAGTAGAATCTTGATAATAGTGGGCAGAAATAATAGTTTAATACAAACAATACTGTCATACAGGTTAGAGAAATTAAATTCGTACTCTACGGAGTTTTAGTGACTGAGCATGGCACTTTCATCAACTATCTATATTCAACATCCAGAGGATGCTGGTTTAAAAGCTTGAAAGAGGATAGATGCAAATGTATCTACTTTGTTACAAACAATAATATAATGTACAGAAGTTACTTAGCATGTACAGACTAACAAATTAGCATACTATCAGGTCATGCTTTTCTTGAACAGAAGACCGAAGTAACTACATTTACAATCATTGTTACGAAAGAAACACTCACGTCCGATCCTTCTCCAAATGAAATAGTCTCCTCGCGAAGGCGATCCTCTGTCAGCGTGTTGTAGATGCAGGTGACACGTATCTCATCTCCTTAACGAAATACAGATAAAGTAGTAAACAATTAGGAATATTACACGTTCACACTCTTGTTATATTGAGTTGGGTTTCTATACAGCAGGTCCAAAGAAATTATTTTTTTTTATTGTTTGATGTTTTATATCCCCACTAAACAGCTTGCATGTTAGTTGCATACAAGCCATGTCATACGAGAAGGAATCATTAATTAAAGGGTAAAGAAATATGATTTTCATACAGTTGATAAAATACATAAATCTGTTGCAAGAAACGGTGGGATTTTGTTCATAAACAGGTTTAGATGCAGTGATTAAAAACTGGAATCGTTGTGAAATACAGAGATATTCGTTCTGATTGTTTAAGTTCTAAATGACGTTGCCCCTACTTCTTACACCCTCTAGAAAACGATACGCAATATTAAAGTTTAGAAAGTTTTACTATAGTTAAGATAACGTCATGACTCGGTAGTTTCTCAGATATGATTCCCAAATTTCAATGATGTAGAATTACATTATCTTTTGTTCTTTTCTTGCAATTTAAGACTGAGCAGGAATGGTTCTGTAAATTGCTATATAAACAATGCTGATAAATATAATTTTTTTGTGATGGCTATACTCGTTAAATATATGATGTGATTTGGTCAATGATTACTATATGATGAAAAAAATTATTTTTCTGACGTGTTTTCATTTATCACACGAAGGAGTTGGGTATTTAAAAACAATCTTACCCGGGTCGATCCTGACGGGATTTTGTAGGTGATGAACCGGAGATGTCGTATAAGTGTAATTCGAATCATGAGCAATTTCTTGTATCATTTTCCCTTTCCTATACAATCTCATATAGCCCTCAGTACCTGTAATAAGCTCATTAGGCAATGTATTAAGATGATAAATGAATTTCAATTGAAGTTAGAGGTATGATTTATAGCAGACATATGGAAATAAAAGAAGGCATTTGATAAAATAACATTTAAACGCCATAGTAGTTAATTTAAAAAACTGTTTTAAGATCAAAATGCATCCCAGTTGTAAGAGCCATAAGAACGTACCGAAAACAACGGCATTAACATAATTCATTTTGGACTGTCGATCACTTGCTTTGTGAGAAATATGATAGTCGACTTTTGCATGGCATTATTGCACAGATCAGGCGACAGACTAGTTCACAGGCTGTTTACAATGATCCTGATTTTAAGATAATATATACTCATATTAAGAATAGGAGGTATAGCCATGTTTAGAAAGCATTGATAGCCATTACTGTGTTTTTAAAATAATGTTTTCACCAGCAAACTCGTCATTTTATCGAGATCAAATGTTGTTGCTAAAATAGTAGTTTATGGTCATCCGGTATATACAAGATAAGCACATGATGGTGGCGGTGAAAACAAAATGTCCAGTGCCTGTGATGTCACATTGTTTGCTTGATACGGTGCACAGCGTCAGTTTGAGCTGGCTTACACAACACAGTGTCAGTGTTTATTTTGAAATTCCTCATCACAACTAAACATTACATTGTTTCAATATTTTTGTGAAATGAAGATTACTGGATACAGAAATAAACATATTTAATGCAATGTATATGTGACCAGATATTAACAGCATTTGATTTGAAACATTGTGTAGAAAACGTAAACTAATCTCTTTTTAAGTCGGACTTGCATGACACATTTACCGCGTAAATATGATGTGGTTGGATAAAATTATGTTAATTGGGGAGAACGGTTTAAGTCTATACTCTTCTGCGAACACAATTGAACTTATTTACTTCAGTTAGTTCTCATTTAAACAAAGATTGTAATTGTACATAGGGTGGATTCCATGCTACAGATATACAGCCCATCCATTTCCACCCTCGATATCATAGGAGCAATACCCTTAGATTTACTTCTTGCTGTTCTTCTTGTCTTGGTGTTTTTTATGTTATGATATGTTATACGTAACATAGCAAACCCCTGTATGGATAAATTGGCAATATTGAAACCCCACTTTCCTTTCGCGAGTCGAATCAAAATATGGCGGTCAAAAATATTCAGTAAAAACAAAACGTTCCAGAAGGCGAGGTTGAAAAAATTGTCCCACGATCACAGCCAATTAGTAAAGAGAATACTTCATAATAATTTCATGAGCTTATTTAGACCAATCAGAATCAAATAAATAGATATGATTACATGTTATAATATCAAACATACGAAACTGCACACTCTACAGACTATGTGATAAACGTGTATATATATATATATATATATATATATATATATATATATATATATATATATATATATATATATATATATGTATATATATATATATATATATATATATATATATATATATATATATATATACACATATATATATAATATAGATAGATAGACAGACAGACAGACAGAGATAGATAGATAGATAGATAGATAGATAGATAGATAGATAGATAGATAGATAGATAGATAGATAGATAGATAGATAGATAGATAGATAGATTACCAAGAAAATGCATATGTATGTACACTCTTGTTAGATATATCGGATGAGTCAGCAGACGATTTGTGCACGTGGAGCTACAGGAGCCAGACTGCGCATGAGCCAGGGATCTAGGTGGAATGTGGAGGCCATTTTGTCCTATTTGCACGTTTCCCACATTATTAGGACGCAGTTTAGGCGTGTAGAACACACGGATTCCAGATTGATCTACCATGAATCAAACAGAGTTCACAAGAAACCCGAGTACTCCAAATCCTAAATGTCCTTATTATTATTAAGGAAAGTTACAACATTTCTTATTTGCAATATTATACTTACTCCATTTAATATATTTAAATTAATTTTCAATTCTCAGTCCTTTTTATTGGTATTTCTCATTTACAGTATTATACTTACTCCATTTAATATATTTAAATTAATTTTCAAATCTCAGTCCTTTTTATTGATATTTATCCAACAATGCTCATAAAATCATAATGCTTTTAATTGCCTTTATTTTGTCATAAATAAATGAGATAATTTTAAATATCGCGTCGATTACATTAATTGGACTTTTTATATGGCACCAGAATGCATGTACCCATTCCCGCAAACGAAGGTATGTTCATCGAAAATTGCAAAGATTGCAATATCATTCGCTTGGCCATCATAGGGGCAGCATGAGTTCTTGAACTGTTTTCATATCCCATTTATGAAATGTATCAGTAACCGTACGTCATATATGTCCATTTTAGGCTTAATTAGTTTTGCCGCTTCTTTTTACAACCCAACCCCAACCCTACCCCACATCTCTCTCTCTCTCTCTCTCTCTCTCTCTCTCTCTCTCTCTCTCTCTCTCTCTCTCTCTCTCTCTCTCTCTCTCTCTCTCTCTCTCTCTCTCTCTCTCTCTCTCTCTCTCTCTCTCTCTCTCTCTCTCTCTCTCTCTCTGCAGCATGATGCCCCAGTGCTAGACATCACTATAGGACACTTTACGACAAACGGTGAAAGTTTATGGGATGAAAATGTCTTGGAATAGGTATAATAATAACATAGGCTTTCACTTATGAATCTTAATTCTCGCCATATCATAAACATACAAACGATGGCTAAATCGAGGTTGAATAACACTGGGAGGCCAGAGAGTTAGAAATGCTGAAATAAAACAAATAAATCAGCAAACTCCTTATTGGGAAACTCAAACTCTTTGAAATGTTTGGTTTACAGGTATTGCGCTCTGAAGTCTGTTGGGTCAGACAGTTTTGTAAGGATTACATTCTGACCCCAATAATATTCACTGTATCAATCCGCGAAAAAAAAATGAATTAACGAAAATAATATTTTGCAAAACAAATTCGGAATTTTTAATTCAACGTTTGTACAGTTTGAAGTGTTGTAAACTGTCACTGTCTTAAATTATTTTAAAATTTCATAACTTCATTTATCAAAGTAGTAATGCAGCCATTAAGATCATTAATAGAGAATGGGAAAGGAAATCCACTCATGTTGACGGGTTTCTTTTGCGTTAAAGAAAATATAATAATCTGAAATAGTATGTTTTTCTTTGAACTGACATGTAGATGTATTTCAATCATGTAGTGGAAACATTGTATATTATCACTCGTGACATTTTAATGTTTCCACTTCACTCGCGAAATATTTTCTGATATCTGCTGTTTTAAAAGTTACATATCGTCAACTTATCCATATTATTGTATATTCATGTTTTGTGTACTACTACATTGCTTGTATGTAGGGAACGAGGTCAAAGAAAGTTGTGTTAACAACGTTTCTGTGTTAGGGACAAACTGAGCTTGTATCTCAGACATTGGTCAGAGATTCAATTGTTCGATTTATACCATGCAAAAAAAAAGTAGAAGTGTTACAGACATGATCATTCACTATAATCCCTACCCCCGCTTAAGAAAGACGGATCTCTAAGGAATTGGCTAGCATTTAACCTACAATAATATAAGGATAATTATTAAAATATGTTTTCGGGTTGGTGACATCATTCTCAAACTAGTGATGTCATCTGAACTCTATTGATTAGTTGGTGGCCGAATACCCAACGAGGAAAGTAAAAGGTACTGAAATTCCCAAACTTTGTTTAAATATGGCGGGTTAATAGATATATGACTTCTTAAGACTACCGAAGTGGCGATTATAAGCGAACCTAATAAGAGACAATCTCATTATTCACTGTGGTACAAGAGCAACTGCTTAAATCTAACCGTTATATTCTTCGGTAAAAATGTTTTAGCTTCTATTAAAATGTAAAAGGGACTGAAAAAAAAATTATCATGTATTCTTTCAAGCAGTTCGCCATGTTTACCTGTTATATTTAGTTCTTCACCATCGTTATTCCAATGAACTTGGATAGAGAGATAACTGAAGATATTTTTGCCGAACGGCATGCCGCCAGAGGGCGGTGCACATATCCTGTCTTCCATTCCTACACTCCATTGCACAAGCCATGTATTGCACCTGTTATCCAACTTTCCGCAAGGATGTGGTTTCTAAGAATAAGAAATAATGAAATGTTACATTTTTAGGTGGATGATAATGCGAGCCCTTAAAGGGATTATGGGAATAAATTTGAACAGGCTGAATACCAAGTCATATGATAGATGGAATGAAAAGTTATCAACGGCAGAAGTTACCAAAGGCAAGGATGTTCTTGCATGTTCCCTGTCATAAGCATACAGGATAATACATAGCAATTAAACCATACTAAAAGACCATTTATATAAGTAATAATAAAAATTTTATTTATAAATTATCTTTTTAGAATAATGCATGACTATATCTATATAAGACAAATATACGAACAAGTACTCAATCCACAATTTAAAAGGTGCATCCGGATGCATTTACAACCATTACTGAGTGATGCAAAATTCAAGGTGCCTGACCGAATATATTGGCAACATAATTGTTAAAAAAATTAGTTTTCCTCTTATGAGTGTCACCTCTCTGATACAAATCACTGAAATACTGTTTGTGAGACTAGAAGTGGGAGGTTAATGTGTATCTTTTTTGTCACGTGTCTGATCTCACCAAATCCTCGATATGGAAGGAGCAGCCGAAGAGAATTATATGATGCACTAGGTCCTTGTTGTATATGATCGGCTCAAACGCAATTGCGTGGTATTTTGTATCATCAGGAACCTTAATAGAAAAGATAAATTCGCATTATAACCAACTGAGCATATCTGAGCGCGAAGTGTCGACCAATCGTCTTTTGTTCTGAACACACTACGTGCACGCCAAAATCTTGTATCATATCCCCAAATTAAAAGTCTGTGTATTATTCCAGAACTTGTATATGCAAGTACTTGTCACGAAAGTAAGTGCTTTAGTCAAGGACAAACCAATTTTAATTAATAAGGTGATTTTTTTTGTATTTTTGGTGCACATCATGAACGTAGGATGATATTGAATGACAGCGAGAACTGTTTAAAGATGTGTTTTCTTCAGTGCATTAAAATGAAGTATGTACCTAATGGGACAGGTTTTGCGTCGAATGTTAAAATTGAGTATTCTTGAAATGCTTAAAGAAATATGAAATAAAATAATAACGACTAACTTTTTAACTTGAACGAGAGTAGAATTTTGATTTTAACCCATGACAATTGAAAATCATTACATGTTGTACTTGTTTGTGTCTACATTTGTTTAGGCGTTTGTTTATTAATGGATCTATTTGTTTGTGAAAGAATAACAAAGATGATAGAAATGTCGGTGTTTTATTTGAAGAAATTAGGGGCGAAGTCACGAATTTGGTAGTCTATTAAGATATCTTTACGCACTTCATAATTATGTGGTTGCAACATTGCTTTTAGGTGTTGGCTTGCATGGCCAGGGAATCAATATGGAGGATATGGAAATGCACATGTTTTGTGAAGTCACGTGAACACAACGGATACTCTAGGCTTGGAGGGGTCAGGAAAGCTACGAAACTAAATTGGTTTTGTGTACGAGTTGGGGTTATTTTACTGGATATTTATACTCAAATGCTTGCCTTAAGCTTCTAATTGCTACAATATCAGCTTTTGATGGACAATTTTAAGTACAAGAAAATGAATATTTTGAAACCTAATCACTGCATTTACAAATTCGAGAACAAATTCTTATATTAGACTAAATTATTGACACGATTACATAAAGAGGTGACGAGTGTGTAAAATGATTTGCTTTAATCAAGCAAGTTTACCTTGAATTGTTGACACACATAAAAAGTACGAGCTGCTGGCACATTAATCAAGGGAAGCCGAATATCTATAGTCCTAACATCTGGGCTATCCACATCACATGATTTGGTTGCGGTGGTAACAATGACGCTATGCAGGAGACATGTCAATAAGAGAACGACCGTAATCAATCCAACTGGCAGCTGAAATGAAAGATGTGACAGGTAAATCTCTCTGTCTCTCTTTCTTATATATATATATATATATATATATATATATATATATATATATATATATATATATATATATATATATATATATATATATATATAGTTATGTGCATTCTAGAGATTTATTTAGACATGCTCAGAAATCATTCATCCTAAATTGATAATAAATACATTAAAAATAATTATTTGGAAATGTGTGAGAGGCAACACTGTAAGATAGACTAGGGCAAACTGTTTACATTTGTACACAGAAACAAACTAATTCTTCCTGAAATATTTCTGATTTTACAGTATGGCAAGTCAACTCGGTAACAAATTTTGTGCCATTAAATTCTCTTACAATAAATGTAACTTAATAGTATCGCCTTTCATAGCGAAACTGGAGAAGAAGGCTAAGAGCACATACATATTCAGTTGAATGTGCTACTCATTTAAAGTGGTCCAGCGTAACTATTTAGGTTTCTTTTCTGATTAAGCAAATGTTCTGATCGTTGATGGTTAAGACATTTCATGACAAGATTATAAAGAAACAGTTTTTCAGCGGACCCGTTAGGTGTGTTGATAATTAGCAACTTAGGATAATCTATACTTAGTACATATACGGAGTTTACTGTAATTTATACGTTCAAATCTCCAGATCTTTTCGTCATTTCTAATATATGAATTATAGCAGCTTTGAAATAAATAATATTGACACATGGATACATTTGCATGCTCCGCCTCGTGTTACCGGAATAGTTGACATCATTAAAATCGACGCAATGTACATTAAAAAAGTACAAAACATGATGTGGAAAGGATTGATTCACCATCATGAACCATTGTAGTGTAATTAATTGGAAAGTTGCATTTGTAGTAGATGGTCATTTGTTTATATATAAGAGAGAGAGAGAGAGAGAGAGAGAGAGAGAGAGAGAGAGAGAGAGAGAGAGAGAGAGAGAGAGAGAGAGAGAGGGTTTATAACGTACCGTTTCCATTGAGTCCTTCCTGTTGTTATAAAGTAAGAGTTAGTTGGACCTTTTCAACTCTTCATGTATTGTTATCGACATGAGTAGAGATATAATCTCGATATAATCTCTATACATGAACTTTCACTGCATTTCTTATCACTGCATGATCTTGCTGTCTGCCATTATCTATAAGATATTACCTCAGTGCTTTATATCACGTCTCGTATACTTTATGTCACATCTCTTGTCCTTTATATAACAATTTGTGTGCTTTATTAAACTTTTTGTGGAACCTTTATCCAGGGTTTTGTTATTCCCTATTGTTGTGTTTTAAATTTTTTTACTTACATATAAAAGTCAGGTATGTTTTATAACTCGGTAACAGTTTATCTCTGGAAATATTTAAACGCTATCAACTTATAACGTAGCTTTATTCTTTTTACATTTCCGTTATAACAGTAGTGATTGGAGGCGTTATAGCGACATGGAACATGCTAACATAGGGTGTTTGCCCTATGGCTACATGAGGAATTGAACATAGATGGGTCTGTATAGCGACAAGGGAAATTTAACATAGGGAATGTATAGCGACAATGATTGAGTTTGTATGAAGAAAATGTGAATTGGAAAGGGGATGCGTCAGGGTACTGTACACTGGGGAAAGAATGGCAACAATGTTACAAGTGGGTGACCTAAATCGAGCGGATAAATTTGGCTGACCTGAATACGCACTACTCTAGAGACAACCACAGTAGAGACATTGACACAGAGGCCCGGTTAGAGACATAAACATACATACATAAATTTATCAAACAAACAACTGTAACTGACCGAAAACAAATTTAGGTAAGACAAAAATTAGGCATCTTTTCTAGACATATGAGAGTGACTGAGAAAGGCCTTAGGTTTTCGTCTAATGGTTGTCATTCTTTCTTCTACTCCACCAGTTTCTCATTATGACCAACACATTTCCCTCTTCTTTATTTTTTCTTCTCCCCCTCCTCTTCCTTATTTCTTCTTTTCATTTGCTTTTTCTTTAGGCACCTTATCATTGTAGGCTTTGATTTGTTCATTTTCTTCATATTCCTCCTTCTCCTTCTTTTTCTGTTTGACTATGTCCCTTAATGTATCATTCACTCTCCTTGAATTAGAAATTTCCATCTTCAGTCGGTGGTGGCTATAACAGCCATGTTCCATCCTGACTAGCATTTCCCCCAGATCATCCACTACTTCGCGCAATTTCTGCATTTCCTATATATTGTTAATTGCCATCTTTGTTTTTCAATGTTGAATGACCCGAATGACAAACTGACTTTCCCATTTACCATATTGCATGAGAGACGGGTGAGAGACGAGTTATTGCCTGCACCGCGAGCTCTAAAATGAATCTCGGGTGAGAAAAAAATCTTATCCCCCAGTGCATTTATGCACTCACAGTGTTCTCCTTTGTTAAGCCAACAGGTTGTGGGAAAATAAAGTCTCAAAGCGAACTGTCTGAAGGGTTATGAAGAGTGGGACCTATCACAAACTCATTCTGCTGAAATGCCTGTATGCTGATGTATGAGACGTCACGTTTTATTGGGCAATCCTCATATGATGTCACCCGTTTCCTCGTTTATACACTCTTAGTTGCACATGATTTCTAGACGAGAGGGAATCGGCCCACACACTCGCCTTTTAAATGTAAGATTTTGCAGGGATGAGGGGAACATGGGAAGAGACAAAAGAGCCGGAAGGCAGTCCTTGCTGATGTTATTGCATTGTTTTGAAGGTTAAGTCTGGTGTGGGTTAGAGCTGCTTCTTCTTCTTCTGTGATCGCTTTTATTCGGCGAGCAAGCATAGTTAGGATGGTTGTTTGTTAATTTAGAACGGTGATCAAGTGCTCGTATTCGTTTGTCGAAGTACTGTCCAATTCGGATTTCGTGTCAATATGATATACCTTATTATGGGGCAATGGGTTGATGGCCCTAATAAGACTGAGGTTAAACCTCGTCAGGAAACAATAGTCCTCTCAGGTGTTTGCAAATGGGTCATTGGCTTTTTGTTAAGGGAAAGACAAAACCACTCACACACACAGACAAACGCTACCAAAAATCACTAATATAATTGGCAAATTGATCAACCTCTATTTCTTAGAGATCTGGTTAGCCGCGAGAAAGGCTGTTGTTTAAAGATCTCCAAATGCGCCTGGTTAATGCGTGCACCTTCCAGGCCTAGCACCAGACATTCAATGCCGACTCCAGTCCTGCTCCCTTTTGACTACTGTTGTTGGGAGCGCAGATGGTTGATGAGTGCCCTCATTATCCCAATTCTCACTTTTAGTGATGGCGAACCCGTGGTTTATATGGTCTCCTTGCTGAGGCTCCCACTCTTTCCTCTGGCACTCCAATTCTTCGTCCCAGTTCTCTGTCTTACGGACCACGAGTTTCTGTGCTGGTAGGAGCTGTGGTGCTTAGTGCTTTGGCGATGTCCTCGCCATTGCCTTCATTCAAAAGCTCGGCCTTAGCATTAGGTGAGGATGGATCATTTATTTCCTCCCATCTTCTTTCTTCTGTCTCTACTCCTCTTCAATCTTTGTTTTTACCTGGTTTGCCACCATCTCCAGCTCATCCAGCAGGCGCCAGGTATACTCCAGGTGCATTTGGAGTTCTAACAGATTTGATATCCTACCCAGTTTCTTGTGGTTGACGGATCAACGATGATAGCCAGAAGGATGAACGTTCTATAGTATATGCTTGAAGCACTTACAAACGCACTCACAGACCAACACACAAATACATATAATCAGTCAACATTTCTGTCCACTCTTCGTACTCCTTTTTAATGTCTCCTCCAAAGACCTCTTCTATTAAATCTTTTTGCCACTTTTAGAATTCTGACATTTTCTATCTCTTAAGGCTTTGGCATCATGTTTTGACTGACACAATGTTTAATGGACGGTTGCTTCATTCAGTTTAGCTGTATTTACGGCATCTTCACAAGTTGAAGCGTCAACAATAGATTGACAGACTGGAGATCGCACTGTTTAATATGTAGGAAACATCTGAGGTTTATTGGTACCAACACCTTATACCTCATATAATGCATAATGATAGAGAGACGTTAAAGAATATATATCTTTATACACTACTTTTTAAAAAACAAACCAGACACATTTTGTTCAAAATATATTTGTATTCAACCAACAATCAACGAATAGATAATAACAGTACATTTTCAAATAATAATTTTTTGACGAGGATGACAATGTTGTGAAGTCAAGTTTGACTTCCACTGATGTTGGTCATTTGGCAATTGATATACTCTACGTTTTCTAGCTAAAGAAAATATCCAAGAAGTTTTGGCGCAGTAGGACGCTTTCTGCGTCGTTGTTTTGACTCGACCGTTTTGTCGCCGCCGTTATGGTAAATAGTAAATTGTTGGAAAGTATAACATATTTCTAAAGCCTAAAAAATGTTGTTTATGAAAGTATTCAAGAAATGTTCAAAGCATTTCTCAATAAAAGTAGTCCATAACATTTGGCAATAAAATAAGTTATATTAATGCAGCAATCGTCATTATTATACGAAATTTAAGCCTATAAATAAAGTTAGTTCATAAAAGTATTCAGAATTCGATTCAATGAATAGGCCTACTCTTCAATTTTGTAAATTGTCCAGTTCATTAGTCCATCAGAAAGTTATGCGATAGTCCTCGAAGGTACTTGATGATATTTTGCTCTCTGTAACTCTCAACAATTATACTGATTCTGTCATCGTCTTCAACGTATTTTCGGCGCTTTACAGAGGGCAGGTCTACACGAACCAGTTGCTCATATACTAGGTCACACCTTTACTGAACAGCGCAGGTTCCGTCTATAAATCTCCAAATGTTAGCGTGATCCATACCAAATTCGGCTTGCAGTCTTAGACGGTTAATCCTTCAATTGTTTATTTTAAATATACCAATAAAATATTTTTGCTGAAACGTTAGAGAAAATTGATTATCTTTGATGTACCGATTTATGTGTATAAATACAACGCAAATAGACAAAATGTTAATCAGAATTATATACTGTCAAATGTGAAACTTAAACGTTGCGTGTTGATAATCTCATCCTAAGAGTAAGTTAAAAAAGAGTAACTTATGAAAATTAATAGCATTTTAGATTTTCTGCAAATTCATCAGACTACGCAGTCACTAAACCTGATGTTATAGTTGACAGTCCAGACACGTAATTAGTCCCCCTAAACGGTCGCGTGAAAATGGCGGAGCCATGAAGACAAGTACCCTGAAAATAAAAATCCATAATGGTCACCAAATCATCTACTTTTTGCTAGACCAGTCACGATCCAAATTAGACACTAAATGTTTTAAACGATATCGAAGACTGCGTTGATGGAGAAAATACACACAACATTTTCCACGTGTGTGTTGGCATCAGTTAGTCTCAAGAGACGATGTAAATGCAGTCATGAGAGGTGTTCCTGTTGTTAGTTGAGCAGTGTCTTATGTGGCTATGGAACCCCACATGGGAGTGGCAATCCTTGCTGCTATTGCTGCACCTGAAGGTAGAGTCTGGTGTGGATTGGAGCTGCTTCCTCTTCCTCTGATTTTGTTTTACTTCAGCGAGCAGAAGTAGCTTGTCCTCTCCGGCTTTCAGACCAGTTATTGGAGCATGTCGCCAGCTGAACTTGTCCAGAGCAAGCTCCTCCCAGATGTTGACATCTATATCAATAACTTTCATGTCTTGCTTGCAGACATCCTTGAAGCGAAGATGTGGCCGTCCAGTCGATCATCTGCCAGAGGAAAACTTAAACTAGGGAAGGTCTTTGCTTATTCGTCTGTCATCCATCCGACGTACATGCAATATGTGCATTGTAATTTGAGATTATTGAATCGTGTCGTCTGGGCTTTTCTACTCATAGTGTCGTCTTCCAAAGGCGATAATCAAACAACTCCACACAAGTATCGTGGGGAAAGTAGACGGCTACACAGTGGGATCCTGGGAGGTGATTGTCATAGGTGTTGATGAAATAAGCTTGACGGTCTTTAGGTTTGCGATGAGTAAATTTATCTTTAGCGCACACAACAAGATACTAAGAAGCGGTGTATGGGCTGTTTTTTAAAGGGTAATAAATTTCCCAGTTATCAATATACATTTTTTCACAGGTGGTAATGAGTTATCAATTCAATCCAGACACTTTACTTGAAAATCTCTCTCAAGTGAACGTCTCTGCGCTTTGCTTCCGTACTCTGCCAAGAGAGATTGGATGCCTCTGATCCCTAGAGTAGTCATTGAACGGGAGGAATGATCGTTATACCATTGATGCAACTCTGCTTCTTCCGATATGAGACCCCAATCTACTTCCAAGATATGCTCCAATCATATTTGCAAAGGGGCTTCTAATTATTTCTCTTAACCTGCTAATTTCTAGAGTGTTGTCAAATTCAGCATGCAAAATAACGTTCACCGTCTTGGGTAGAGTATCTGCAAATTTAAGTTCCACATGCAGTTGGCCAGATATCATAGGTTAAAATGTACCTCGCCGCTGTTTTGGTTTGGTAGTACCCACAAAATCCCGTAAAGCATAGCCTTCATTATAATTTCTGTACGAAATACCTTGGCTACTGTTGGTCCCTAACTGTCCCTTTGTGTAATCCCGAGTGGGCGAATGGCCTAAAGTGCTCAACGTTCCAGATCATTGCCATCTCAATCCTGTCTGCCTTGGGATCGAGTCTTGAGTTTTTTTCAATGTGGGTATGTGAAAACGCTTGCTAGTATCTTGTCGTGGGTCGGCGGTTCTTTTTGTGGTTTACCCGGGTTCTTACTACACCATGTTACTGACGGCCATGTATAGTCTATCTTGTGCTAAAAATAGCATTAAACACTACAGCAACTGCAACTACAGCAACAACAACTGTCCCGTTGCTTCTTACAGGGACAAGTACGATCTCTAGTAATTCTTCTGGGCAAAGATAGGTTCAAAGGGTCTGTTACACAAGATCTTGCTATCTCCAATAACTTCATTTTGTGACGCGTCAAAGTCATGAAGAAATAAAGGATTTTTATTGAGAAATCCGTTGAAGGCTGAATTCTTGAAGATGTTAATAATCGAACGTTTGGATAACTGTCCATGGAACAGATAATCTTCAAGCATTGATTGATATTCCCTGGGAACGGTGAAGGTGTTCACTTCCACTCGTCGAATCGGCAAACGTTTTGCTCAAAGTGTGACTGTTGTTGTTTCCCACTTTAGGTAACACTTTCACTCGTCGCACAAAAGGTCTGGCTTCTTCAGTTTAAGTTTGTACTCCTTCTTATGAGCCATGAAATTGAAACCTGTACTGCCCCGATTCACATGGACATCCAGTCCGTTCAACACATTTATGTTTTCCAACCACATGCCAAAATTCTAGAGATCCATCAGTCTAAAGTAGGACTCAGTGCAATTTTTCTTTTGACGCTGAGTAAATCCCACATTTTGGTCGTCCACATCAATCGCAGTGCTGTGTAACTTGGTGATGCCAAGTGCGTCATATTTCTAAGCATCCAGATGAGTCTCTTGGTGGATTCTTTACTTTTCTGGCTTCGAAAGGTAAAACATAATCGTCGCCCGTTTTTGAACTTTGACGTTTTAAGTCCAAGTAACTGCTATTCAGATCAATGGAATCTTTGTGCTGTCCTTTTTTTTCAAACTCGATGAGTGCTGGATCTATCACATAGGAGACGGGGGCAAATTCTACAAATTGGGATTCTTCAATCGTCATCATGCTGGGTGCCATGGCAAACAGAGGTACAGTTCCGACTTGGAACATATCCAAGAATCTTGGTGAATCTTTTTTGTCTTTTTATTATTCAAAGAAGTATATTTCTCTGACAGTTCCTCTTCGCTTCGTATTTCTGACTGAGTGTGTGTGATTCTATTTACTTTGAGGGGTGACGTAGTCGCCTCTTTCTGCATTGAACATCTTGTGACGTCAGGGAAGCAGTAATGTCTAACGTGATGGAATCCAGGGCATTTATATTAGTTTCTCGTCGGTCCAAATTGTCTTTTCCAGTTTCAAGCACGACATTGTTTTGCCTGCTCTCAATGTTCCTTTGAAATTTTGTTTGTCGATGATGACATTTTGAAGCAATTCTTTTCAGTGCGTCAAAGCGGCTTTTTTTCAAGGCGTGCAATCCTCGTGTAAGCATCGGTTTCAAAAAAGTTGGCCATCGAACGAACACAGTTTCCATCATATCTCCTAAACCATGTCCTCACTGCAGAGCGACTAAATGGTACACAGGACACATGACTTACAATTCCTCGTCATTAACCCCGGCATAATTCACTTTGAAACGAATGACTCACAGTAATGGTTCGGATGTGTGTCCCACAATTTTGTATCCCACTTCATTAGAGCGTACAAAGATCAAATTTAATCATTGGTTCAGTTCTTTAGGGAGACAAAAAGCTTTAAAAATTTCAAGTTGTTTGTGGTGGGTGGTATAAGTGAATCCTTGACCATCTTGTGGTCTATACCCAAAATATCAAACAATTGAGACAAAATGTAATGGCATCCAAAACTTTCATAAGCAGGCGACGAACTACTTTATGATGCTCGAGGGTGACACTTCATTTCGCTTTGTCCAATGCGTTGCTAAGGAACTCATTGAATTTGGAAGCAATCCTGTCCATCAGATGTTGCCCTGTAAACTAATAGCTTGCATGAATTTTCATAATATACATGTGCCGTATTGTATCGTGTGACACTGGTTATTTCCAAGAAGAATCTGCAGTTTCGTTTCATTAAAATATTGTTGCACTTGGTCGTTAAGAACTTCGACCTCAAAAGTATTTTGATTTTAAGTGATGTTTTTTATTTGTATAGGATGAATCATTTCGACCAAAGCGACTTCCCTATGGGCTTCGAGATTCAGTTAGATGGCCTGATGTAATTTCGCCGTGAAACAACTCAACGTGTTGTGGGAAACACTTCCATTGAACTGTTAAGTACAATTAGTTGTTCATAATTCTAGAGTTTTACTGTCCTAGGGGTCACTCTAAGTCAGAGAAGTGTCTAAAAGAGGGTTGTTTTTGTTTTGGTCGTGACTGTTGGGATGGTGACTGAAGTTGGTGGCAAGACTCCCGTTGTTACCGTTGGAGTATTTCAAAGAAGGATTGTGTAGAAGATAACTGCAGAAGATAACTGAAGATAAGATGTAACTGCTCATTAAAATAATCCTCAATGATATGCTTTTTTATGCAAACTCAAATTGGCAATAGCAGCACCGATGACACAATACACCAGAAAGAGTTGGCAGAAAAAGACAATTTGCATAATAAGGACACGTACTGTACACCAAAAGGGTTGCTTTTGTAGATCTTGCAAAGAAGAATTGGAGAAGGAGTGGTCAATGCTGTTCTAGTGGATATGTTGAAGTGCATGGTTTTCACTCCATTTTATATTAGAGACTTGCGAAACGTCGATCTAAGATTAAAAACTGGGAGGATATCCTTTCAATGTACTTTGCCTTCATTGACACGTAGTTTTCTCACTTCACGGGATATTTTCATCAAGAAATCTTTCGATGTACGTATCGTCTTCCTTTTTTTTCACTCGTTGTATCTCAGGCATGTACAACGTTCCTTTTAATACTTCCCCGTTCATGTCTTCCAAATTCTGTACGGCAGAATGCCAACCATGCACTCGTCCAGCGACACGAAACAATTCGGTGGTCCAGTTGGGTAAGTTACCTTTGTCGAAAATACATTTGGCTTTACCAGTGCACACCCAATCTACCGTCGTTGACACTCCATCTTTCCTAGGGACAGTTGCAGTCAGAGACACATCAGCCATATGCTCAAAGACGGTTACTTTGTTGGGGGAGTAACTTCTTCTGGGGCACATGCGATAGTCAGATGGTAGGATTGGTTGTACGCTTTGACCAGGTGCGTTAAGACATTGATGTACTTGAGAGTGTGTTGATATGTAAAACATTATTAAATGCGTTCATTCAAGGTGTGTTGAGAAAGTTCCAAGATGGTGGCTTTGGTTTCGGGATTCTCGCTACTGAAAAAATTAATGTCTCGTTTCTTTAACTCGTTTTAAAAAGCTTGGTTCATAATTATTAGATGCCTTCATCGGTTTGTCATCGAAGAGAATAACGACGGCTTTATTTCATCATCATTTTTAGGGATCACATTAAATTAATGACTCAGTGCTTGATTTGGAAGTTAATGGCAAAATTGGAAAAGACGTCGATGACACAAAACATATTTGTAGCCACGATTGTATGTGGCCGAATGTGAGACATCAGCTAAATCGTCTTGCCATTGATGATAAGTGCACAACACTCAGGTGCTATATCTAGAAATATATGTCGAATGGGTGAGTGTAACGTATAAGTGGCCTGTTCTTATAACCATTATCTCAACTGTGGTAAACGGACACATTTAGCTGGATTTGTCAGCACGAAACAATTTCTGAACTCTTTTGCAACTTGCAGGATTGGCTGGATCGTAGTTAATGCTGGCTAAAACATTCTCCATCGGACTCTCACTCTCCCTCCTTTCAATACGTCATCCATTCTTCACAGATGTTACTCTGGCTGGGGTAAGTAGTAGAAGTCATAGCGAAGTTCCCATGATGTTGTGCTGAATCGCTGAGGTCATAGCGTACGGCATCCCTAAAATCGTAAGGCACAGCATCACACTCGACTTGCGAATGATAAAATATGAATTGTGTCTCTTTAAAATGATTCATCTTTATCGCTTGGCAATTTTGACCATAATGTATTATCTGCCTTGGACGTTTTCCCTCTTTATATTTTGACAATATCAACGTGTCCGGAAGGTAAAGTGAAGTGGTTGGAAAGCCGCACTCGCACATTCTGATACACGATTTGATAGTTTTTCCAAAGATCGATTAACTATTTGGCTTGTGGATAAACGTACAATCTTGTGAGGCTCGTAGGTGGTCAGTTTAATATATTGATCCTCTCCAGACTTCAAGGCTTCTTTCAATACCCAAAAGTGCATTTGACTGGTGCTGTAAGTTAAAGTCAATCCTTACATTGGTGCACTTCTCTCGATATTAGTAGCCATAATTGTTGGACCGACACTAGCAAAACTTAGAATCTTGTCACCGGGCTGCTTCTATATGGTATCCTTCGATGTTAGGGTAACGGTGACTAAGGCGATCAATGTAAAGATGCAACTCTCCGTACCAAAATACAGCACACGATGTGTAAGGCTTCGTACAATTTTAAACGAGCATGGGCTGTCACGTAGGCTACAATAATATTTCCAAATTCATCGGCCTGTACAAATTCCAGTTCTCCTTCTTAATTTACCAGGATCAAGTTTTCACGAATTACGTTCATGTTTTTCATGTATTTAGTTTGTCGTGAATCATCTGGTATTAGCGGAAAATATTCTGTCAAATATCCCTTATTGTGCTATTCTTTTCCCCAAAGAAATTTGACATCACTTTGGAAAACGATAGCCTTCCTTCGTTTTTCTCAATGTGATCTAAAGTTATGTATTCCTGTTCAAAACATGTATCTTTGAATTTTTTTTGTTTTTGGAAGGATAGCCGTTAGCTTCTTGTTTTAGTTTTAAAAAGACATTCACATAGTCTGCGAAAATGCCTTTTTGAGTCTCGTCAACCCTGTGGTTCTGGTTTTTCTTTTGGGAAAGTGGTAAATTCTTTCACTTCTAACAATTGGTTATCCCATGTCTAGAGATTTCAACAATTATACGTTGAAACACGTTCCTGTCAAAGCGCGTTCATCCTGGGTGTACTGAAAATGTTGGTATTAGTTGTCTGTTTCGGCAAGCACTGCACAATGGAAACATCAGCTTTCCTGTGCAATGATGAGGTAAAACGGGATGCAAAGCAAGACGTTACATTTACTCAATCCATCGTACTTTCGAATGTTTTCCAAGTCGATGTGTTTCGTCAGCTATTGCAAGGGTCCAGTGGGAAAGTGACAATATTTGCACATGTAAGGAGACAACCTACACACGTCCAGTTATTTGATTTATTCCCGTTTCCTCGTTGGCATGGTACAGCAAATATGTGCCATTCGTCCGATTAAATTCAAGATTGGTTTTCAAACGATGATTGTACTCGTGTTTCCACGTTTACACGACTTGGTATCCTTGCTGTTTTGACTTTAAGCGTGCTTGACAAGAGGCCTCGAACAAGTCTTCCATGGTTCGTTGTCAAACCTTATTTTTGGTGTATCGTTGAGGGTAGTAGATCGGGCATTCTTGAAATAAGCAACCGTTAAACTCGTACACGATCGTAAAGTTTTATAAGTTCCAACCATCCACGGAATACATTCCAATGGTCTCTTCGCCTACTCCGTTTCAAGCGCGTTGGATCCATTTGTCATCCCTGTCGCACAAGTAATGTGGCCAGCGTGGAGCTAGGAGGGTAATTGAAGTTTGACAAAACTGGGCGTTTGAGGCGTATGACAGCCGAGGTCTTATCGGGTAGGAATGTAGGAATCGTTTGCTGTAAGCTAAGGAGCACGCTCTGGCAATGGTGCAGAATTTATTCAAAGAATCGATCCCTATTTTTTCCATGAACGATTCTCGAAATTTTACACAGCATCGCTATACAATATCCACTTCGTAACGACTATATTTTAACATTTGTATCCTGATAGTTAAAGGAGTCCAAGGCGTGAGTTTGGTATCATGCCCAGAAAGCTTCTAGTTCTTCGTTCCGCAAGTTTTGGGGTCATAGTAGTACGCATCAGGCAAATGTGATAGAACTGCGAGTAGATTGGCTTCAGTATCGAAAAAGTGCGGCAAAAACACATTTGGCCATTTTTGTTATTCCAAACGTTTTAGACATTCGTCTCAAAGGCATGGACAAATAAACTCCTCTAACTATTAAACAATTTTAGGAATTAACAAGTTTCTTTTACTCTGTGAACCTTGCGTCTTCAGATGTTGTTGGTAACATGTATGGCTGACAAAGATGAGAAAGTTTTCAATGCAGTCTTTTGTGTCCTTCACCAAATGGGAGGACAAACATCCTTTAAATTTTCATTGAAAAAGTTTGTTTTCTTCTCGATTGTTATAGCCATAGTCACATTGCTTACAATAATAACTGTATTCCTGGAATCTAGTAATAATGGTAATGGCATCGAAATGTTCATCGTGTTGATATTCGTGAATATATTTTCCGTCTTCGAATTTTTTGCCTCGAAACAACAGGTGCCATATTGCTTCTTTGAGAGCACACTTTCAACTTTTAGTGTGGAACTAAGACATCTTGCAATTATTGCATTTCATTAACGCTCAGATTGTGTCTTTAGACAGATCAGCTTGATGAAACTGGAGTTCTGCTTCTCTTTGTTGTTTGGCTTGGCTCGATTTCTGATTTGTTCACCAGGTTAGTTTCTATCCTGATGAATCGTTGGTGTCTGCAAACGTTCGTCCCATGACGATGGCACGAGCGAAGTACATTTTGTCTTGAGGGTTGTTAATTTGGACGAGTCTACTCTTGATACTGCTAAGGTTATCCACCAATAACACTTTTCTGCGTTGGCTGGTCACTTTGGGAAGAGAAACGTCCGGCCTGTATAAAGTTGTTGTTCTATGGGTAATGTGAAACTGGTCGTTTAATTGCTGTACGTATTGAATCATGTAGATGACTTTTGAACATATCAATTCTGCTAGGCTGCCAAACTCCATCCAAACAGTGGACTTTAAAAGATCGTGAGAAATATAAAGTCTCAAGCGATTGTCTTCTTTGGCTCGACAATGTCGTTTCATTGTAGTTAACAAAGAATCCCAGATATCATTGATGAACTCCTCTGCTTTCTCGAGCTGTACGTCGGACTTGAACTCTTTAAATTTCACCGTGTACGTGTATAAAGTAGTTCTAAACTGTCTCGACGTGAGTTTATCCATCTCTCCATGGGATAGTACTTATAGAGAGATATTGGAAGTGGACTTTGGTTTTGACGTAGACTTCATGGGTCTTGATTCTGGCTCACTAATGTCATCTTCAAAATCGCTGGCATGGATTTGAGCCAAGACCTCAGTACGAGGCGATACGTCACGTTTCTGACATCTTTCTTCTCCTTTCTCCATGAATTGGTCCGATTGTTTCATCCTGTTTGCAAAAGGTCAAATGGCTACATTTTAAACGTAATGGTTTCGGTATATAAATGTAATAGCTAGTGTCGAATCTATATAACGGTCAGTGTCATTCCCTCGAAGTACTCATTTCACTCTTAGTCTGACCAGAAGGATGGAAGAGCCAACACCGATCGAACTTCTGATCATATTTGCGAGGCGTCTTACGAAGGTTTTATTCAGAGAAGCCGACGGAATACTCCCTTCCCCTTTCGAGTTAAAAGTCAATATACTTGCCATATCTGTTAGAAAAAAGGACATTGATCTTCAGCATGCCCACAACGGCAAAGCATGGTGGGCATTAAAAGAGATAAAGATCAAGATACCTGTTATCATTGTCAAGAGAAAGAACACTGGTTTCAATCTGCACTAAGAAACGAAAGGAGGTAGAAAGAGATTCCGAACAGGAATAAAATATACACTCCGAAAAGCGACAACTCAAGACACGTTCAGAAAAAGAAGTAAAGCATTCAAGAATAAAGTAAGGAAGGAGTCGAAAAACATACGAGAGTGCAGAAATTCGTAAAGCACTAGAGAGTGAAAGGACAAAGAAAGAGACAAATGGACTTTTTAAATTATGCATTCTGCAATTTGATTTTAATTTGTACCAGAGAATATACCAGAAAGAAAAACCTAAATGTCTCTTGCTTTTGATTTTCATAACCATAAGAACCTGCACTCACGTGTTTACACACGCACATCATCGGAAAAGATGCATTTGAGTTTCACTTGATTTTGGCAAACATTGAGTAGTCTCTTTTAGAGAGAGATGGGTGGCCCTGAAAAGTACCGTTAGGTGTTTGTTTAATATTTCTTGTTTACAAAACAAAAGCAACTCAGGATCGGGAGCGAATGAGATTTAACTGCTTTTCCCTTTGCCACCAGGAAGACCTACTTCTGGACGTCCTTCTGTCGATGATTTGGTAGAAATCACTATTGTTGATGTATCAGGAGTAGTGATAACGGGATTGGAGTGTTTGGTCTAGAATTGTCTTTTCCTCTTGTGTCGTATTCAAGAAGTCTGATAGATTTGTTTCTGACTCCTTAACTTTGCCGATATGTTTAAGAGGGCCTTCGTTACTCTGCTTTTCTCATAGACTTTGTTTTTCTGCTTATTCTTCTTTGTGTCCTTTTGTTCTTGTCTCTACTTCTTTTCGCTGTTGTTGTTGAACGAGATAGGCTTGATCTGCTTCTTTCTGCTGCTGCAAACATTTCTCTTTCTGCCTCTGTTGAAATTCATCGACGTACGGTGAGGAATGAGAAAGCGGCTAATGCACTGGTACCGGAGTAAATTCTTCTGAAGAGAGAAACTAGTTTTTTCTGGAAGTAGGATTCTACTTTGTTTGCCACTGATATGCCTTTACTCTTCGTCTCCACTGCTGGTGCACCGTCATAGTAGTTTCCGTCGTGTTGTGACTATGTCACATCGACTCACTGCGTACAAAATGTGACGTCACAGGTAGCTATCTTCGGATTGAAAGACAGACTCCGCAACGTGACTGAACTTTGTAACTCGTGCTAAGATTGGTGAAAGAGGTCTACTCTTCCACTATAAATAACTGTCGTTCATCTGATTCCAATCACTTGTTATCGTCACAAGATGTTGACTAACGTAGAATCGGTACCTTCATATAACCGATGATGTTCGACCCGGATTATCCCGAGTGTGTCAAATCATCATCGGATATCACCAAGATCGCCGATACAGACCTCTGCAAACAAAGAATCTACGTGAAGTGGTAAGGGTTCTGACGCCAGCCTTAATATACGTCTCAGATGTCAGAAGAAGTTTGAGGAAGACAAGGAGATGTGTGCGATGTACTCTATGTTAACTGAATGGTGTTAACAAGATACCAAAGGCCCTTTTCAGGGCAACTCATATGTCTAGAAAAATTGCCTATTCTCTGTTGCCTAAATTGTTTTTAGTCGAGTAAATAGTTGCTTGTTTGATAATATTGTGTTATGAAGTAAATAGTTTCTAACACCACCAGTTAATCATTTTAAAGACAAAACTACATAAACAATAAACATTCATTCCATTCCAGATTGTGAGTTACATACATTAATTAGTTTTGATCCATTTGAATTCTCATGTTACATGTTTTTAGTAAATAATCCAAGTTCCAAGTTCTTGGTCGTTTACTTTCAACATTTTGTGTTTGTACATGTGACATCATGCTTGTTTTTGTTTCGTTTTTGTTTTTATCAATCAACAGTCTGGTGTCTTTTCACAAGGTCAATAAGTTCTCAATATCGCAGCAAACTTAATTTGGATTTGAATCATACTTGGATTTGATTAAATCAGGCTTGGTCTAGATTGAATCATGGACTGGACTGAATCATGTTTGGTTTAAATTCAATCATGCCGGGTCTAGATTAAATCAGACTTGGACTAGATTGAATCATGCTTGGACTAGATTGAATTATGCTTGGATTAGATTGAATGAGACTCGAATTCAAGTGAATCAAGCTTGGATTATATTACATAAGGCTTGCACTAGATTTAAAAAGGCTTGCACTGGACTGAATCATGCTTGGACTAGATTAAATCAGGCTTGAACTAAACTGAATAATGCTTGGATTAAATTGAATCATGCTTGGACTAGATTGAAACAGGCTTGGACTAGTTTGAATCAGGCTTCAATTTGATGCAACAGGCTTGGACAAGATTGAATCATGCTTGAACTAGATTGACTCAAGCTTGGACTAGATTGAGTCAGGTTTGGAGTTAATTGAATCAAGCTTGTATTAAATTAAGCCAGGTTTGTACTGGGCTGAACCATGCTTGGATTAGATTAATCAGGCTTTGACTAGATTTAATTAGGCTTTGAGTAGATTGAATCTTGCTTGGACTGGGCTACATCATGCTTGGACTAGACTGAATTGTATTTGGACGTGGGCTGGACTGAATCATACTTGGATTAGATTGAATCCGGCTTGGATTAGATTGAATCAGGCTAGAACTAGATTGAGTCATGCTTGGACTGGATTGTGTCATTCATTGACTACACGGAATCATATTTGGACCAGATTTAATCATACTTGGACTAGACCTATGAATGCTTTGCATCACCTTTGATTGTGCATTTACAATGCTGAAACGATTCTTGGAACGCTGACATACAGTCTCTGATCTGTCATTCCCATGACAGATTTATTCATGCTTACACGTAAGAAAACATCTGAACCAAAATTTGTGTTTCCAAATAAGTTGCAAATAAAAAAGAATAGGAAAAAAGGGATTTTCAAATTATATTCAGAGATTTAGAACTGGCAAGTATAAGGAACACCATTCATGAAAGTTCAGATTCTGATGTTACAAAAATATTAGATTAAAACCTCGATTTAAAGAAAAAGATGTACATCAGTATGCTTCACTTTTTAAAAACATTGCCGAGAATTCATAATGGCCAAATGTTCAATGGACTTTGTTATTACATTATGCACTTGTTGGCACTTAATACTTATGGTATGCATCAGAACGATTGATAAAGATTATGACAAAGGTAGACAACTCATAATAGTCGAAGACTTCAAGATCTGCAAACATATAGTGTCGTCAAGACGTTATCTTGATGTACACAAGGTGGATATTTTAGCAAACGTTACTCGTACAGCTGACGAACATTCCTTGCCTCATAATGTTTCATTTGTCAGCAGGTTTTCGTCTCAATAGATCTTTGTTAAGAAACAGAATCAGTCTCTAGGTAGTACTACAAATTTCATTTTGGTACAAGTAATACGAATCCAACAGTTGATAAGACTAATCAGAAATCGTTATCTTTTACTACGTAGATTTATTGATATGGCACGTTATTTCTGATTGATTTAAGTTTGAAAAGCAACAGAATAAACACAGAGTAGTTCCCAATGATGTTGTTTCTCACAGGTCATGGTCATGGTTATGTATTGGAAACAGTACTTTTGTAGATCGAATAAAGCCAAGTATGATTCCATTATGGAGCTTGTGAACCATTCATGTTGAAAGATTCTACATCGCTAACTGATGATTCAGCCAATCCTATCCAATTTAGATCTATAAGGTACACAAGAAGATCTCAGTCATTTATTATTAGTTACTTTGCCTCTTTTTTAGAAGTGTTCCTCTGAATGTTCTTGTTAAGTGACTAGAATGCAGCTTTATTCAAATTCCTCTCCATAATGTTAATTTCTCATTAGACTTAGTTTATGGACCAATGACTGTCGGCGCTGTGAATTATTTCCTATGTGAGCTAGACAATGATTTAGCTGGAGGCAAGGTTGTGGTCAACACAATTGAAAACTGACAAGTCTGGTATATATTAAACGTTTAATCCTATCAGTGTTGGAATAAACCCTGTTGAGGCCCATAGGCAGTTGAAATCTTTGCCCCGCCGCCCCCCTCACAAATTATCACCTCACACGTCAAAAGATCAAATTAATTCAATGTTATTTTGATCCGTTATCGCAGCCCCTAAAAGACATAGGCCCATATGTTGGTGCATACTCTGCGCATTGGGTAATACGGCAATGAATCCTATTGAAAATGAAATCCCTGTTAAACACCTACTTTAGCGGTTACAAGATATATGGTATAAAAAGTAGAAAAGAATGAAATTCATTAAACATATTCATTTGCTGCACATATACATTTTTCAGGCTTTTGATTAGGTCACCTTTCTCTTGTCACTGGTCAATCAAAAGGTATTGGTCATTGTAATTCTCTTTTAATTACACATACTCTTCTGTCTAATCAGGTGATAACGGCATTTTCTTGTTGTTGAACAGGAACAAAATCCCGCGGCTTTCTGATTGTTACAAAGGGTTATTAAAGAAGCTGACCTGCAGAGGAACCAATTTGCTATATTTAAAATAATGGAGTCCTTATGAAAAAATGGAGACCACACAAGTTACCCGATGAGGACCAGTGGTCAGTATGACCTATCAAATTGTTGTACCTAAGTTATATAGACAGGACATTCATAGTATAGCCCAAGAAACACAATTGGCTGGTCATTTTGGGAGACGTCAAGACTGACCAGAAGATCTTACATCATTTTCATTGGCCATAGACTAGCAATTATGTTTCCATGTGTTGTATATCCTGATTTATATTTCAATTGGTCAGTTTTAGTTCTTTTATAAATCTGTTTTTTGGCATATTGTCTTTGGATAATTGGAATTTTTTAAAGAAAAAACTTCTTTTAACATAGGCTTTTGATATTAATCTTTTGGATTATGTCTTATATTCTTAAATTGTGAAGTAGTAAGTTAGAATCTTCTATTTTCTCAGAAATATCTTTCAGGCAGGTCAAGCTACAATGGTAAGAACTTTTGTTGATACATTTTCTGTCTCGCTTGCCAATACTTCGAAATCCTCTTCAAGTTAAATTCTTATGGTCCTTGTAAAGTTAAAAAAATGTGATTTAATTATATCGACAATGTTGGGAGGAGGAAACAGAAATTACTCCGCCACCAGTCATAAAAATTTTAAAGGAGTATGTTGATCGTGATATCTCTGTAAATCAATCAGTAAATTAAGTTTTGTTTCTACCACACACAGCGACGATTTCAGTAATGACGCACAACTTGATTTTATAGCCTTTGGTTCAACCAGTCTTCAAAATTCTGTAATATTAAAGAATTTGCACAATAAACTTTCACATCTACTGCCAGAGGAAAATATTGAGTTAAAACAGCTAATATGTGAATATGTTCTCAGATGTTCCAACTCGAACAAAGATGATCTGTCAAAATGGTGAAATTGTTGATTCCAAGCTTGTACAATGGCTCCCTTGCAAGAACTAATTCATTCAAGCTGGAATGTTTCAAAAATAAAGTTAAGTATTTTTTGTAGAATTACTTTATTGAACCCCACTCTGCTTTGTGCTTTGATTATAGGTATCTGAAATACGATCAACACAGTGATTTTGTCCGCATCGAGTGAACAATACAATAAAATGTACAATTAATGGGTGAAACAATAGAGATCTGAGCAGGGACATAAAATAGAAACAACTCGAGCCCGTGTGGAAAATATAACAAGTTAATCAACTAAATAAGCAAAATAAAATTGAACATGAAATATGAATGATACACTTCTCTCAAAAAATATACAAACTGTATGCAAAATTAAATTACCTTTACTGTTTTGCCGAAAGTTATCATAGAATCGAGTTAATGATCAAATTGCTGTCTTTTTGGGAAACCTGGATGCTTTTAGTCTGTTCCACGATTACTGTTCATGACAAGACTAATCTCTCTCTCTCTCTCTCTCTCTCTCTCTCTCTCTCTCTCTCTCTCTCTCTCTCTCTCTCTCTCTCTCTCTCTCTCTCTCTCTCTCTCTCTCTCTCTCTCTCTCTCTCTCTCTCTCTCTCTCTCTCTCTCTCTCTCTCTCTCTCGCCTTTTCGCCTTTTCGGGTCATAATTGTAGTTTGCTTGTAGACTGTTCTCTTTTCCACTTTGTAGTGCTGGTATGGAACTACTTTTCTGGTTAAGACAAAATATAACACGAAACCTAAATATTTATAAGGCTTTTTCATTTCCAATCGTTTAATGTCAGTTATCGTGTTATTGTAATTCAACAAAACTATGTTAATACGGACAGTTCGAAAACTGATAAAGCGACAACCCTATTATCATAAAATTGATGCATTTTCCTTTAGCTGCTAGCCGTTTTCCTAACTGGAACCAAGACATAACTAGACACATTGACTTAATGGACTTCACGGATTGTCTTAACTACATTACTTATTATTAATTGGTTCATTGGCATAGACTTAGTGAATTCAATTCTTGCATTAAAATCCCATATCATTTAAGTGACAGATAAATTAGATTAATTAATTCTCACAATTAATATCAGAGTAATGCATGAAATTCCTACGATAGCTATTCCTATTACATGCATGCTATTAGATCCAAACACATTTATATCAATTAAATATTGCTTGATATTATTAAAAATACATGAGTAATATAAAATTCGAAACCAAAGAGCAATTAACTATTTAAACGTTTAACTTGAAATTTAAACAAATACATTCAACACTTACAAACATAAATCAATGAATATATCGAATGTGAATGAGACTAACCATGTTTGCTTCCTCAAAACACTAAATTTAAAATGGGAAACACGGCCTCTCGTTTAGTTTAGTGAAGAATTAACTTTCTCAATCCGTCAAAACTTTAACAATCCGTCCGAAGTTAGATTAATTCTCTCTGTATTGATAACTATTCTCGAAAATAACATTTTATATCACCTATCTCAACTTTGTCATATCTGCTAGACATTTGTCCGAACAGACATTCACTCATGCCCCCAAACAAGAGAGATTAACCATCGCACACTACAAATTTATTCTGAGTCGTTCCTATGCGTCAATCTTAATGGTTACGTGTCACGATGACCATGACAGGCTGCACAGCTAAAATATCTAAAACAATTGTGCACCGCTACATACACATAGCACAAGATGATTCACTCATTCAAGCAAAACATTATACGCTGATCCTTTGATGTGTCTGGACAATAGCTTGAGAAAAATTAAATTAAGCCTTTTAGCCAAGCTTAGACGTAGAAACTTCCTGCCTTCAATGATTCCAAGATGCATTTAACGAACTGGACACTTAATGTTCACAGAAGTCTTTTAAATTCTATGATAATTTTTATTTAATACAAAAACAAAGATTAGTTATTATAAGGAAGTTATAAAACGGCGCAATGACACGAGGTATCTCCCCACGCATTAGAACTTTGTCTACATTCTAATTTCTTTATTTTCTCTGCTCCAATCTGAATTAGCATAGGTGGACATTATCATGTTGTTTATTGATCATTCTCTCAATATCAGATGTTATTCAATATTTGGCACTTCTGTATTCGACATTTTCTGGGACGTAATCGCGGCAACAAGAAGTCAAGTGTGTGTATTAGTTGTTAAGTCTGCATCCAACCTTGTCTTGAGTCAAAACCATTCAAACCGATATTGCCGAGTTCTCCGCTTTAATGAGCAATAATCTCGAATGAATCTCCAAGCGCACTTAACTGGTTAACAATACAAGACGTCTTGGAGGAAGACCCTTTATCTCTATAGGCTTTTATTAAAATCTTATGAGAATATACAACTTGATAAATGATAAGTTATATATATATATATATATATATATATATATATATATATATATATATATATATATATATATATATATATATATATATATATATATACACATACATATATATATATATATATATATATATATACATACATATATATATATATATATATATATATATATATATATATATATATGTTTGTGTGTGTGTCTTTCCTATACACTAATTATAAAACTGAATTGTTTAATAACAAAAATATACTTTATATGCGACTATAAGTTGTTATTTATTGAGATAATTGTAGCATCAAATACTGGTTTTTTTTGCTAAATTGTCTTTTCGTTTTCTTTCAGTTTTACTTACCATTCTTTAGAATCATTGACGTTTAAGTAAGTGTAATCTAAAATTCATACATTGCATTGCGTTGGTGGTTGTCAGTTCCTAAGCCGTGAAACACGATATTTCGTAAGTCAGTGTGATATGCTTTAAAATAATAAAATGCTGTCCAAAATTATATCGCATCCATTTCTTCAGAGAAGAACAGTTTTGTAGAAAACAATTAACATATGTTGTGTCCAAAATTAAATCAGTAAATCAAAAAGTGGGAAATGTTGCTTAATCTCTCTCTCTCTCTCTCTCTCTCTCTCTCTCTCTCTCTCTCTCTCTCTCTCTCTCTCTCTCTCTCTCTCTCTCTCTCTCTCTCAGTGGATATATATGTATATGTATATGTATATATATATATATATATATATATATATATATATATATATATATATATATATATATATATATATATATATATATATATATACATTTACGTTTATAAATATATATGCATATACATATATATATACATATATATATATATATATATATATATATATATATATATATATATATATATATATATATATATATATATATATATATATATATATAAAGAGACAGACAGACAGAGAGAGAGATCACTGGAAATAAATATTTGTGAACAGTTTATCATACGTGCGATTGTGTCAATGTAACTTAATTATTTTATGAGACATGTTTATATAGGCGTCTGGAGTACATTTACAAAGTCTATATAGTCTGTATTTATTTACTCTTTTTTATTTATTTGCAGAATGTATGTGTAGTAAATATGTTATAAACTAAGAATTGCAATATAGACATTTAGCAATGCATAAGGACAAGCTTAGTTTGCTTTTTTGAACCGAAATCAATATATCCATTGCAAATGGCATTATTTATTTAAGCAGACGTTAAATTTGACCTCTCGACTGGTTTACAGACTCTTCAACTTAGACTGGTTCCTTTCTCTGTCAAAAGCAGAAAATGTGAAAAGGCTTGCATTATCTTCTCTTAAACAATGCTAAGACAAGAATTCCGCACCCATTTTCCAAACGGCTTGCGTGGGTGATAGGCGACTATTTATACATCTTCAGATAGCGGGTATCTTTTGGAACCTTTTATCATCATTCTAGATGTGGATTAGTTCTTTAGAGTGTTAACGTGAGTATGTCTTCAGTTAGTGTAGTTTATCATAGAATATCATCATCATCATCAATATCATCATCTAATTTATTATTCTCGTTAAAATTAACATCATTATCAGATCTGTCAAATGTAAGACCCTTTGTGAGATAACTGTTTTCATTTGTAAATATTTATTTAATCCTATTTGCCAGAATTAAAATCTACACTTATTCAGGTAATGGGGAATGCTCGATTGCTCGATTCTCGTCCAATAAGAAACATTTACGCTATATCTTTGACATCAAGGCTTCCACTGTCAGTACTTTATTATTTTATGTGCCGTGTCCTAATCAAATGTAGACTCCTTGTTACATTGATAGATAATAAATACATGAAAACAAAGAAAAATTAGTGTACTCCGTTAATTACTTCACTCAGCCTAAGCATATTTGTTTTTAATGAAGAAAAGATACGTCATAGTTACGAAACAAAACGTGTATTGTATCAGTAATAAAACATTTTATTTCTTCTCTGTGCAATGTGTTGATTTTATAAATATCGGCTAACCAAAAATCTGCCACTGAATATTTTTAAATAAATTGATGCACAACAAAAACTTAAACAGTTAAAGTGTAAATTTTGAGGCATTCTTTATTCATTAATCACTGAAGTTTTAAGAATATAGATCACCATTACCGAAGGCCATAATATATAGCTGAATACTGCACCTACCAGCGATTGTCTATTTGCACAAACAGAAGTTGGGGGAGGAGGAATTGTAACGTAGCTTTAACAATTATAGTCATATGTCTGCAGCGTGGCAGCTTACAGTGATGCCAAGCACTGGGGCATCATGCCACAGACATCTAGCATCATGTCCTACCCAGCCGACCAGTACTACCACTAACCTCTTCATGATTGGCGGTAACTGAGGCAGCTGTTAGTGCCATTTTTAGAAGTCGTTAATATGACTCGGTTTAGACCTCCAGCCTCAAACAGGAAGGCAGCCAGAAGCAAAGTATCAAATTTAGTCACATTTTTCTCAGAGAATTTACAAGGAAGAACCAGATTAAAGTCTATTTGGACAATTAAAAGATTAGGTTTTGATTATGAAATGTATGAATATTCATATAACTTTTCGGTGGAACACAACAAACCTTGGTAATGGCACGCTAGTATTCACAAGGTTGATGTAGAATTAAATCGACATCGAATGCCTGTAGTTCTCATAAGAAGTTAAATTAGGGTTACATTATTCGAAATTAATAGGTCGTTTTAATATTGAACTATTTAGAACACTAAAGGGTTTTTATATGTAAATATTTTGTAAATTTTATTATTTGATTCATTATTTGCAAGTGATATTTTGTTATCTTCAGATAATAATGAGGATGAGGTTATGTACGACTCAGCTGATAACGATTGTTATTATTTCTGCGAATTTAATGTGACAGTTGAAGATTGAAATTTATTAGTTTATATATCAGTCAAGTTTCTATGTTTAAAATTTGCACATTTACGTTTAGATTATTAACTTCGTACACATTTATAATAGACAATTTAATAAAAGGACAATGGTTTAAACGAAATACACAACAAAATATTTCGAACGCAGAATATTTCATACTTTACATCTTTTGTTACTTTGTGATTTACTGATGAATGTTAGAACAATTATTTGCACCCTAGATACTGTGGGCCTGGAACAGTATTCAGTCAGGATTTTTCCGATTATTTACCTCATAGGACTGGGTTTAAAAACTACTTATTAGACCCACTACCTTGGAGGAAGACGCGCATGCCTATGATGGCTATGGTATAAATGTATTTTACCAAAGCTCAAAAAATATTTCTTAACTGGTTATTTGTGTAACTCTTTCAATAACTATCTATCGGATTGATCTTAAAAAGTGTAAGATAAAATGTTGTTTAAAATCATGCTTCAGTTAAAATTGCAGCCATAGTTTATGCAATTATGAACTCCATTCAGGAGAAACTCAGTTAATTTTAAGTAGTCAAGGAGACGGAAAGAAAGACCGAGATAGTCAGAGAGAGAGAGAGAGAAAGAGATACTATTGTTTTTGTTCCTGGCTAAGCCATTCATTCCTTTCTTTACTGCATTATTTTTGGTAAGGATCGTGTTCTGCTTTGCGCCTGTAGACCAGTCATACGTTACACAATGGATTCCAAAGAGTTTCGAACGCGAGGCAAAGAAATGGTAGACTATATCGCAGATTATTTAGATACCATCAAGTTCAGGCGAGTCACGCCAGAAGTAACTCCAGGCTATCTCCAGAAACTTCTCCCGGATGAGGCACCAAGCAAGGGAGAGGACTTTTCGGACATAATGAAGGATGTTGATGCCGCTATTATGAAAGGAGTAAGTGCATCTAATATGAAGCTTTGGCAAATTCTCACATGCATTGCGGTCCATTAATCCTTTCAACTGAATTTCAAAATTCATCAAACAATGGCGATAATATAGATAGTAACCAAGAGAAAACAGTAAATTATGTGTTATACTATCGAAAGCTTTAGTTCCTTCATTTGTCACAAATAAAGAGAAGTTTTCACTTGTTTGTGTTATTTCATCATCTTGAGAACATTAATGAAAACGAGGCTGTTAATTCCACAGTTAATAATCTATCGACGTACCCTCATTTTAAAAAATGTGCACAAGAAGATGAAATATAACTACAACAGAAACAAGGAAATGCAAAAATGGTATTACCTTTATTCATCAGTGACATAAACAAGGTATAAGTTTTTAAATAACTGAATAAATATATTGTCATGTCAACACAAAATTTTCCTCACGACCTGTTGTTTTTTTAAAGGTCGTCGAATATATATTTGCATCATAGTTTTTGAAACCTATATGGGTCGAATAATTTTAACAGCTTAATACTTGTATCGCAGGTTACACACTGGCAGCACCCTAATTTTCATGCCTACTTTCCGGCTGGGAACTCCTTTCCATCAATTCTGGGAGATATGCTATCTGATGCCATAGGATGTGTTGGCTTTTCTTGGGTAAGTTGATGTTAACATAATGCGTCATATATACCGGTATGGGATAAAAAAAAAATCCCACCTGAAGTTCAGAACATGCTTTCATGAACGAGACTTTGTCGATATCCTACCAATATTATGCCATAATATATGATTCTGCTGGTGGCATGTTCCTTGTCACATCAATTCATCGCTAACTAGGCAAATATGGTTGAAAAATATTTGGCAGATTATCGGTAATGTGACAATAATACTGTGTATTTTTAAAACATAGCTTTATTAGAAAGAACTTAATATGTTTAGTTTCCAGCAAAGTAATCGCTAGAACTAAGGAATCATGTGAATAAGACGACAAAATTGCTTTCTGTAATCTAAACACCGCTTGAAAAAAATAATGTCATCAATGACGACTTTTATCTTGGCATGGGGTGCACTTATATGGAATTGATTAGAACCATTCGCATGCATATGAATAGGTAGGAAGATTCAACCATTGTTTTAGCCTTTCTCGTCAGATACCGGTTTTATCGAATGTCTGTCACAAAATGTTGATCCCAAAATTTCCTCTCCTAAGCTGTAACATAATTAAGGATATTTTTTCTCTCATTTCTGAATAAAAAGAGGATACAAGGAAAAATAGCCTATTTTAAATATTGATGCAATTTCTCAGTTGCAACATAACCACTAAAAAGATCGGTTTTTATCGAATCAAAATGTTCGATTAAGGAAGCTGCATATATTACTATGTGGAACTATCTATTTGCTATGTGACAACTACCTATTTGCGGGACACGTAACTTCAACACTGCACACCTTAGATTGATGTATTCAATTTTTATCTTAATTATTGTGAAAGAATATTAAAATGACGAGGCAAGTCAGGAAGAATATGCTACTTTGTATAAAACAGAAGGTCAAAATAGCGTGTTGTCGTACTTCTACATTAAGGTAATATATATATATATATATATATATATATATATATATATATATATATATATATATATATATATATATATATATATATATATATATATATATATATATATATATACATACATACATACATACATACATACATACATACATACATACATACATACATACATACATACAAGTGGTCTAAAGCGCTCTCCGTTACGAATCACTGCCATCTCACCTCTGTCTGCGTGGGTTCGAGTCTAAGATTCGGCGAATCTGGATATGTGAGATAGCTTACCAGTAGCTTCTCGTGGGTCGGTGGTTCTTTCTGCAGATTTTCCGGTTTCCTCCTCCACCATTAATACTGGCCGCCATATATAGCCTATCGTGTGCTGAAAAATGGCGTTAAGCCCCAGAACAACAACAACATACATACATACATACATACATACATACATACATACATACATACATACATACATACATACATACATACATACATACATACATACATACATACATACATACATACATACATACATACATACATAAGCCCGGTGCATGGTCTCTTTCTAGTGTGTCCGATGAATGTCAGGCGCCTTTCTAAAAAGATGTTATCAAAAATGTCCACATATTTTTCGGCGACGGCTCATTCAAGAGTAGCAAATAAAAGAGTGAATCCAACAAGCTTGTAAATTTAAAAATGAATTTATTTTCTTAGAAAAAAGGTAAAGATATGAAAACACATTTACAGTTTGTGAATATATATATTATGTGTGTGTGTTTGTGTCTGTGTGTTCGATTATATCTTGCGCACATTTGAGGGATGCACAAATGAAAACTATTTTAGTAACATTTGATTAAACAATGAGATGTC
Source organism: Potamilus streckersoni (assembly GCA_016746295.1). Lineage (NCBI taxonomy): Eukaryota > Metazoa > Mollusca > Bivalvia > Unionida > Unionidae > Potamilus > Potamilus streckersoni. Next base: position 1,721,098 of record JAEAOA010002091.1, read on the forward strand.
TTCCACCTGTAATCTACTCTGGAAAGACTATCCAACACACACGAAAAATGTGAGCAAGTGGAACTTTTTTTTAATGTTGTTCTGTACTAAAAGTAGCCTAGTGGTCTAGAGCGCTCACGGTTCTGGATCATTGCCATCTCACCTCTGTCTGCGTGGGTTCGAGTCTCATGCTCGGCTAACGTGGATATGTGAGAAAGATTGCCAGTAACTTCTCGTGAGTCGGTTGTGCTTCCTGGGGTTTTCCAGGGTTCTTCCTCCACTAGTTATGCTGGCCACCATGTATAGCCCATCTGCTGAAAAATGGCGTTACACTATAAAACAACAACAAAAAACAGCACTAAAAACCACATTCAGTCTCATTTGGTTCCGTGTGCTCTGCATACGAGGCCTGGTAAAAAAAAAATAACCTTCTTTAAAATGACCTGAAGCTGTATGTATAGTACTCCGGACACATCCAAACATGTGAGCGTGATGTAGCATATGTAAATGAGAATTTAAGGGAAGACAATTCTGATGTTGTAGCTGTGCAAAACACAGACTAAAACCTGGTGTCTTCTTTCGATACTCTCTAATTGATACAAAGACCGACTTGGATAAAAATTTGCAATTATCTGTCTCAAACTGACGTAGTTTCATCTTTGCATGATCGCAAATACAAAAATGCTCAGAATTCTGAAAGAGCGTTGCCTGGGATTGGAAAGTGTGAAATGGCTGCTGTGATGTGGGCAATTGATAAATATGATCAGTAAATAGTGAAAAATAGTTCCTTATAAAAATGTTAATGTTTGTGGGTTTTTTTTCAAACTGGCTCATTTATTTTCGTCGTGTATGTGGTTTCATCACCCATCCCTGTCTTCAAATACACACACGCACACATTCGCTCCACCCCACCACCATCTGTACCTCTAAAGATGAGTAGCGATAACTAAATTGAAGCCAATAGTACCAGATATTTTTTTTATATGGGCTTATCTTGCTGGAAAAGGTTTCAATGCACATGCATGATCTGCAAAATTGATTCGAGACCTTCATCAAACAAGCGGCAAAATAAGCCCCTTTGAATCAAACTAAAAAGTGACTTAAATTCTGATGCGAATGTCGTTATGCTTTTATATATTATTACTGTAGGCCGCAAGTCCAGCGTGTACAGAACTGGAAACAGTTGTCCTGGATTGGGTTGGTATGTACAGTTTAACTTGCTATATAAAATGAATAAGGATTCTGGACGATCTATAAACCATGCTAAAATGGCAGTTTTTGTGTACAGCATATATATTTTTCTTTCCGCAAAAATTATCACATGACTACTGTGTTATTTTGATTAATATGCACATAACATATTTTATCACATTGTCGGTATTTTTCCTGTAGTATGTGCACTTTTAATAGCGGGCGTGTGGGATGTGGGTGGAGGGGGGTTCGGTATATATGTAACAGAATCCACCCGATATAAAAAAGTAGTTAAATATTAGCTTACAAGAGTAAAAAATCTCACCTATGTTCTCAGAAGAACATAGATAAAATCCAGTCTCCCACCCCATTTATACGTCGGTCAATTATGGGGACTATTTTCTTTTTTCATTCACTTTCCAATGCACTTCATATGAAGCTTTGTCAAAACAACTATTTGTGTCAGATAAATAATAATAATGATAATAATAATAATAATAATAATAATAATAATAATAATAATAATAATAATAATAATAATAATAATAACCACAACAACAGTAATAATAGTAGAAATAATAATAATAATAATAATAATAATAATAATAATAATAATAATAGAAATAATAATAATAATAATAATAATAATAATAATAATAATAATAACAGAAAAAATAATAATAATCATAATGATAATAATGATGATGATGATGATAATAATAATAATAATAATAATAATAATAATAATAATAATAATAATAATAATAATAATAGAAATAATAATAATAATAATGATGATGATGATAATAATAATAATAATAATAATAATAATAATAATAATAATAATAGAAATAATAATAATAATAATAATAATAATAATAATAATAATAATAATAATAATAATAATAGAAATAATAATAATAATAATAATAATAATAATAATAATAACAGAAAAAATAATAATAATCATAATGATAATAATGATGATAATAATAATAATAATAATAATAATAATAATAATAATAATAATAATAATAATAATAATAATAATAATAATAATAATAATAATAATAATAAGGTAAGACTCGTATGATAAATCGCCGTTCGAAGTTCAAACAATGTAATTGCATGATTCTTCTGCAATTTACCACTCAGCCTCTTCAGCCTAACAAATGATATGGAAGGCCCTACAAGCCCATATACATTCATAAACTATTGGCTTTTTGTTTCGGCATTATGTATCATCTGCAGGCATTAAAGTTCTTGATATGACAATAAAATGAACATCATTTTGGTTTTGAAAAGATCGAAATGTATAAGAAGCAAGAACAATGAATGCTCAAACAACAAGCTCCTTTATAATGCTGATAAACAGAAATAGCCTGGTAAAAATGAAAATCATACCGAATGACAAAATTCCTACAGTCACGGCTTTGACTCACTCTGAGAGTCTATCCTATCAATAATAGTCCTGACCAGCCAAGATAGTGCAAGGTGTTTTGGAGCAGTGTGCAGAAACTTAATGAAAGAAAACTAATAGCTACCTACTATCGAATGCTTTGTTGATAAAGTTCGCTGAGTTGAGGAAGGAAAGGATAAAAATCGGAAATATAATGATTGATTGATTATGGTTCTTTATTTAGTAAAATGTAAATGTTTACCTAATTTAAACTTGTATCACTACCCAGGCATAGGCATTAAATCATGTGGTAATTTCCCTTCCCTTTTCAGTGGTTTTGACACATAAAAATATGTATATTTCCTTAATCAATAAGTATTATCTGATATGGTTGTGATTATTCAAAACACAAAGTGAAAAACATTTTGATAAGATTTTAATACTTTGCTAACCTAGGTATTAAAAGGAAATTATTATTTAAATTTTATATGAACACTTGTTGACACTGACATTAACGCTCATTTAAATGTGACAGGAATACTAATTTACACTGACATGACTACTCATTTAAATGTGACAGGAATACCAATTAACACTGACATGAACACTCATTCAAATGTGAAAGGAATACCAATTTACATTGACATGAACACTCATTTAAATGTGACAGGAATACCAATTTACACTGACATAAATACTCATTTAATTCTGACAGGAATATCAATTTACATTGACATGAGCACTCATTTAAATGTGACATGAATACCAATTTACACTGACATGAACATTCATTTAAATCTGACAGGACTACCAATTTACACTGACATGAACACTCATTTAAATGTGACAGGAATACCAATTTACACTGACATGAACACTCATTTAAATGTGACATGAATACCAATTTACACTGACATGAACATTTATTTAAATGTGACAGGACTACCAATTTACACTGACATGAACACTCATTTAAATGTGACAGGAACGCCAATTTACACTGACATGAACACTCATTTAAATGTGACAGGACTAGCAATTTATACTGACATAAATATTCATTTAAATGTGACAGGAATACCAATTTATACTGACATGAACATTCATTTAAATGTGACAGGAATACCAATTTACACTGACATGAACACTCATTTAAATGTGACAGGAATACCAATTTACACTGACATAAATACTCATTTAAATGTGACAGGATTGCCAATTTATACTGACATGAACATTCATTTAAATGTGACAGGAATGCCAATTTACATTGACACGGATACTAATTTAAAAGTGACAGGAATACCAATTTACATTGACATGAATACTCATTCAAATGTGACAGGAATGACAATTTACACTGACATGAATACTAATTTAAATGTGACAGGAATACCAATTTAAACTGACATGCATACTCATTTAAATGTGACAGTAACACTAATTTACACTGACATAAACACTCATTTGAATGTGACAGGAATACCAATTTACACTGACATAAATACTTTTTTAATTGTGACAGAAATACCAATTTACACTGACATGAACACTCATTTAAATGTGACGTGAATACCAATTTACACTGACATGAACATTCATTTAAATGTGACAGGACTACCAATTTACACTGACATGAACACTCATTTAAATGTGACAGGAATACCAATGTACACTGACATGAACACTCATTTAAATGCGACAGGAATACTAATTTATACTGACATGAATGCTCATTTAAATGTGACAGTAACACTAATTTACACTGACATAAACACTCATTTGAATGTACAGGAACACCAATTTACACTGACATGAACACTCATTTGAATGTGACAGGAATACCAATTTATACTGACATGAATACTCATTTAAATGTGACATTAACACTAATTTGCACTGACATGAACACTCATTTGAATGTGACAGGAATACCTATTTACATTAAAATGAACTCACTTACACTGACATGAACATTCATTTTTTTCGAAACGAACACTCGTTTAAGTTTAAATGAACACTCATTTAAGATTTTTTTATGAAAACCATCTGTCAAATTTGTACATAAAAGAAATTATTGGATGGTATTTCCATCGCATTGAATATAGACATGGAACACAGTTATAAATAGCATTTATATCTAGTGTCCGTAGTCCATTAATAATGTTGAAAACATAAATAAACGTTATATGAACTGCTTATATTATTATATTGTTTTTATCATAATCTTCTTCTCATGTCCTACTATGAGAAGGAATTGCGCATTTCTTATGAGCGGGCTCGGTCCATCATTAGAGAGATAGAGAGAAGGAATGAACGGTGTAACACATGATAATGTAGACACAGCTACATTCCTATGAGGAAACTTGGCTAGCGTACCAAGGATCTGAAATAAATACAAGAGTTCTCATATAGTTGAAGCAGGAAGCCGAACTGTTTATTCATATAATTGATACAGAAGATATATAATGCTACATTCCAAATATACGCTTCACAAAACCTTTACATTGAAAGATACACAAAATACACTACAATGGTTTTCTTTTAAGTTTACCAACTTCATATGTTGTAGTTTTCATAATTTAGAAAGTCTTACAAATCATAAATCTGAATCAAATTAAAGATTATAAAATAGTTCCGATTATTGCAACAATCATTTTAAAGAAATATATTTTACTTAATTTTGGATAAAGTACTAATTTAGAATAGATTACAAAACATTATTCTTTATTCCTGAAAGATTATTTAAATTTCTAAATTAAATCTAAACATGAATTCGGCAACCATTTTAATCTTTTAACCATTAGCATAAATGCAATAAATATCAATTCTTAAAACGATCGACCAATCCATTATATTATAATATTTAGAATAAAAAACGAACTCACAAGAACATTGCAACTAGGAAGGTTACAATCATAAAGCTTTAACTTTCAAAAGTACTTATTCTCTAAGAAATTTTAGAACATAAAAAGTCTTACCTGAAATAAATACAAGAGTTCTCATATATTTGAAGCAGGAAGCCGAACTGAATGCTAGCATCTCGTAAACTTTTATGGTAACGTCTTAGCTTTTTATTTAGGTGGGGAGGGCTAGCAAACGCTCGGGCTTCATGATTGTTTTAACTAGCGAGAACCTATTTTTATCCCCATAGAACTACGTATGTTTTACGTTTTTATTTCTGACCTTGGCTTTAACCCCCAAGCCAAGATACTCAGTTGGAGGATATATCAATAATTATTGCCATTGAGTGTAAGCTTAGTGAGTTTATAAAAGATTAATGCTGCAAACTTGTACCAGTTAGAGGCAGACCATTTTTTGCCTATTTTACACATACAAGAATGAAATTTGCACTTGTTCTAAGAAAGCAATATTTATCAAGATAGAATATAGCTTTATTAAATGAAGATTAACCCTTTATTTTAATTGAAATTATTCACAATATAGTTTAATGAAAATAAGTCCAAAGAAGGGTTAGTTTTAATACAATTTAGAGAGATTTCTCATGTTCTTATTTATACTAAACGTTTCCCTCATAACACTTATAACCTTTTATAGTAACTTATATGAATGCGTTACCCGTAAAATGTTTATGTTAGACGAGTTTTAACAAGCTTTGAAGAAGTGCCATTTCTCGGCGCAAGGATAGCCTTTGAATCTCTCTCTCTCTCTCTCTCTCTCTCTCTCTCTCTCTCTCTCTCTCTCTCTCTCTCTCTCTCTCTCTCTCTCTCTCTCTCTCTCTCTCTCTCTCTCTCTCTCTCTCTCTCTCTCTCTCTCTCTCTCTCTCTCTCTCTCTCTCTCTCTCTCTCTCTCTCTCTCTCTCTCTCTCTCTCTCTCTCTCTCTCTCTCTCTCTCTCTCTCTCTCTCTCTCTCTCTCTCTCTCTCTCTCTCTCTCTCTCTCTCTCTCTCTCTCTCTCTCTCTCTCTCTCTCTCTCTCTCTCTCTCTCTCTCTCTCTCTCTCTCTCTCTCTCTCTCTCTCTCTCTCTCTCTCTCTCTCTCTCTCTCTCTCTCTCTCTCTCTCTCTCTCTCTCTCTCTCTCTCTCTCTCTCTCTCTCTCTCTCTCTCTCTCTCTCTCTCTCTCTCTCTCTCTCTCTCTCTCTCTCTCTCTCTCTCTCTCTCTCTCTCTCTCTCTCTCTCTCTCTCATACTCAAAGCCGAGACTGGAACCCACGCCGCGGACAGAGGTAAGATGGCAGTGATAGGCATAGGCATGCATGCGCCATCTGGGATCGTCATTTCGACATGTACAAGACATATGGTCCTCTTTCTAGGGTGGGATATTTTTATGTATTGAATTTTTCTTAGAGACAAAGACCAGACGACAACTTCTCAGTGTGTGTTGCAAAAGTTAACAAACCTGTTATATAAGTATTAAGTAAATTCATTTGAAATGGGTACAAATGTAAGATCTTATTTATCATGTTTTATGCGTTAGCAAATTTAACTTGAACTCAACACAAAAGTAAGATGTGTTTTTTAATGAGTAAAAATATTGATTTTATTTCACGGAATTGCACAAACGTATACTCACGTGATATTGAAATGCACTCAGAATCGTTTGCAAGTATTTATTTTTTTATTTTGTCATGATGTTAATTGTGACATCATGAAAAACAATTATATGTTTTGCTTTAAACGTATGGCAATGCATGAACATTAACCTAAATAACACGGTGGTCATGTATCTAAGTTGTAACATTTAAAGAAAAAAAAATTGTCATAAATGGCGAACTATTTAGCTTGTTAGTGAATTATTTCATAACACTTTTATTGACTTACAGATTATAATTTAAAGATCTTTTTTTCTAGTCAGTCATACGTAAAAGATGCACCTAAACAACACATTCTCAAAGCCAATCATATCAAAAATGTACACCTAGACTACACATTACATAGCCAATAAAATGGAAAATGTACACCTAAACTACATATTGCCATAGCCAATCATATGGAAAATGTACACCTAAACTACACACTGTCATAGTCAATCATATGGAAAATATATACCTGAACTATACATTGCAATAGCCAATCATTTGAAAAAATGTACGCGTAAACTACACATTGCCATATCCAATCAAATGCAAAATGTACACCTAAGCTACACATTATCATAGGCAATAATGTGGAAAATGTACACCTAATCTTAACATTGTCATAGCCGGTCATTTGGAAAATGTACACCTAAGCTACACATTGTCGTCACTTTGTGTTCCAGGTAAGATGATTGGCCTTCCGAAGAAGTTTCTACACGATGGAGGAATAGGAGGTGGTGTGATTCAGGTAAAATTCTGCAGAAGTATCAATGCAAGAAATGATCTTTTAAAATAACCGACTGGGTATTTCACTAGTTCAGTGTGATATAAGCCATCGCTTATTTAATTTATAATTATATATTTTATATACACATTGCAATAAATTTACGCATTTTGCTATAGCGCCCCGTTTTAAGGAATTCTTAGATGTGTGTGATTTCTTGTTTGATTATTGGAACTCGGTGAAGTGGAAATAAATCTTAGCCCGAAACAATTAGCCAATTACATGGAGCAGGGACTCGGCAGATACCGTTTATGTCGCCATGGTGGCAAATGTGCTGAAAATTTATAGGCGAAATGTGCTGTGAAACCATGAATTGACTGTCCTAAAGTGGCGTAGTGAAATTAGTTCCCTGTGTTTGGGGAAGTTGTATAGTTTAACGACGTGAACTGCTGACGGTACGGAAAGTTGGTGAAGAGAAACCATACAGATGTGAAGTTGACAATTGAAAAGTTGCAAGATCTGTGGTCTGGCATTGAACATTGTAAAATTTATGTAATATAACAGACACGTTGGGCTTTCTAATTTTCAACTGAAGTTGTACGGAAGTCTTTGAAAATTTGTGGTAAACTTATGACATCTAGAGGAATCGCGCCAGGATTTGACACCGCTCCGTCAAGTACCCAGAGGCTTGTAACAATATTTATAAGTACGCTAGTCATCTCTTAATTATTTCTTGTAGGGGGGTAGTATTTATGTTACATCATCTTTGTTGTTATTGAAAGAAATATTATCAGTGCCGAAATCGATATTTTAAGTCAACAAACTCATATTTAATTATTAATCCTCAAATCACCGTAAGGGGGCGTCTGGGGGAGGGGTAAGTTGCGCAAGTAAAATGTGACGTCGTGACACACATAACCTGTCATACAGGCGCACAAGAAAAAATAACGACTTGATACACATAACCTGTCATAAAGTCGCTTTTATTTGGAGTATGTCGCACTCTTGCCTTCCTATCATGCAACTCATGTTCAGTCGTTTCTGTAAGAATGAAATTGTCAGCATAAAACTGGATATAACGTTTGATTGTCAACATGCTACATTTGAAGGCATTCTATGTATTTTCTTCATTATCTTATGCAAGTATCACTGAATAAATCTTTTAGTAAAATTTGCTGTTGGTATGATAGTGTTATGCGTATTCCTGCATTTATTTGATTCTTTTTCAATTATCGCTAATAGATAAATTCGTTAATTCTGTGCCTCGCGTTGTTTATTACTAAGCGATGTACAGATGTCAACGCATTGCAAATAAATAGACGTTATATTTATGAAGTCTAGTATTGTTTAATAAGTACACGTATTTTTCATGGAGGCAGACTTTCTTCATATATAAAAGATAATCTTGCATGGACTTCAATGTGCAATACAAAATTTTGCATATCCCACAGATTATCATCCATGGATTTGAATATGTAATGCACAATTTTTTATATGTAACAGATTATCTTGCAGGGGCTTAAATATGCAACACATAATTTAATATTTTAATACATACCATTCGTCTTCTGTGTGCTCTATCAAACTGATATCAGTGAAATTATTTAAATTACTTGTTAAATTACCTCTTACAGGGTTCAGCCAGCGAGTGTGTCCTCATCAACCTGCTGGCTGCTAGACATCAGGTTGTGCGACAAATGAAGAAAAGGTTTCAGTTTATTGAGGAAGGGCTTATCCTCTCAAAACTCGTTGCATATTCATCAAAGCTGGTATGTCGTCTGAAGTGAAGAGAAATTTGTAAATTTAGCTAGGTCGACGTGTGTATGTGTGTGTGCGTGTTTGTGTGTCTGTGATTTAGTTTTTTAACGTAGCTCAAACAATTTTTCAGTCATATGATGTCTGCAGTGAGACAGTTTATAGTGATGTTTAGCAGACATGTGGCATAATATACAACCCAGTCACATTATCCTGACACTTGGCCAACCAGTCCTAACACTGACCTCTTAATGCTGAGCGCCAGGCGAGGCAGCTCTTAATACAATTTTTTAAACTCTTTGGTATGAATCTCCCGAATCTAGGCCACCAGAGCGGTTGTGTTTGTTTTATATTTTTGACTTAGTTTTAAAGTATTTCCAAACATATCGCTACGATGTCTGCAGTGTGGCAGTTTGTAATGCAGCATCATGTCCCATCCAGTCAGGTTATCCTAACTAGCTTCTTAATGTTGAGCGTCAACCGAGGCAGCTGTTAGCTCCATTTTTTAAAGTCTTTGGTGTGACTCGGCCAGGGTTCGAACCCGTGATCTCCTGCATCCGAGGCTGAAGCTCTAACCACTAGATCACCGGATCGGTTGTGTGTTTTAGATTTTTAACGTGGTTTATAAATATTCCAAATATATTGCTACGATGTCTGCAGTGTTGCAGTTTGTAGTGACAACTAGCACTGAGGCATCATACCGCACACATGTAGCATCATGTTCCATCCAGTCAGATTATCCATTAACCTCTTAATGCTTAGCACCAAGCGAGGCAGCAGCTAGTACCATTTTCGGAAGTCTTTGATTTGACTCAGCTCGGATTCGAACCTCGGCCTCCTGCATCCAAGCGGACGCGCTAACTATTTAGGCCACTGGAGCAGTTCGCTGAGTAGACATAAAACTTGAATCAACTGTGTTAGCCATCATTTATCTTCTAATATTACAGATATAGATTTGCTTGTTATAATGTCCCATTTGATTACCCGTAGTTCAGACTACACTAGAGATAGCCTTGTCTTTAAATTTAATACTTGTTCATTCAATACTTGTATATTGCTGATGGTAATAAAGTTTATAAATTATGACTCCTTCAGTCAAATGCTAGTTGTGTATTTCATCGTACAGTTCAGTAACTAATCTTTTGCAACGATACGCATCGCTTCAATTAAAGATTGGATTGTAACGAATAGACAGGTGACAAAACTTTTAATATCTTTCAATTTTGTATTGTTTTATTTTTATATTTCATGGGAGATGCATAGCTTTTTAGCTTAGATTGTAAATGTAAATGGAATCATTTTTTGCAAACAGTACAGTGATACATTGTTATTCGATGCTGGCGAATCACATATTAAATTCGGAGACAAGCCCTTCCATCTTCCACAACTCTTACATGAACTCCTTGCCCAATTTAAAAATTGTACAAGAATATATACTGATGGATCAAAGATGAGGAAAAGGCTGCTTCAGCCTTAATTAGTGGAAAACACAATAAATGTTTGCTTGCCTAATGGTACATCAATTTTTATAGCCGAAATCATTGCAATATACCTTGCTCTGCAATACATCGAAAATAAACGTATTTTAAACAGCATCATCTCCGATTCACTATCAGAACTTTAGTCACTACAAAATAGAAAATCCATTATTAACTAATATGCTCCTGAAAAATACTAAGCTGAGCACCTCCCACAATATAGCATACTGTTGGTTACCTAGCCATATTGGCATTAAAGGTAATGAAAAAGCTAAAATGGCCATACCCCTAGAACCATCTTATTTTAAAATATCCTATACTGATTTTAAACCTAGTATCAAAGAGGTTTTACGTCAAAAGCGGCATATATCATGGAATCATGCCAACCTTAGGAGAATGGACTCCTTATTACAGATCTGTCTGTAGGGAAGATGTAGTCATTGCAAGAATTAGACGTGGTTATACTTATATAACCCATTCCTACATACTAAAAGAAGGCCCACCAGAGTGCATTTCTTGCAAAGAACCATTCGCTGTTAAGCACTTTTTGATGGAGGGTTTCGACCTCCAACCTACGTGCGATCAGAATTACAATGTGCGCGACATGAAGGAACTCTTCGATACAATAAATGTGATGTGTATTATAGAATTCCTGAAAGAAGTAAACATTTACTATAAGCTATATCTTTTTTGCTCTCACCTTGAGAAGTTTTATGTAATGTATATACTGTCCCTTATTTTCAATAACTTTTCATCTGTCTCATTAACATACACCATTTATATTCCCCGTTGATCGGAAAGCTTTTTATAAATTTTATTACCGTTACCATCTTATCGTTTTACTTTCAACAGTTTGGTTTCATATCGCTGGTCGATACGAAACCTTTTACTACATTTAAATATTCCCAGATATAATCTTTTGTATGGCACTAAATTGCCTGACAGTGCTGCTACGCCGTAAAAATACAACCAACCAACCAAACAACAACATATTAAATTCTATTCTTTCCGATGTTTGTAACACCATTGTTTTTTTCTGATATGGATAACATTTATTTATTCCATTTCATCGAACCTTTTCTTGCATTTTTTGTTAGGTTTATTTTCATCTTATTTTCGACGGGACAACAGCTTGACATTTTTGATTAATCTCTGACAGAGTCGCGTACAGGTTAGGACAACTAGGAGAAAATTCAAGGGGCCCAAAAAAAAAAATGGTCAGGTGGCCCATCGCCGTCACAATTTGTAATTCACAGGGGCCAACTGGAGAAATTTCCCGGGACCCACAGATCCTGTCCGCCTCCTTGATTTATGTCACTATATTTGTATGGGTAACGACTAATGCAATGATAGGAGAACTTATAGCCCAACCCCTTTTACATAATTCAGCAAAAGAAAACTTGTTTCGACAAGACCGGTTACCTGTTAACAAATAATGCGTAAAAGAAATACACTTGGATTAAATTATATTTGTAAGAGGTAAAGATGCATGGCATGTTTCGTGGGCAAAGAAAATAAAACCAGAAAAACACTACATGTCTTTGTTTGAAATATTTCACTTGAAATCAAATAGGTCAATCTTGAGCTACAGGTAAATGACGTTAAAATGAAACTTACTTTTTCTGGACAGGTCCTAGACAAAGGATTTTTAAACGTATCAGGCAACAGGATTTGTACCTGTTAAGAACTGCTCAAATATATTTGTAAAAAGTACAAAACACCCCAAGCATATTGTTTGAATATTTTCATGCAAGATAATAAATTTAATATTATTTTTTATTTATGTTTTTGTTCCCAGCTGATTCAGTTTGAAAAGACAAAAGTAATTTTGTTCTTATTATTTTGTGGCAGGTAGCTTATTTAGACAGAAATTTAATAATAATTATTTTGCTACTTAAAGGCACATTCCTGCGTGGAGAAGGCAGGCATGATCGGATTTGTAAAGATGAGGCAACTGGATGTAGATGAAGAATTTTCATTACGCGGTTATACTCTGGAATGCGCCATAGAGGTTAGTATATAGAGTCAGACAGACAGACAAACAGAGATAGACAGAGAGATTGAGAGACAGAGTTTAATGATGAATGATGAACCGTAAAGAGACAAAAGAACATATGGATAGAAGTAATCCAATTATTAATTGTTAATTAGTTATAGGTTTGCCCCATCTGCATTTCTGTTAACCAGTCAATGCCACAGGTTATAGGAGTAATGGTAATTATAAAACTGCTGTGAAAGTTTTATGTCTTCCTAATGTTTATTTGCAGGAGGACAGAAGAATGGGACTCATTCCTTTCTTTGTAAGCATAATTTTATTTGTCTTTACCATCTAATAGACACTAGATATTAAATTCGAGTCCAACTGTAACTACAGAAACCAAGATCTGTATAATGCCATTGAATATCTGGTTTTGTTTATTAGGAGTAACCAGTTGAACAATGCAATATTGACCCTGATTTTCCAACGCATCATGCGGGATATATGTTTGAACTCCATAATTTAATGATGTATATATTTGTATTTTAAAAAACGTACGTATACTACTTACTCATCATGGTTTCGGTTCATACGTTTTAATTATGATACCAGTAAGAAACAAAATAAAACTGAAAACAAATTTTTACAAAGTTGTACATAAATAAAAATAAATATTCGAAAATTGCCAACGTAGGCATTGTTTAAGACTCTCCGTAGCTTATAGGCAAAGGACTTGTTGAAAACCTATTGGGTTTTGAATTTGATTACTGGAGCCAGCACGTGTTAAGGATAGCTGTCTCTTGTCAATGTTCTGATTTGTGTCAATTCTACAATCTTCTCTTCCTCAAAGACATTTCTCTTCCATCAAGAATGCTCAGTGCAAATCGTTATAGTGTCTTTCACAACCAACGTAAAATAAATTAAATTTTCATCTTAAGAACAAAATTATCGATCTTACACGATTTCATGTTCCGTATTCCAACTTTTGTTTTACCCTAAAGTTATCAATCATGCATGTATTACATGTCAGTGGTTAAATTCTCAGGTGTGTGCCACTTTGGGCACGACAGCTTGCTGCTCTTTTGACAACATCCTGGAAATCGGTCAGGTCTGCAACAAGGAGAATGTATGGCTCCATATCGATGCTGCGTATGCCGGTAACGCTCTCATCTGCCCCGAGTTTCAGTACCTAATCAAGGGAATCGAGGTAAAAACAAATCCAATGCCGAATTTAATCTTTAAGAATGTTTCTAATTTTCTGTTCAGGATATAATTTTCTAAAGCTCCAAATTTTTAAACTTTACGTTCCTCTGCCCTAACTGTTTGCATTAGACTCCCGACGAGTGCCTATTGTTATTGATACAAATGGACATTTCCTGACAGTAGACAAAGATTTTGTGTTTTTCGATGTAAACAGATATAGTCCATGGACAGAATAAGCTAAATAATTGCTGTTTATATTTCTAACACATTTTAAATGGTTTCCTTCTTATTTACATACCAGACTTGTATTTTAGATACATAGTAAACTGTCCTAAATAATATATCAACCAAACAAGTCATTGGTGAAAAATAAGCACACCATATAACATGCCGCTTTGTTGAACTGTGCGTGATGTTGTAAGATTAACGCTACTAATGAAAATCATTTGTGTCATTCTTTTTCAAAGTGATTCACTTCAGGTTGATGCACTGCAAATTTCGTCATTATTTATTTTCTGATTTCAGAATGCAAACTCCTTTAACTTTAACCCAAACAAATGGATGCTGGTAAACTTCGACTGCTCTCTCATGTGGTAATCATCTTAGTTTTTGCGTTCATGCTTTCAACAATATAGATTAATGAATATTATAATGCATCTTCCACGTGCGGTGTGGGCAAATTCCTCCAGGGCGTGGGCGGGATAAGTGATTAAAAAAGCCACATCCTATGATGTAAATTAACGGATAGAACCAAGTCACGGACCGACTCCGGCTCGCAGTCCATATTTGCAACACCCCAGTTCTACAGCCAAATGTACTACATATCATGTGTGCTTTTAATGATAATATCCATATGATGCAAATTTATCAGTTTGTGTTATAATACTTAACTCTTTCCCCTAAAACCGTATTGCTACATACTGTTTGCTGAATTAGTTGTTACTTTGTAAACATTAGTACCAATGATAGAACCAAAGCTTGGACGTATAAACTATTTTTTGTCATGCATAGTTAAGTTGAAAATTGCGTGTAGCTTTGTCTTGCCTAGGAATATTATTATTGGTTTTAAAAATAACAAATACCTTTGACATACTCAAGGACAGCCAACAGGAGAAACCGGGAAATGAAACAAAAAAAAAACATAATTGATGGGAGCTTCCTCACGTAATATAGATTTGCGTGAGATTTTTGGTAAACTTTGTCATAAGCTGTTTTAAATCGTACGATAAAATCAAGTCTAAATCAATTTAACTAGCATTGTCAATTAAATAATATAAGCTGCCTTCTGTAGAAAGGCCAATGCACGGATAGCATAGAGAGATTTTGCTGGCTATACTCTGTGTTCATGCGTTTGTCACCGGATGCGATTGATTTGGAAAAGATGCTACAGGACACACGGTACTAATGGTATGGAGAAATGGGAACCAGCCTCGAGAAGGGTGAATATTAAATACAGCATATATGGGTTTGAGTGGCCAGGATTGGATAATAATGTAAGTTATGATTTAGGTAAAATAATCTTGTGGAACCTCATCTTAGTTGCAAGTGAAACAAAATACAGAAATTGTTTTATGATGGAATTTCAGTCATTTTACAGTCGTGAGTTTGTAAGAGTTATTACTAAAATTAGCACCTGACTCTTTGGTGTAGAATTGAAAGCAATTGTTTAAAACACATGCAGGTCCAGAAAATGATGCGGCTCATATCCTTCCACTGCACAGAAGCAGATACCCATGCCTCATCTATACTGATAAATATAGGTTAGGTATTGGTCACTCAGAAATTTTAAGTTATTGAACTTTTAATATCTTGGTGTTTGCACAGGTTTACTATAGGAACTAAATTAGTACCTTGATTACTATAGAGCTGGTTTGGAAAGTTTTTCTGAAGAAAAACCAAGAATTCAAAAAAGGCAAAATTGAACTTCATCAAAAAGTGCCACAAAAAGCCGAAACTTGTCGTTTTTGTAAGAGATTAGGCCTCTAACGTCTGAAAGAATGTGTCGTATTTGAGAAGGAATTTGACACATTTATACAAGCAGGAAATGAAGCTGTTAAAAACATTTTCATCCCCAAGAAAGATTTGTCAGCGGTAATATTGCTCTTATGTCTGTTGGTGTTCATTTTGATACTATCGGAAAAATGTACATGATACTGAAGAAGACAACACAAACAAAACTCCATAAAGACAGATAAAGAATAAATGCGTTGCTAAAATAAATATTTATCCTTAAAAGGTGATGATGGCGACTGTTAGCACTCATGAGTAGCCGGATGGTATTTTACGTCTCACAATGATCAGATGCTGAGTCTAAAAATAACTTTCGAAAAGCCTTAACAGGCTGGTTAGGACCAAATTCCAGACAATACAGAAGTACTTAAAAAGTAATGAAGTCCAGTCAATGTATTTTCCTATTATATTGACAATAGGGTTCGTGACAAGGAAAGTCTGACGTCAGCAGTTACAGTGGATCCCCTGTACCTGAAGCATAAACACGATGGTAAGTCCTAAACTATGTTATAATTAATTTCACGATTGAAATGATGTCATCTATGAAATGATCAGTTTCAGCAAAGGACTTGATAATGGAATAATTATTGAGAAAACAGCTTTTAGCACCGATGCTGCTATGCTTTTACACTTTATCAAACAGTTAATGAATCCGTCATTTAATCTCTTGTGATGATTTTGGATTAAATATGAATAGATTTAAATTACGTTTAACAACTCAATATAACCCATATTTATCTTATTGTCAGAAAGAAATTGAAATTGAAATCAAAACTATTTATTACTATTTTCCAATTGGATTACATAGATTCTCTCCATCATTCGTTCATGGATACATATCACATGTGAGATAATTGTCCTTTCAAATACTGTGGATCGAGCGAGAAATCGCGAGTGCCCTGGATTGATTAAATTAACTGTAAAATAAATGACAAAAACAGTGCAAAATTAGTTTTTAACCCTTCAACTCTAATTTAGATATTGTAAAAGACTATCAAAATACAAACACAAAAAAGACGAACAATCAACACAAGAAAACATTGAATTTACAAAACTCTAAATTATTTAATATATATCTCTAGTAGAAGTAGTGTTTCATTATTACATATATCGCGCCTTAATTGTTTGAAATCCGATGATTAAGTGACCATTCGTAGACAAGTCTTAGATTGCATGTTTCAACTTTCCATTCACATACAAGTAAGTCAAATAAGAATACAATATCTAAAACATACTTTCCATGTAACAGCCTTCTTTGGATTCAAACGATATTTTTTCAGTGTCCAATGTGCACCGAACTTCTTCGTCATCCTTTACTTACTGCAAAGGATAGATATTGTTGCTAGACTCAAGAATGGATGCATTCATAAATTAAATATCATGTTCACATGAATATAATTTAGTAGCAATTACAATTCAGAGACAGATTAATTTGTATTTTTTGTAAATGGATTCGTTGACATTGGTAGGAAAGTACACGTATACAGTTTAATACACGGGCGCCCACATATAGGTGCAATGCTCCGTCTTTCCTCTGATTCCAACTCGTACACATGTTTGGCCTGCATTAGTAAAACTTAATAGAAGACCACTATATGTGTGCTCCGCCCACCTGGAAATGTTTTTGAGGAAGCCATAATTCCAATGCATAATTTGTAACCACTAATAAAATAATATTGTTTAGAATTTTGATTTTTCGCACAAAATTATGCCCTTGGTCATAGTTACACTTGGTCATAATTACACTTGGTTATAATTACACTTGGTCATAATTACACTTGGTCATAGTTACACTTGGTCATAGTTACACTTGGTCATAATTACACTTGGTTATAATTACACTTGGTCATAATTACGGCCAAATCAAACCCTTTTTTCTTTCAGATTATGCCATAGACTTTCGTGTAAGTATTACTAGTGGGTTCATACCTAGTAAGCACTGGGCCTTAAGCCAAACAAAGAACACACAGCCTTACGCCAAAGATAGTAGATCAAATAAAAACTGTATGCAATTACTTTTAAGCGATTCAACTAATTTGTCTCCATAACAACTATTGATGGAAGCAGGAAGGTTAATCATTTTTTACATAGAGAAAGAATATATTATGTCATAAATAATTGTAAACAAATATAATTGTTAATGTATTTTCTGAAAAGGTAATCCATCAATGCTGGGCCTAGATAATTCTCTGAGCATAATATATCCGATAAAGCAATTAAGTAATCGTTTCATGAACAGAAGCAACTAAGTCGTTCTTGTTTTGCAAATATAGAATGAATAGGTTCAATGAAAAAGAGAATAAGTCATTTGTATGATGAATGTAAATCTTTCTGAGCTTCTGCATTTACTTTTAGCACTGGGGCATTCCTCTTAGTCGACGATTTCGGTCGCTGAAACTCTGGTTTGTTCTTCGCACTTACGGAAAAGAAGGCTTGCAGAACTACATCAGACAGGTAGCGAATATATATTATGACATAATATCGTGTATGCTTATAATGAATTGACACATCCACTTTATTAGATTGAATATATCAATTAAGGACATCTATGTGCTGCTTTTATATACTGCAGCTAAAATGTACTTCTTTAATGAGCTGTCTTTTTAGCTTCATACAGGATAGGTTGATACAAATTGGAGACTAGTGTACCCAGAACGCACGTTGTAAAAATAGAACAGTGCTCAACAACATTGTGCTGTCTATGTGAGATGATTATATCGTAATGTTTACTATAATGCAAAAATGGCTTAATCTGTACACACGATGTAAAGAGAGCAATGTACCCGACGACAAAGGATATATTTTTATCAATGACAATTTCTCTATAATTAAAACTCCACCATTAAACGTCTTAACTACACTTCACTTGGAACACACAAATCGTTTGAACTGGTCCAAACTTCATTCACGCACAATGGAAAAAAGGTCAGTCTGCATCTACCTTCCTTCTGGTTGTCGCAAACAACCTGACTAAATCTCTCTTTTTAGAGCAGATTCCTAACCTAATGAAGTATGGAAATTGACAGATGGCAACCTGATTCTTTTTGGAGATTTCAATTTTCATTTTGACTGAATTCTTCATAGACCTGACGATAATATTTTATCTTCATTGCTGTCCACGTGCTTGAATCAGATCATCTCTTTGTCACATACCATCTATCCGTATCAGTCCCTAACCACCCACCATCTTTGTTTGTCACTACGAGAAAATTTTGTATGATAAAATGAACCCAGCTAAATTCATGACATCCAAGCAACCAATCATCCTTTTATTTTGTAATTTCTTAGTTAGTGGGTTTTCTTATCTTGTCGTTATATATGTTTGTGTTATCTAACATTGTAAAGCGCTTAGATCTTCTAAAGATCAGGCGATGTAATAAGTCAACATTATTATCATTATTATTATTATTATTATTATTATTATTATTATTTTTATTATTATTATTATTATTATTATTATTATTATTATTATTATTCTATTTGTGCAATGTAGTAACAGCTGGATCTTAAGAGTATGACACAGACGAGACAGACGATGCATAGCGTGAGTTTTAAGTCCATAAATATGGTCCTAAAATCACCAACTAAAATTATAAACATTCATGTATCTTCTGTACTAAGTATTCTATCTGTCTTTGACTTACGTTAGCCATATCCAAGACATTTACTTGCAGAAAAAAATGAATGATGTATATCCTCGAAATATGTTCTTCTTGTCCGCAAAAAAGGTAAACAGTGACACAAAACACAACAAACAACAATAACTTGCAATTAAACTTTAGTGTCATCATCTTTGACCGAATAGTCTTCCATACTACTCTTTCACACAATGGCGAGATAACTAATCCAGATCTGATTTCTAATTTTGGACTAGGTAGCATATGTGATTAAAATCGGATCTCCACTTTTCTACGGGAAGTTCTGATAGCGGCGTTTGAGCCACGATCTGGTGAAATATATTATTACCACAATCGCTAATGGTATCAGCCATTCAGGTGATGTTTTATATTTTCGCGTTTAGGAGATTCATCATAGTGGCTGAAGAGCATCAATGTGTGTCGAGCGATTTGATTCACTTACAAATTTCTTAAAGCTAAATTTTGATTGGCTATTTCAAAGGTTACCAGAATATGACCCTCAATCGGTTTCTGTCCAATCTTCACGCACGATAGTGGGGATCTAATTTGAATCAGATTATATATATTTAGGTGACAGTATGCCATCACTAATTTGGCATTTTTAACACTAATGTGCCATATATCTTGTTTATACCATTTTTAAAAGTGTATGGGAAATCAAAGTCATTCAAAGTTAAGTATGGAGAATATTTACGAAGTATTTATTTTAAAACACAAAGAAAAACAACCAATCCCAACAACAAGCAACAATGAGAACTCTGTTTTTTTTGTCACTTTAGCATGTGAGATTAGCCAAGGTGTTCAAGTCTTACGTGGATAACGACTCCAGATTTGAGACGATGGGACCGACTAAAATGGGGCTTGTATGTTTCCGATTAAAGGTAAGCCATTCTGTATGACTTAAAAAACAGTATAATTATCTGTTCTAGACAGGAAGTGCTTACGTAATAAAAAGTAGCAGTTCTAGTCAAGGGAAACTTCAACATTAGCACCAAGCCATTACCACTGAGGTCAAAATAAACATGGCAAGTATATGTTTAAACAAAAGAAATCTATATCTTTGTAAAAAAAAGAAAAAAGAATATAGTATATGATTAGTGTGTAAGGACATACCGATTGGGTCATGACATGTATAATGAATTCAGTGATTGACATGTAATGACCTATGGAGTATAATAAATTATATAATTAACCTTTCAAAACCTACAAAGTAACGTTGGGTATTTATACTGATTTAGGTGATTAACATGTAAGGATATAGTAGATTTGGACATTTCTACAGAATTATATAATTAACAATGAACAAACAGCGTAGGTCTGGCCATTAATACGGATTTTAATTACCACAAATATCTTGATGATTACCACTAAAATGAACAAATTATATATATATATATATATATATATATATATATATATATATATATATATATATATATATATATATATACATATATATATATGTATGTATGTGTGTATGTGTGTGTGTATGTATGTATGTGTTTATCATTCTTTAAAGGAATTTGTATTAATTTCTATATAATTGTATTTCTACATCTTTAGATCATTATAACAAAATTCTACTTGATACTTCGAATGAAAATAAAACAAGCAAGGACGCCGAAGAACTTGTGTAATACGTTGCATAC
The DNA here is from genome assembly GCA_016746295.1 of Potamilus streckersoni. NCBI lineage: Eukaryota > Metazoa > Mollusca > Bivalvia > Unionida > Unionidae > Potamilus > Potamilus streckersoni. The sequence goes on from JAEAOA010002091.1 coordinate 1,742,636, forward strand.
GCATGCGTGCAGCGAGTCTAATTGTGAAAATATGATAGGCTAAACATACCTGAACATAGCAATATTACTAATACATTCAGTTAACGCTTTGTTATTTAATTCAGGGACCAAACGCTCTTACACAGAAACTTCTCCGAATGATCAATGAGTCTGGGAAGCTTCATATGGTTCCAGCCCTCCTCAATGAGTATTACATCATACGATTTGCTGTCTGTGCTGAGAACGCTGTGGACGAAGACATTAAGTACGCCTGGGATATCGTTTCGGGTAAATTGACTAACTGAAGTAAAGAGTTCTCTCAGCGAAACGTTTGACATATTTACGATATGCCAATAATATGCCCGATCAACAGCAAAGCTATAGATATAATGTCAACATAACGTCTCAATAACACAGAGCAGAATTAAATCTAGTGTATATGAAATGAATTGATTTCATTTCCACTCAGTCTTGTCTGGTTCAAGGACTGTATATGTGATAACTATGATATTGTATTATTATATTATATAACAATGGTACTTGTAACAACAATAATTAGATTCAGACAATTTAAATCGTTTTGCAAGTTACAATTTAATATGAAAATACTCTTTGATATTAATAAAACTTATTTAAAAAGCAATAATAGGATAAAGAGTCTGGTATTTATTGTTTAATTTAAAAAAATCAGCAATAACAAATACCATGGAATTGCGATCGTTAGATGGATATACAAAACAATTTATACAGGCAATAACATAATGAAGACGAAATCTCACCATCATGGAAATTGGCAAGAAAAGCCACAAACAACATACAAGACATATATTTGTTGCTGTTTAAGAAGGCGCTTGAACTAATGCTCAAACGCAAAAAAAAATAATGTTTGATAACGCTAATGCAAGAAAAATATTCGGAGAATAAATTCAAATCAATGTCCCTTAGAGATCCTGACAGTATTGTTTTTATTTAAGTGCAAATTGTGCTTATATGACGTTGCAAGAAACAATTAATGAACATGAGGATAGAAACACATGAAGTTCAATAAAAAGAGCCGATTTATTTTCAAAATTGTGCCCAATATTATATTTCGATGTATGAAAATACAAGGAAAAACTCATTGCTAGTATATCACATGTTGAAATATCAATCAATATGCAGTTTAATGATGGAACATATTTATCAAACCAAGAATACCGTATTGTGATAGATGTGTAAACATGATTGGTGCATACTGTGATATTGTTCAAGATAGTTGAACTAAGAACCATCCCAAAAATGCCATTAAAACTAATACAATTATCTGGTAGAAAAAATGGACTATGTATGAATAAACATCAGTTTAATAAATTCCTTTGCAGAAAAACAAGGACACCTGCATATTGGCAGTAACAAAAATGTAAACGAATAAAATTATTTTAAAAAAAACAATTAACCTAGCTTATAATAAAATACGTTTCATTAGTCGTGGTTTGACAACTATAAAATCATTTATAAAACATATACTATATCTTTTTGTGAAAATTGCAAGAACAATAAATCTTACAGCTGATAGTGGTATTACCAATGGGGCAACTCTAAAAGCAACGGATGGATCACGTATTAGGAACGAGGTATAATATAATATAATATAATATAATATAATATAATATAATATAATATAATATAATATAATATAATATAATATAATATAATATAATATAATATAATATAATGTAATGTAATGTAATGTAATGTAATGTAATGTAATGTAATGTAATGTAATGCAATGCAATGCAATGCAATATAATATAATATAATATAATATAATATAATATAATATAATATAATATAATATAATATAATATAATATAATATAATATAATATAATATAATATAATATAATATAATATCAATCATAACATATATATATATCGTACATTGTATTTGGATTCGGTTTATCACAGAAGAAAAAAAAGAGAAATTAAAAGAGCCTGAAAAACAGATCAAAAACACTTCAGCAATTTTTACTTTGGCATAAGCCATCTTAGTTTCCTCGCAGTAATAAAATAGAACTGAAAAAAACACAAGCAAATTATATCAGGAAAACACACTCCAAAAATGTTAAAATGGATTTCAAATTTCTTTGTGCACAATTAAAGGAAAGTAAAGTAGGTGAGTGTATTATTCAATTGCTTTCTGGAATTTCTAGAAGTAAATTACCGAGTGTATATAGTACATTTTGAAGGTTTTCATTTTCAGGAACTATGAGTATTAAAATGAAATGTTAGCCAACGGTACATTTCAGCATTGAAAGATAGGGCTTCTTACAAATGTACAGATTGAAATACTTGTAAAACATAAGATAAACAATTTTATGTTTTTTGCTAAATAAATGTTGCTACAGAAAATAAAATCAAATAAAAGCAAGATTTTAAATAAAGAAAACTACTATTGAGGAAATAAAATTCTATTTATAATTGATCCGAATAAAAATCATATGGAATATTTTTAATTCTTTTGTTTTGCCTTTATGTGACTGTAATAAAATTGATATGTTGCAGACCAAAAAGGCATTTATGTATAATAGTACATATACGCAACGTACTAATTACTTTCTGTGTTGATTTTATTGTGTGTAGGATATAATCTACCACTATAGTAGTGACCAAGCAATTAACGGAGAACTAACTAGCATTAAAGCATATATTAATGAAAGGTTATAACACGAGTTATGCAATAAATTCTGTGAGGTAATTATATAGGCCAGAAGACACGAGTTATGCAATAAATTCTGTGAGGTAATTATATAGGCCAAAATACACGAGTTATGCAATAAATTCTGTGAGGTAATTATATAGGCCAAAATACACGAGTTATGCAATAAATTCTGTGAGGTAATTATATAGGCCAAAAGATAGACCTCCATTATTAAAGTGCAAGAAACAAAGAGATACAGAAATTATTACAAAACTAAAACTGCTATAAAATATCGTTACAGTGGTATAAACAATACGTGAAAAAAGAAAGAAAATGTCTGCTCAAGTCTATGCAATATAATTATAAAAATATGAAGCCACAATGCCTGAGACGCAGAAAAGATAGCGATACAAAAATGAAGTTATTACACAAACTAACACTGGCATGATTAATAAAAACATACTTTTGAAGACAAAAGGGTGGTACAATTATATATTCATAAATGAATTTTATCATTTTACCAAATGGTAGGTTGACACTGATTTTTGTAAATACTGTGGGATGCTTAATCTGGTAAAAATGACTTACCAATAGACCAACTGAACAATAGATCCTTGAAGCATTATTGCTACTTTGACAATCATATGCTAATAATAAATAGCAAAGTGCTAGATAAATCAAATATTAATACGGATAATACATTACGCCAAAAGTCATTAAAAACTCAATCCAAGGCCTACTTTGGTACATAACAAAACTGAATAGATTAATAACACAACCAACTGTGTTTTGCGTAAATCAGTCATAACAAAATAGACTTGTTTAAAATATTGTTTTGCCAGTTTATATATATATATATATATATATATATATATATATATATATATATATATATATATATATATATATATATATATATATATATATATATATATGTATGTATGTATGTTTCCAGACAGAACAGACATTGCTTTCCCTGGACTCTGTAGTAGAATCTTGATAATAATGGGCAGAAATAATAGTTTAATACAAACAATACTATCATACAGGTTAAAGAAATTAAATTCGTACACTACGAAGTTTCGAACCCAGGTCCGCGAGTAAATGACACCCATGGCCTTGCCTGCACGCACCATCCCATATACCGTCACGACTAAGCACGCATTACCAAAAAATTGGTGTTATATAAGCTCGTGCATAGCAGCCACAAACTCGCATGACGACCTAGTAAATAATTCTCATATATATACAGTCGTTCCAGACTCCTATGAAAGAAATGAAGGTATATTGGATTTAGTATTACAATATATATATATATATATATATATATATATATATATATATATATATATATATATATATATATATATATACACACACACAATAAATCTGACGAATATTGAGAAATTATTGATTAACAGCGTAGTGCATGAAAGAGGTTCAATAATTGGATGGAAGTAATAGTAAAATACACGACATTTAACCTGAAGGTAAAGCTGATGTTGCTGAAAGATATAACACTGTATAATGTTGAAGTACTTCACAGCAAACAAATGTGTTGGTGTAAATGTAATAATATAAATTTATTAGCATGAAAATCACTTATATGGAGGCCAGTAAATAAAAAAATACAGCAGACTTTTGTTTAGGTGAATATATAACTGAATTTTTATTATCGAAATGTAAGCCAAATTACCGATAGGTAACATGTTAAGAATTTTATGTATAAAATCGACACTTGAAAGGATATGTATCTAAAATGGAATTAACAGTGAATTCTTTAAAATAAGAAAAACGAGGTACATAAGCCCAATTATGTACGAAAAACAAAATTATAAAAAAGGAATGTTTAATAAGCAAGAGTTAAAAAGCAACACAAATTGTATTTAGCAACGAAAAACAGAAACTATTTAAACGTTACTAGGAAGCAAATTGCAAACTTGAAAGGTTAATGATGTAAATTTAAACATGTATTTCCTAACCTTGTAAAAAAATTAATATATAAATAAATGTTTCATCTTTCTCACAGCCTCATATTATATATCACGTGGTTTCTGTGCTTTTCTTCAGGTCATTTGCCTGTATTTGAACATTATAGGAATAGCAGATTTGTCGTAGGCAATCTAGTATCAATTTTTACTGGCTAAGTCACGTTCATTTCTGCCATGAAGATGCGGGAATACAATAGGTGAGTAGAACGATTACATCCGGCATGACCAGCAATCACTTTATCATTACGCAGCTGAAGTCGCAGAAGGAACTGTGAGCTCAGTACGCCATTTAGTAATAAAAATTGCTCGGGGATTCTTAATGACCGGGTATTGAAAAATTATATCAAGAAGCAAAATGTTTAGCAGGTTGTTGTTTTTTCACGAGTTATTTAGACTTGCATTATTTACCTATACCTAGGGTAAAACAGCATAGTTAATTTTGTTTTGTTATGAAAATATTGTCAGTGCAGCAACGTCCCTTTGATGGTGGAAAGTATAAAATTTCAAACGTTATTAGGTGTTTTTGTTTTGCTATCAATCCAGTACTTTACGCCTCTCGTGATTGGGCTCAAAATATTGTAATAATCTTAAAAGTACAATTGTTTTGTTGTTTTTTTTAACAAATGTAAGACTTTGACTTATGGTACGATCTTTCATTTGTACTATCACTCTCTTTTCACTCTCTGAGCTAATGTTTTCAGTTTTGCCTATGTCGAACAAACAATCAAGATCAGCAACTAAAAACATGCACTGACTGTAATTGTAAAATTACAAAATAAGAAAATATTTCTATAGAGTCTTATAAACTTCCTTAGAAAGACTGTGAATGTTATTTCGTATTTTCAATTTCGAAATAGTTTCTTTATATATCTGCAGCATTATGAATAAAACTGTAATAAATTACTCTCAGTGCTGATCTAACAACATTATTGAGTCAGTCAAAAATAATAATAATAATAATAATAATAATAATAATAATAATAATAATAATAATAATAATAATAATAATAATAATAATAATAATAATAATAATAAATAATGTTATGATCAGGTAGTTCATTCAGTGGTAAACCTGAAGCATGGTACATCTATTGATTGACTAAATACATTACTCAGAACAGAACGAAAGCATATATAACATATATAGTATTCCTACTGCAAAGGTAGCAAACGTCCTTAGTGAGTAAATTGAATATATCCGCGCAGGTAAGACAAACTTTATTAAAAGTAGCATCATGTCCATACTTAAGAATGGAGATAAAGAAACCATTTAGGTTCTGGCAATTGTGATGGTTACTTATTTCAGTACTGTAAGGTCTTTGCTTTCGATAGTATGCGTGTTATGATACTATAATACAAATTTTTGAACATTACTCATTTACGTTTCCACTTTCTTGTTTCAGAAATGGCGGATGAATTGATGGAGATGCGTCAGTCACTTACAGACAACAAAATTGATGAACAACCATCTTCGGAGGAGATTAACAAAGAGGAGGAGGAGGAGGAAAATGATGAGGTTTTCTCTGGCTTTGATGATGAGATCATCTTTGATCAGCAAAGGAACAATCTCAGCCGCGCATGCATGAGACGAAATCTCTTCTTTCGAATGATCTCTGACCCCAAGAGCTACAATCCGCGAGTTCTAAAAGCTTTGTGTACGGATAAAGTCAAGAAGCGTATTGATGGCAGTGCCAGCGGCGAAGACAAGAAATCGCTCTGGCCCACACGTTCTCTGCCATCCCAGAAATATGCATTCATGAACAAATCTAACAAAGATTTGGTAGATTAAGATTAAAATGAAGAGCATCATGAGATTTGATAGAGGGGATAGTCATGGTGAGGTTAGGATATTATTCTACTAATGTATGGGGTCTATATAGCACTGTGCATTTTTAAATTAAGTTCATAGAAGACAACCCTCAGACAGCAAATATGTATTTTAGAACACCAGTCTTTGTAAGTCATATCTGTTTTTCTTTTATTTTCTTTAATATGTTTCTGTTCATTGTATTCGTCTCCATGTAGGTTTGGTTACAGTTTTACACTTTGGTGCCTAAAGAGTTAAATCCAAGCAATATCTTTCGTCAAGAAAAAATATAAAATGTTAAACATACCATAAGTATATTTAGCCATACGATTAGAATCTTTCCCTCTCATTCATATCACACAAACACGCACCCCCCATCCCCACACACACATGCATGCACACAAAAGAAACGTGTTAATCTGTATTTCTGGACCACACACTTTTGAAACCTATCGTTACTAGAAATGACCCAGAATAGCCAGAATAATGTTTTTAAAAACATGTTTCTGTAATTTTGAATGAATGGATATCAGTGTGAATTTGCCATTCACATTTGGTGGAGCGATTATACGAAATCAAAATAAAGAAAAAAAAAGATTTGTTATATTTGTGAAGAGAAATCCAAGAGGAACACGTTAAGTACAAACGTACAGAACATTGATGGGAAAGTTTTACATGCACCTTATCTTTAATCAATAAAATATATTCAAGTTGATAAATTATCTTTCCCAGACCATCATGAAAAACGTTTAAATTATTCAAACAGGTTTCAAAAGCATCACTTTATAATAATTTTCTTCAATGTTCTTTGTACGCTTTGATTTTGAATTATTCGTTTTCAAAACATATGTAGACAATTTTTTTAAGGTTTTCGTAAGCTTTTGAAAAGACAACATAATACAAAAACAAAACGTTGCATAAAACAATAAGTAATCATTGAAGACAAGGTCTTCAACTAAAAAAAACAGCATTTAGTGGGAGTCGTTTTGAGTGTGTGTGTGTGTGTGTGTGTGTGTGTGTGTGTGTGTGTGTGTGTGTGATTTGGATTTTAAGGTAGATTTAACAATGTTTCAGTCATGATGTCTGTAGCGTAGCAATTTATACTGATTTTTAACATTTCCACCCGTTCACATTAGCCTAACACCAGACTGACCAGTCCTAACACTAGCCTCTTAATCCTCAAATCCGAGCAATGCATCTGTTCGTTCCATTTTTATAAGCATGACAAGGCCGGTGTTAGAACCCGCAACCTTCCGTATCCGAGTCTGACAATCTAACCATTTAGGCTACCGGAGAGGTGGTTGACATTTTGAAATATCTGAGTTGATATCCATACAATATGAAATTCTGCATTTAAAGATTTCAGACACAATGCGCGTTGTTTAGATATGTTTCACCGAGTGCACAAAAGGCAGCAGATACAATGTTTCAGGATAATCATTTATGACCGACAAATTGAAAGCAGAAATTGAATATATTTTACAGCAGATTGCCCATTAAATAGTCTTACAAGTTTAACGAAATCTCCAGTCCATTTTGAGATTGAAACCAGCATTGCTGCTATCTAGTATTTCAAGCAAGTTTTGAAAACAATTTATTCATTAGTTGCCCATCTAAAGTTATATTACCTTCATATATTTCCTCATGGCCCACGCACAGGCTAGTTCAAAACATAATGAATTAACTTAGACTAGACCTTTTTTCACCCACGATTTGGTTCCGAACATCTTTGACCGGGACAGTATTCGCCATTTCTTTTCGCGTATATCCATGCCATCATGCTCAAGCATATTTTAATTCCACTGTCAATCATCAAGAGTATGACATATTCTGTTACATGTTCTAATGACCCATACCAATAATGATCTATACTGATAAGGACCCATACCAATAATGATCTATACTGATAAGGACCCATACCAATAATGATCTATATTGATAAGGACCCATACCAATAATGATCTATACTGATAATGACCCATACCAATAACGATATATATTGATAAGGACCCATATCAATAACGATATATATTGAAAAGGACCCATATCAATAATGATCCATATTGATAAGGACCCATATCAATAATGATCTATATTAATAAGGACCCATATCAATAATTTTCTATATTGATAAGTATCCATATCAATAATAATCTATATTAATAAAGTCCCATATAAATAATGATCTATATTGATAAGGACCCATATCAATAACGATATATATTGATAAGGACCCATATCAATAATGATATATATTGATAATGACCCATATATTGATAATGATCTATATTGATAAGGATCCATATCAGTAATGATCATTATTGATATGAATCCTTATCAATATAGATCATTATTGATAAGGACTCATTTCAATAATTTTCTATATTGATAAGTATCCATATCAACAATAATCTACACTGATAAAGACCCATATCAATAATGTTCTATATTGATAAGGACCCATATCAATAACGATATATATTGATAAGGACCCATATCAATAATGATATATATTGATAATGACCCATATCAATAATGATCTATATTGATAAGGATCATATCAATAGTGATTTATATTGATAATGACCCATATCAGTAATGATCTATATTGATAAGGATCGATATCAATAATGATCTATATTTATAAGGACCCATATCAATAATGATCGATATTAATAATGACCCATATTATTAATCAGTTACCTACTCTAGTCAGAGAGAACTGTAATAATGATCAGGGTTTAACTTGTATTATTTCATACAGGCATTCCTAAATTCCTCAATGTATTTTTCCTTACGTAACAGTCGTGTAGAACTCAAGTCATTCTGGTCTGAAATAGTTCATTTGACGATGCTGATAATCGTCGTATGCTCTTTGAAATGTTTAGTGATAGGTAAACATTTTCTATCGGTAGTGTGGCCATTTCGTTAAGCTTTCCAGACCCATCCCTGTATTTGCTTTGGTACATGTTCTTTATCAAATGCTTAAATCAATCCTCTTCTTTAGACAATCTGGTCTTAAATTAAGTAACAGAAAGAGCGAAAACCAACATGGTTTTAAAATTCAAAAAATACTTTATTAACTTAGAATTAAAAGTGAATATTTAAAAACAATTTAGAGTATTGTTAACTAATTCTTATATTGTCCTCAAATTTATATTACAAGTCCAAATATATGAAGATCCAATTGAATTCCAGTGGTATTCCAATCAAGTTCTAATACGGAAAATATTGATGTGCCTGTTATAAGCGTACTAGTGTGTTAGTAGAATGCAGCTTGGCGATGTGCTAAAAACCTTTTGATGTATCACAATAACATAAACCAAAATATTCTGCTCTGAATTCACTATAATTCCAAATTATTGTTCCAGTTCAAAAATATTATTGATGAACACTTTCTATTTCCAGTGAACAATAATTTAAATAAATAATCAACATAAATAAAAAATTTATCACAGCAACAAGACTGGTTCTTCCTCGAGATGTTAAAGTAAGAATGAGTAATGTTTAGATAAACAAGATTATATAGACATGTGCTTCATCTAGTATGTTATTACCATTTGTTGAAAAAAAGTCTATGCTTAATGGAATTTTCAGTTCTAGAAAAGATTTCGAGGTCAGACTCAAAACTATATCTTTGAACTCAAACTCAGTTCAGTGTGGTTACATTAATAATGATCTGAATATTTAGTCCATACTCATAGAAAAATATTAGCAATTAGTATGTTGATTAAAAAAATTGTCCTAGTCATGTACAAAGTAAACTTGACTTAAAAGTAAAGTCATTTAATAAATACAAATGCATATAACACACACTCATTAAGAAAATCCAACATATAATAGAAATTAAATGCACATACCACTATAGAATGTTTAAGCGTTTACGCAAACCTATCATAGTTTAAATATTAACCAGTTATTCTATACACTGATCAATAAAGCTATATATCAAATTGTTCTTTAAACAGTCCTATTCTTTTATTTTTCACTAATCCATCAATTATGAAACCATGACTAAATGCAATATAATTTTACCGATCTCTGGTATGATATTTACCTCTGAAGCACATCAGTTTAGATCGATCTCTGTTACGATTTTTACCTCTTGAGCTACATCCATGAAGACAATGTCTGCTTAATGGTCAAGGTCAATTACCATTTTGTCTGCGCTTTGCCTTCAAGAACCTTTTCTGATTTTTTTTATATAAAAACTCTTTCAGAGATAAATACGTTTGACGAAACAAAATGTTTACTATAACTCCATGGGATTTGAATTTTATGTTCTTAATTCGTTGTACTCTTGGATTATTACTCAAACCCTGGAGAAAATATTTTTATGATTTTATGTGCTAGAAGTAAGCAATGATTCTGGCATGATTTTCCATTATATTCTTTGAGCGTGGGAGTTACGCCCAGTTCTCAAAACTTTTGCTTCATACCATAAACGCAATTATATACTAGAACGATGCTTTCAAATTCAAAATAAATATCACAAGGAAAGTATTATTAGTGTTAACATGTTTATTCCTTTTTTACGACTATAACAAAGCCCTCTTAAGACATTGTATCTATCGAATTATCGGTATGATAACATGATTGATTGTGTTCTAATGTTTTGAAAATAAACAACCATGTGTTAGGTAAACGCATTTTTGTTTTTCTCTTTCTTGATATCGCCTGCCATTAATTATTAATATGTTTCATTCCAAGTAATGGTACCTTTCTTTGTCGTCATTATGTACAACGTCATGAAATATAGCTAATCTGTCAAAACGCATTTATCTTTCTCTTTCAGCTATTATTACAACAATATTGATGACGTTTCTCTCACTTTCACATCCGCTTTCCATCATGTCCTAAGTCACCATGAAACCCACACTTCCAACATTTCTGATCTATTCCATTTTTCATTGTCCTCTATCTTTACCGGACCTCGCTTAAAGTAAAGATTGTATCTAATTTGTATTTGGATAGTATCTGATTAGCTGTTTGAGGAGCACGTGATACTTATTGCACAGCACAGAAAGAAATTATCATCCATATTTTAATACTAATTCATACTTTCATGTTGTTGTACGATTCTGGCAAACTCAGGCATAAACTTGGGGTTGGTATTTCTCTAGAAAATATAATAAATATTCCATTCTGTCAAATATGTTTTGTACTTTTGCTAACATCCAGATGAAACATTTGGCATGTACAATCACAAAAAAAAAAACATTTAATGACAGTTGTCCACTTTTCTCTTTTTAATATGTTTGTAGAAACTGTTCCAAAGTAAATTTGTATGAACTAAAATATTTCACATTCTGGTGATTGTCGCCTCCTAAGTACGATCGCTAAATCTAATTCAGCTAATGCATGCAAATATTGATTGATGCCGCTGAAAACTTTACACCTAATGGAATGTTTTAAAATAAATCTCTCCATTATATCGTTTTGATTTTATGCTAACCTTGTTTATTTATGCGTTTTAATTCCCCTCAACCAAGAAGTGGGCATTAAAAGTGGATGTGATTTTTCTCGTCCCTTGTTTCATATAGGTGCGTGTAGTATTAAAATGTCCGTTTTAATTGAAATAAGTAGAGTTACTCGATATTCAACCATTTTTTAAAAGCCTCTTTAGCGTTTTATCCTTTAACCCTATGATGTTTAAACCCTCCTTGCTGTCTATGGATTCCGTTCTTAGTTTTTGGTATTTTGGAAACTGGGTACAGTTTGTGTGCTGTTTAATATCAGCAAATCTTTGTATCAGCATTGTGATCAGACTTTGTACTAACATGTGAATTTAATTACGCCTTCTTTACATGGAGTTAATATGTCAAGATTGATGTTGTTTCTCTCACTTTCACGTCTACTGTCTTTAACTTCCTCTCTTTTAAAAGCAATGATTGTATTTATTGTAATCACGAATTAACTGTATATGCGACACAACATTTTCTTTCTGCCAACCTTTTTCATTTATGCTTGTGTCTTTCTTTTTATCTCTTTAAGATCACAGAGAAAAAGCACAGCAAAAATTGCTTTAAGTAACCAAGGATGTTCTATCTGCCAGAGTTGTTCTAGTTCCTAAATAGCTCCATTATATCAAAAATGTTTTACGGAAGTATTTTTAATGTATTTGGGAATATCAATGTGCAAAATATTTTAAAATGTTTCTGGAACGTATGTATCTATCTTAATATATTTCTTTTATAAATAAAAATATAGTTTCGTTTTTAAAAATACGTGCGATACAATTTAGGATTGGCGATAATCTACTAACATTCACGTTAATTTATCAGACCTTTGTTTCGCGAAGATCTTACAGACGCATGCAAATGGTCTGATTGAACCATTTCATGTCTAAATTGCATCTCCAGTAGACATAATTATACTAAAAAAATAGTAATAATAGTCGAGATAAGTAGAGGAAGAATCGCCTTTATAATCTAACACGAATACTAACTAATGTTGATATTACCAACAAATTATTTTAATGGTATCTTTTTTAAAATGTATTTGAGTTTTAGTTGGAAAATCTAATAAACAACCTTAATAGAGAAAATCTTTCCAGTTGTTGAAAATGGACAGATCAATATCCTTATCATGCCATATAAAATTTCTGCATTCCTTTGAGGTTTTATTTCTATTAATTGCTTTTAATTATGCGTTTTAAATATCTTAACACCCATCAGTTTAACTTTTTGTATGTGAGAAGTTATGGAGATTATATATATATATATATATATATATATATATATATATATATATATATATATATATATATATATATATATATATATATATATATATATATATATATATATATATATATATATATATATATGTGTGTGTGTGTGTGTGTGTGTGTGTGTTCGGCAATTCAAGATTACTTTCAAGCCGTTAGGGGGTTTATGGAATTATAAAATTAGCGATTATGGGAACGGCATAAGATCCCCTATATATTTAACAACAAAGGTTCGTGGGGTCCTAGTAAATATCAACTTGGTTGGATATTATGGGTCACTACAGAAGCTTAACGTTACGACAAGCATGAGTGGGTAGGAGATCCTATGGGAAATTCAGGTTGGAAATGGTTTACGTTGTATCTAGCCCTGTGGAATCTGAACATGTATGGGTTGTTGGGGGTTCCTCATGAATTTACGACAAAATGGATTGGTGTTGGGTAATATAGAATCTATCTTAAAAGGAGTGTATTATGGAAGACTATGAGAATTTAGTATGGTTGTATGACGTTATAAACATTTATAGGGATGCAAGATGAGGATGTGATAATATGGTTTCTATATGAATTTTGCATGAGGAAGTTCACTGTCGCTATATAAGGTATTTAACTTTAGCGAGTTATAGACCCCTAATGAATTATTCATCATTACGTAAACTTAACGAGTTGTGTCATTTGAACAAAGGCGATCAGACGCATCTAGGGATAAACAAGGACTAATGCTGACCTAATTGCTAGTGTGACCGGCCAACACATACTATGACTGACCAATACCAATTGTGACTGACAAATACTTAGCCTTATCTGACTTGACAACAACTATTCTGACTGACAAATACCTATTCTGAATGAACAATACAAATTAAGAATGACTGAATAAAACCATTTTCAGACTGACCAAACCTATTGTGTCTTACTAATACCTATAGTGACTGATTAGCAACATATTTAATTGACCAATGCCTAGTGGCATTTACCAACATATATCATGACAATGTCTAGCCACATAATGATGCAGTTTACTACATGTCATCCTCTATAGATGGCAATTTCAATGCAAGTATAAACTATGTCAAACATAAACTCTAACGTTCTAAATTTGCCGTACGGACTTTTAAACAGTAACAATAGAGCACAATGTTATTTTCAGTTTATGGGAACTAGGCACTAGGCCTAGCAGAGCCACTTTTGAATCTTTTAATAGGGTCTGACAAATAGGATGAGAATTAGACAAACATTTACGTAAATACAGAATAAAGCAGTCGACTGTGTGCTACATAATCCCACATCAATCCATGTATAAAAAGCGGACAAGGTTGGTTGCTGATGACTATTCACCACATAATACCAAATCAATAAATACTTACAGCGTGGTTAGGCTAGGTTGTTGTTGACTGTATGCTACTAAAGACCGTGTGATTGAGAAATTTCCTTGTCGACTGATTACTCCACAATTCTTGATAAGGAGTGTGACCATGCTGCAGGGTCCAGGTTTTACAGGCTTACAGGAGAGTGTTTAGCACACAGGAACAGTACACGGGGATCTTGGTGTTCAGGGTCAGCATGCTTTTGTTCCACACTCTGCGACAACATCGAGAGAAGTTTTGATACCTTTCCAATTTGCCTGTTGAGCTCAGTATTGAACATGCTGTTGGTGATGGCCGATTCAAGGTTCGTGAAATGACTAACTTGTCGATTGTGGATTGTGGATCTATATGCGTGAACCAGCACCTCGATTCTGAATACACTCTGTCAAAAAGCGTCTTCAGTCTGTTTAGGATGATGCGTGCGAAGACTCTACCCACGATGCTGAGAAGGGATATGCCCCATTAGATGTTTCTATCGCTTCGGTCATCTTTGTTCTTGTACAGGTTACGATGTTGGCGTATGTTATGTCCTGAGGCACTTCACCTTCATCCTAGCAATGGAAGAGGAGGTCATGCAGGTGTGTGAGCAGCATGCTGCTCCCGCACTTTGTGACTTCTGCTGAGACGCTATCCTTCTATGGGGCTTACCTGAGGAAAGTTCCTTTGAGGCCTTATGTAGTTCTGTCGCCGTAGGTCGCTAGTCCAGTTCGGCAATAAAAGGCAGGTTTCCAGTGGCTTTAAAGGCATCGTTGGTCATGTGATTCTCTCTGGAGTACAGGTATGAGTATTACTCCGCCCAACGTCTCATCTGCTTGCTATGGAGTATCGCCTGCGGAAGACTTCATTGGTGCTGTCACTTTCTTCGTGGGACCTATTGATTTTGTTTCTCGGAGGTACCCGGGGTCTGGTAGCCGTGTCTCTTGTTGTGAGGCGATGTCGATCTGGAATCTTGCAAGTTTATCGCTAATGATTGAAGTCTTAGAACATTGATTGAATGCCTCGACGTCATCTGCAAGCCCAGTCAGCTAGGTTTGGACATTTCAGCTATCTAGCTTGAGGATTGGGAGTTTTCTTGTTGGTTTCTTTTGTTGTTTCGTTGTGCAATAGTTGCATTCCACTTGTCAGGTACTTGCTTCCTTAAGCCCCACGCACTCAGCAAGGCAGGTGAACTGTGGCTGTGAAGCTGTGAAGCGAAACTGTATTGTCCTCTCTAAGATGCCAGCCTGTGCAGGGTGATATGAAGAATCGGCTGTTGCCCATGCAGCTTAATCCCCTTTTCCACGTAGATGGAAAGGACAAGCCGATACGTCGTGGTATCAGCGATGTCGCAGGAGTTACCGACATGACATTGAAAGCAATGCCAAGCCGACTTAGGGACTCCGTTTCCAGATTTTCTGTTGAGGTTTACTTCTTTAGCTTTTCCCATGACAGGGTATAGCCGCAACTCTGCAGAGGTTTGAATCAGAAGTTTATCTTATCCTTTGTCATTATTAGATTATACAGTTGCAATGTCGTCAGGCTCGGCTCAAATAATGCTCGATCAACATCATCTGTTGATGTACTTGCAACAAAACCCCAACGATTATCAACAGTATGAATGAGATGTGGAATGTGACCAACGTCATTCTTAGCTCGTTTTATGCCAACTGCAACAACACTATTCACATACTGCTTATTTAAAAGACTATAAACAGCAACAGGTATATACGTAGAAGTTCTTCTGTTGGCAACCATGTCGATCGCTCTTGTCATCGTATCTCTGGATGTTTTGAGGCATATTGAAATTATTAATAGTAATTATGTTTGATGATTTTACAATATTTTCAGCGTCTCCGTATTGTTTATTAATATTATCCTGTGAGGCAATTGCGTTAAGTTGCGATGTCATTTTGTTAGATGAAGTGGGCCCACTGCTGTCTTATAAGGAAAGGTTTCAGAAACTTTCTTAGGATAGATCTGCAAATAAATAGCTAGCAGTTCAAATTTGTGCTGATTGTTAGATGCTACAAGAGACCTAAGAGTTTTTAAAGTTATCATGTCCAGCATTACCTGACCTAGTATTTTCTTTCTGTGTTACAAGATCAATATTCTCGAGTTTGTTATTACTTTTATTTCCGTTTCTATGATCTTCAACTTAGCCATTAGAAATCAAACTATGAAAAACTTCATAAACAGATCTACAGTATCTGTAACAAACCTGATTAGTATTAGTTCCTCGAATCATCACGTTCAAGTAATCATGACTATTTATATATCCAACAATTTGTCTTTGTTTTATTACTTCTGATAATTACTTTTTTCCTAGCATCATACAAATTATAAGCTGTATGTGGTTTAAACTCATCTGTAAACTCAACTTGGCGATATCATTGTCTGTTACACTGCCATTCACATGAACATATTGCATTCCGTTGGAATGACATCGTTAAACAGCGCCCAGATGAACTCACGCAAAAATATTTCCTTATCTTCTGCATAGTCTTCACATTTATTCGGAGTTAAATCAGCGATCGATTTTTTTTAAATCTGATATTTATGAGGCCATATATAGATTCTACCCAGAATATATCCTGGAATCTCGCAAGATCGCTAGAGATGTGTGGCATCGGATATAAATTTTGTCACATTATTTTATTGTGTTTGTCTAATCTCTAATTGACAAATTTTCATATTAAACTACAAATGCATAAACTATAAGTATAGCAATGTTGAACTTGAGTGATATCGCAAAACGAGATTTGATGAGGATAGCAGACTCTCAATCTAAATCAAATTGCAATTGCAATCACGTCAAAATCGCATCGAATTTTAACTGGGACCAATTTGATGACGTTAGATGAAATATTTCAGGAGATATGGAAAGCATCGATGAGTACACAGCATCAGGATTAGGTTGGAGATTTCATTAAAAAAATTTATTTCACACTATGAAATATAGTTCATTGCGATGAAGCTCATATTTTGGGCTGCGAACTAAATAACAAAAACTTAAAATGTTGCGTAAATGTCGAAAATAGCACCAACTAGTGCATTCAGTGGGCAATATTATAAAAGTTTTTAACGGGATAGTCGAAGTTCAGTACAAAAAACGTAAATAAAATAATATTTATGTGTCAGATGCTTGCACGTCTGCAAGTCTCTAGTATAGCTCTGACGTACAGCGGATATCTATGCCTGACGAAGATGAAAAGATATTACAATATACATACCAAAGACACAAAAGAAAAATGCCTTTTGTTATTTACGCAGATTTCCTGTCTATTTTATGTCCAGTGCTAAGAGCAAAAAATAATCCTGATAAATCTTCGTCAAGAAAAATTCAAGAACATGTTCATGGTGGAGAAGAATATAAAGTTGTCTGTGCTATTAATAAAAGTTTATCAAAATCAAAGAAAGTTTATCGTGGAACGGCTCCTGCTGTTTGACATCTGATTTTTTTTTATCTGCGAGGTTGATATCGTCATTATATTAATAGATAACACAACAGAGACGAAACCGGTGACAATAAAATAAGTAGCTGATTTTGCTGCAGCAGAAATATGTCAGATTTTTGAGCGGGTGTATTTGCCTCATGATCGTGTAAAAGATCATTGTTATAATACTGGTAAGAATTGCGATCCAACATATGACAAATGTTATTTAACAAATACTGCACCAGATTTTGTTCCTGTTGTCTTTAATATTTGTGTTTATGATTCTCATATTATCGTTGAGGCGTTTGGCAACAAAGATATAACAAACCGTCTAAAAAATTAACAACAACATCACTGAAAAGTATATATCAGTGACACTTGGCAAGTTAAGATTAATTAATAGTTTGCATTTTATGGCTGCATTGTTGGATGAACTTGCAAAAGACTGCGCTACGTTTGATAATTTGATTGAACATTTCGATAACAAATCAAGCTTGTTAACATGAAAAGGTATTTTTCCATACGAATATATTGACAACTAGAATAGATTTGATGAAATATGTTTACCTGACAAAGATATGTTTTACTCTTAGTTAAATCCTGAAAGTGTTAGTGATGAACATTATTTTTTATGCTAAATCGATCTCGGACTAGTTCGACTGTAAAACCTTCGGTAATTATCGTGACTTGTATCTGACCACAGATGTGTTGTTGCTCGCAAATATATTTGAAAGTTTGAGAGATGTCAGCGCTGATAACTACGGACTTGGCCCACCTTGGTATCACTTAGAATCAGGACTAAGCTTGGATGCATCACTGAAACACATCAAAATAAAATTGGCGTTCTTAACAGACCCGGACATGTTCTGTTTCATCGAACGAGGGATCACAAGCGGAATATCTTTTATAACAAAAAAATTAATAAATTAATAATTAATTAATAAATAAATAAATATCTACCCGACAATGGTAATACAGCACCATCAAGTTTTATAACCTATCTTGCTAACGATAATTTTTACGACTATGTAATGTCTGAGTCTATTTCATATGGTTTAAGATGGATTAATGAAAAGCAGTTTTTTAATTGAACTGATAAACTCGAAGCCTACGATATTAGTTATTTTGTTGAAGCTGATTTTGACTATCCTGTTAAGCTTCGTGGTAAGCATAATGATTACCCATTTTGTAAAGAATCAATGCTAATCAACTACAGTTTGTTATCAGAAAAACAACATTATTATAAATCATTGTAAGCAACTCTATTGTTTATCAACTAGTTTATAATCTATCTAACAAGCAAACATGTTTTGCTTTACAAAAATCTGACGCAGGCACTTGATCATGGTCTGGTACCAATAAAAGTTCGAGTTTTAAAATTTAATCAGTCATGTTGGATGAACGACTATGTCGACGTTAGTATTAGCCGAAGAGCCGTTGCAACAAAAGTAATTCGAAAATAACTTTATTCAAGCTGAAGAACAACAGCGTCTTTCCACTACGATTTTGTTCAAGTTAAGTGGCCTGATGCAGAGCTGTTATATACTGACTCGCTAATGTATAATATATAATCTGATGATTTTTATCAAGATCATTACGTCAGTCGAGAACTATTTGATCTTACAGATTATCAAAACACCCAACGAGCCAAATTTTAAAAAGTTTAAGAAGTAAAAGGATGAGACAAATGTTTTTCCTATCATAAGAGTTTATCAGATTACAGAGTAAAATGTGCGGTTTAAAACTGTTAGATAATAAAGTTAAAAAATGAGCAAAAGGCATCAAAACAAATGCAATAGGTAAAGTGATAGGATTCAATAATTATAAGGCTGTTCTGAATGTTTTTTTTGGGGGGGGGGGGGTTTATGCTGAAATGATGACAATAAAATATAATCGTCATAAAATTGAGACAGGTGTTATCATACGATCTGGTCGCTATAATGTGGATCACACGCGATATTGTTCTGATGGCATTAACATATTTGCGTAAGGATACAAAAAGTCTGATAGCACTGATTTTAACAAGGTGGATCTTTCAGTCTGGTTATTCCAGTAACTTTTGTGTGACATGTTAAATATGAATGTCACTCAATAAACAAGATGAATAATATTTATCAGCTATAACAAATAAAGGTAGTTTAATATCTTCTATAAGATCTTTGATAAATGACTTTTTTCTTTCATCCTAACTTGATATTTTAGGATCATAATACAATGTTCAGTTGGTTTTGTACTTTGATATACAATTTTTCCATGCAAAGTACCTGAAATAGTTGTAGTTGAAACTCCACAATATCTCGAAGCATCTTTAATCGAGTTTAATGGTTTTGCACTTAGTTCCGTGATATTAAAACTAACGACTGTTTTGGGTTTGCTGTAATAGGAGCCAGTACACAATTAATAATTCCGGTTCACTACCCGCGAATGTAGTCCCAGTCTATTTATAAATCTTTTTTTTCCTGTCTACGTTTGGGGGTGATACAAGAGTTAGATTTTGTCATTCTTGGTAAGGATTTAATGGCAATTGTTTATTTTTTAGAATGTTAGCTTATGATGTGGTTGTCTGTGTGTATTTTGGCGACAGTGCACGTTGAGTAAAAAGGCAATTGTGATGATCAGGAAGTGAAATCTGTGTTCCGTTGCATGGTGTTTTGTTTGCAATTCAGCCTCTCAAAAAAATGCAGGTCAACCCTTGACAAGAACTTCACCGTAAAGTCATCTTTGAAGGTATTTTATATTAACATATGATTTGTATTGATTGTCATACAGTGGAAATTTCAGTACTGAGAAACAAATGTAGATACCATATAGTAAAATTAATTGTGTTCTACGGCAAATAGTTCATTTTATATACATTTCACGTCTTTAGTATTAAATTTTACGCACACTACTCCGTCTTAAATTTTGTGTAAAACAAATACAATAAAAATCGCTGTAGTTTAGATAGGCGGGGGTGTTAATTTCTGGGTCAAACCCTTTTTTGTTTGACGACAATGACGATTTTCTTAATAGGTTCTTTAGTTGGGTAATCGATGATGAAATCGATTTTATTGCCTCAAAAAGAAAAAACAAGTGTTAGAAGTAATTATGCATTTCAATAAGTTCCAAAGTGTAAATTCGCATAAGCTCAATAGTGTCATACGTAATGTTAAATTCTCGTTAAGCTCTATGAACTGCTAATGTTAAATTCCCATAGGTGGCTGTATATAGCAAATGTTAAATTCCTGTAAATGTGCCATCTCCATGTTGAAAATACACCTAAAGGCCCATCACATGTTGTATACCTTTAAATTTACCTACATTGCAGATAATTCGAATTGTTTAACGAAATTTTTGAAAATCTTTATTTAAAAAATTGGATAATAGCTTTGCAACTGAAAGTATCTCTATCTACAATAAGTCTCCTTTAATGCTGTTTTACAAATAATACCCGTTTGTCAAAGTTTGCAAATATATCAGATAAACAATTTATTTGCATTTTTTCACAAGTATGCGTTCATGTTTAAATTGTTTTACATTTCTGTCAGTCCTGTGCAATGTAAGAATCACTAATATAACATAATTTCATGAATGTAAATAGCCATTGTCTAAGAAGATCATCTGATATAACAAATATCTAAAGTTTATTTTATGACTTTTTTCCCATTCTCCTGTGAAAGGAAAAGTTTTATTTATTTATTTATTTATTTATTTATTTATTTATTTATTTATTTATTTATTATTATTATTATTATTATTATTATTATTATTATTATTATTATTATTATTATTATTATAATATTCAAAATTATGTTGGTTGTTCATTAATTTTAGACATGGAGGGGAATGATAAGATTCCAAATATTCAGAAATCTGTACAAATATAAGAATGGGAAAGAGAATAAAAAATACAGATTGAAATATTCCAAGCTTGCCTCTTTTTTCCCCCTCGTTCTATTGAGCCTGCAATGACCGTGCATAACAATCCCCACCCCACCCCGATATGTCCGGTTTCAATTCTTCTACTTGATGTTCAACTGTATAATTTGTTAGACTGGTTTAATGACTCACATGAAATAAATTAAAACACAAATGTCACTTGAGAGTTACTTCCGGAAAAAAATGGCTTTCGTGCATCGAGCTCTGTTCACTTGGTTCTTAACTCTTGGTTTTCTTATTTTATTGACTCTTAATCTGGACAAAAGAGTAGTCTGGAATTGGTTTATAGTCTTCATCCCATTGTGGTTATTTGACTCCGTTGTAATCGTGTACATTCTGATAAAAATGATCATGCACTGTCGAAACGGCCATGGAGGAAGAAATGACATTTCGCAGTCAAGAAAAGTATGGTCCTTAATTGCCGTGTCATTGAAATTACTATGTCAGACGTTGTTATGTTTAAAACTAGAGTATTTTTCTGATATTCAAATGTACTATGTTTTCATTCCATTCTGGATCATGGTCTCGGGTGCAGTGATTGATATTGGTCATAGTCTCGTAAAGCTTGTAATAAACACGAATGGTTGAAAACGTACGAGGCGTACTAATCGCGTAGTAGCTTTCTGTACGGAATAGATTCTTCAGTTGTGATGCTGTGTTACAGAAGTCTTCCATTCAGCTTGAGATGTTACTGAACGAATACTAAATATTTGCTTAGTTTCGTCCATATGATAAACTGAAACTATCTGGAATAGAGTTCGATTTGTATGCACACACTGTCCATAAAGGAATTAGACTTCCACCGCAATTGAGATCTCTTCATATGTAAACAGTTGACACTGTCAGATATGACTTCCATAACAACAGCAGCAGCGGATGGCAAAAGGACAAGAAACTGAAAAGGAGGATGATAAATTAAACATAATAGTTTGAAAACTGAGCAGCTTGTAAATTTCTGTTATCATGCACTGGTATGAATTATATTGTGGCAACACTTTCAGATTACAAGTATATACAGGATTTTTACCATGGAACATTCAGCAGATTCAAACCATTTATAATTGTGAGGACTTTTCTGTTTCTACATTAAGTTGCCATCTTTACATGTGACTAGTCAGATTTAGTCTTATGCATAACCAGTGCAGTCACTGAATGGTGCACATACCAGGAATGGGATGAGTGATGGTGCACAGCACAGCAGACAATGGACATATGCATATGGACAGAGTGCTTTTTGCAATCGATGAGGCTCCTTTATGGTTAGGGAAAATTTTGTAAATTGAGCAAGGCAGCAACCATTCATTATTCTTACACATTACATGAAAGTGGCATCAATGAATCCAGTTCAGGAGCTCTTGTACTTCATTTTAATGCTTTAAGCAAAATCTTATTCATATAGCAACTTATAAGTACTAACTACATGCCAGTAATAAATACTGAGAAATTAAAACCATAGTGAATTCAGATTGGATAATGTATCATGAACAAGTGGGGCAGGTGAAGATGATTGATTCAAATGGCCTTGCAACAATTTGCTATCAAAGGGTCATTAATCCACCTTATTTTATGTTCACCAAAGGCACAAATATTACCTGAAACAGTATCTCTACCTCGGCTACCTAACTGGATAAAGATGGAGGCTACTCCCATTAGATTGTTGTTACATTTACCTTGGAATATAGCTGAACATGTTCATAGTATTCAAAGACCCATTCAAACAGAAAAGCTGACTTGTAATGCAAGTGTTGTTGCTTATTGTATAAGCATTATAACTGGTTGTTGCCTTATTTAATTTACAAAATTTTCACTGACTTTGAAAGAAACTTCATCCCATATTTTATATATCATTTGCTGTGATATTACATTTGGGGCAAGCTCATATTTCCCAAGGGCAACTTCAATTTTCCAGTCATCTTTATCTTGCAAACATCACTGGTGTATTCTTTCAGTTTATTTATGCATTGCAATCATGCGTCTTATTGTATTGAAGACAATTGTTGTGATACATGACACAACATGGCTGGCTGCTAACAGGTAGGATGACAAGCCCTATCACTGCTCATTTGATTTTGCATGGTACAATAAGTCTTTCTCATCAGTATGAGATAACTGTTAAAAACAGTTTCTGCAAGCTACCAAGGCTCATAACTCTTGTGGAACCTTTGCAAGTGAAGATGAGCTTTAACTTAATTGTACATTCATGTATGTTTGAATGTACCCACAGTTCTGTTGTCATGGACCAGAAGAGGTAATAGATGGCCTATTGTCCATTGTATGACATCTGTCCATCCATTGGCACAAGTTTGTAACACCTCCTGAAGTAGGGGTATTCCATGAGACTTGACACCCACCCACACATTCATCCCATGAGACTTTACACACACCCACACATTCATCCCATGAGACTTTACACACACCCCACACATTCATCCCATGAGACTTTGCACACACCCACACATTCATCCCATGAGACTTTACACACACCCACACATTCATCCCATGAGACTTGACACCCACCCACACATTCATCCCATGAGACTTTACACCCACCCACACACATTCATCCCATGAGACTGCACACATTCATCCCATGAGACTTTACACACACACACACACACACACATATTCATCCCATGAGACTTTACACACACCACACATTCATCCCATGAGACTTTAAACACACACCCACACTATTCATCCCATGAGACTTTACACACCCCCACACATTCATTCCATGAGACTTTACACACACCAACACTATTCCTTCCATGAGACTTTACACCCCCCCACACATTCATTCCATGAGACTTTACACACACCAACACTATTCCTTCCATGAGACTTTACACACACCCACACATTCATCCCATGAGACTTTACACACATACACATTCATTCCATAAGACTTTACACACACACACACACACACACACACATTTATCCTATGGTTCAGTTGGTTTTAAATGAAAATGGTGCTGCTCAGACAGCCAGTATGACTGCCATAGTCCTCTGGAAAACATTGTTATGAATCGACACTTTTTATGTCTTAACTAGTCCAAAATGGAAATGGTACAAATTTGAAACGCAGTACATATTGCCATCATAGCTTCTGGTCCGCTCCTCTTGAACGTAAAGATATATGAAAAATGGGTCCTCTGTGACATATTGAAAATCATAACCCTATTCTTCTTGAGTAAATGGTCATATCAACACAAGGTTTATCATTTAAAGTATTCTTATAATATCAAGTTAGTCCTAAATGAAAACAGTTGTGCCCCAACATCCATTATGGCAATGTAAGTGACCATCTTGTTTTCACTCCTCTGCCTGATTGGATGATCATGTCAACATGGAGCTTTGTTTTTTATGATGGTCATAAATGAAATAAGTGTCAATTTAATAAAGACATTGCTACCAAGGCAGAAATCTTGAAAATCTTATGATTGCTGCTCCTCTTAATAGAAAGTTATATTATCGTTGGGGTTTTCACAAAACGTTCTTATGTCTAGTCAGTCCTAAATGAAACTGCTGCTGCCTTGAGAGCCACAGTTACTCTTGTAAACCTTGTCATTGTTACTCCACTTGATTGAATAATCATATAATCAAAAGGACTTGATAGGATAACTAGTTGTTCCAAAATGAATGAGGTGCAGCTCTGATAGTCGACCAGCCAGCTTGAAAATATCATTATTATTATAATATGAAAAGTCATATCAACAGGGGGATTTTCACCAAAGCAATACCTATAATATATGGTTAGTCCTGGGTCCATCTAGCCTTATATTTGGCTGTCACAATAGACACATTGAAAATCTTGTCATTAATTCTCCTGAATTTAAAGTCAAATCAGCATGGGATTTTACCCAAAAGTCCTCAATTGGTTCTGGTTTTGTCCAAAATAAAAATGGTACTGATCTTAATATGGCTACCACAGTGTGCGTGATTGATTTTGAAATCTTATCGGTCAATCATATCAGAGAGGGTTTGATCATTCAGCAGTTAACAATTAGACATCTCATTGAAATTGTTTTCTAATACTTGAGTTTCAGTAGTTTCTACCTACTCCTGTTGATGATGAAGTGCTATTCAGCCAATTACATTTACAATTGTAATCACCATTACAAGAATTTGTCATAAGAAAACTGCATATTCTTTAACATGTTTAATTATTTTTCAGCATCTGCCATATATATGACTTCTTTTGCTGTCTAATAAGTAAAAAGTTTATTAAAATTTAAGTAAATTAAAATTTTATTTTAATACCTTTATGACAGTAGTGGTTTTAATTTTATGAACATATTGAAAATGATTTTTTTAAAAATTAGTTGAAACTTTATTGAAATAGAAAGCTTCTTATGACTGATGTATAATAATGGTGATTAAATGCAATGCTTAATAAAACAGAAATAATTTACTGCCTTATCTCTGTAATACCATTGTACCAACTGGAATATTTTCAGTTACGTAGATTGCCTTTACAAGGGTTTTAGTGGTTCACAGCAGTGAGCAGTGATTAATTTTCATGAGGAAATTAATTTCAAACTAAAGTGAACTTGGTCTTTGAAACGTTGGTGAACAGGAAATAAATATGAAAAGATTAATACATATAAACACTAGAGATGCATGGTATATCAGTTTACCATGGTATTTTTGTTCTACTGATATGTATGTACCACAGTACTTTACCATTTCTGACAGTAAATAAGGTACAAAATTGCCAGAAAAATCTTGTTACACATTTAATGATATTAGCAGTATGTTTTCATTATTCATTACACAATAGTTTATAAAACCTAATGGAATGTTGTGAAAGATATTCAGGCCAAATCCATCTATCAGATACATTTTCTAAATAAAGAAACACCGAACTCCACATCGTGTTTTAGTTATTTACTAGTCTGATTATTCTTTTGTAAGGCTGTGAATCATCCAACTATTTTCAAGAGCACACACGAAGACCATCTAAGGTGTAATTTCATAAGTCTTAAATATTTTCTCCTGTTTGAGTAAGTGTATTATCTTCACTTGTTCTCTATGATTAATATCTTGCCTGGGTGCTAGCATCCTTCTAAATGTTTGCCAGTTTATTATATCAATAGCTAGAAAATTTTAGGCTTCAGTACAGGGATGCCGGCAGAATCATTGGAGTGGGCATCAAACATGTAGTAGTCACCTGTTAAGTTTTATGGATGTAGGCCAAAACATGTTTAGAGGTGAAATCTGATTGGGAGGGGTGAGTAAACCCCACCCTCCTGCTCCCATGTGCAGCCATCCATGTTTCAGTATCAACATTTCTTATATTTATCAATAGGCTGTCTTATGTCAGCAAGGCGTCTTTCACAGCAATACCAGTAGTATAAGCTTAATAATCACAACACTTACAGCAATTAACATGAACATAAAAAATTCAATTATTACATGATAATGTTTGGTTTTCTTTTATCTCAAATAATTCATATTTTTTTCCAGAAATTACCATGGATATAGTGATTTATAAATCAGCTACTGTCAGATGAAAATTAAAGTGTCAGACCCTGCTACCGAACAGTGAATTGTTGGCCCTCTGGTACCCATCCTCATCAAGGCACTTTTCACATTAAATGAATTATCATTAAGCTAATACATCTATCTTTAGCATGCAGCCTAGCTCAACCTTTTGACCTTGGGATGAAGGTCACAGTTTTACAGTTGTGCTTAGATGTGCCCAAACAGGAAGACCCTGGCTTTCTTGTACAAAATCTTGGTCTTGTCATAGGAAATATACTATATTTTATTTTAACCCAGCAGACCCAATAATATAGATGCATCAGCTAATACTACGCAGATGACATCACACATCTTTGGCAAATTTAAGACTTTAACTTACTGCATTTAGATAAGTGAATTATACATAAAAAGTGTATATTTTAGTCAACTCTGATATGGAAATTTCATTGTACCTTGAATTTTGAATTCATTCATTTTATGTCAAATACAATTGAAACAATACAAAGTACAGCATTTGCAAAATAACAAAATCCATTTGGGGGCCCCAAGTGGTCTAAAGCCTGTCCGTTGCGGATCACTGCCATCTCACCTGTCTGTGTGGGTTCGAGTCTAGGATTCGGTGAATGTGGATATGTGTGAAAGCTTGCCAGTAGCTTCTTGTGGGTCGGTGGTTCTTTCCGGTGATTTCTCAGTTTCTTCCTCCACCATTAATACTGGCGGCCATGAATAGCCTATTGTGTGCTGAAAAATGTTTAACACCTCTTACAAAATACAGACTATTTCATTTTTTAGAAAATGTGAGGTAGTGGTCAACAATTTGATTTGATAAAACAAAAAAAATGTGTTAAATCTTCTAAACTGGTTTTTACTTGAGTGCTACTGACAAATCACGAGTATGCACTAGTTATCTTGCAAATATAAAAGACATTGAAATTTCACAACACACTGGCCTAAACAAGGGAATGAGTCAGGAACAAAATAACACCACTCTGCCGAAAAGAAAATTCATAAGATGAAAGAAAAACAGCGCTTGCGCACAATTGGACTGAATTTGCTAGGTCATGAGGCCTGTGTTTATTTCTGCTTAAATATTTAATGAAAAAATATTAGAATTGATATATCAAAAATTAAAGTACAAGTTGTGAATGTAATAAGCAAACAATTGGAATTTATTCAAACGGCAAATAATGGAATCAAACACTGTAGTTTTTAAGGATTACCACTTGGTACATCGATGATGCCAATAATGGAATCATATACACTGTAGTTGTTCAGGATTACCACTTGGTACATTAATGATGCCAATAATGGAATCATATACACTGTAGTTGTTCAGGATTACCACTTGGTACATCAGTGATGCCAATAATGGAATCATATACACTGTAGTTGTTCAGGATTACCACTTGGTACATCAATGATGCCAATAATGGAATCATATATATATATATATATATATATATATATATATATATATATATATATATATATATATATATATATATATATATATATATACTAGTTTTTCAGGATTAATACTTGGTACATCAATGATGCCAATAATGGAATCATATACACTATAGTTGTTCAGGATTACCACTTGGTACATCAATGATGCCAATAATGGAGTCATACACTGTAGTTGTTCAGGATTACCACTTGGTACATCAGTGATGCCAATAATGGAATCTTATACACTGTAGTTGTTCAGGATTACCACTTGGTACATCAATGGTGCCAATAATGGAATCATATACACTATAGTTGTTCAGGATTACCACTTGGTACATCAATGATGCCAATAATGGAATCATATATATACACTGTAGTTTCTCAGGATTAATACTTGGTACATCAATGATGCCAATAATGGAATCATATACACTATAGTTGTTCAGGATTACCACTTGGTACATCAATGATGTCAATAATGGAATCATATGCTGTAGTTGTTCAGGATTACCACTTGGTACATCAATGATGCCAATAATGGAATCATATACACTGTAGTTGTTCAGGATTACCACTTGGTACATCAATAATGCCAATAATGGAATCATATATATATATATATATATATATATATATATATATATATATATATATATATATATATATATATATATATATATATATATATATATACACTAGCTTTTCAGGATTAATACTTGGTACATCAATGATGCCAATAATGGAATCATACAGTATAGTTGTTTAGGATTACCACTTGGTACATCAATGATGTCAAAAATGGAATCATACAATGTAGTTGTTCAGGATTACCACTTGGTACATCAATGATGCCAATAATGGAATCATTTACATTGTAGTTATTTAGGATTTCTACTTGGTACATCAATGATGCCAGAGTTGGGTATAAAGGTCAATATTAATGTATTTTATAATAATCTTGAAAGTTAAAGTTACCAATATTTTAAGTGCAGTGTTGTACCTGGGATTTTCTTTTCAGCTTGGATATTTTTGTTTTTATATCAACAAAACATTTTTTTCAACAAATGGGTATTTTGGGCATATAATCTCAAATAAACAAGTTTTCAAGCTATTTGACAGATGGACAATTTTTTCAGACAAATTCCAGGTTCCTCCCCCTATTTAATTGTTGTGCAGAGGAGTCGTTTAATAGGGCGCTGAATTGTTATATTGTACCTACTCTCCAGATTTTACATAACTAAAATACAACTTTATAAATTCTATGTTTATGTTCTTCTATTTCCATAACATGGTGAAAACAAAATACTAGAATTTCTTAGATTAAATGATCCAGTGTAGAAAAATATGCAAACAATTGTATGTCCTACCATGACAGTGATATTGGCATATGGTGTTAGTCCATGCATCTCCATCAGTTTGGTCATGTTTCATATTTAAGTCACTGATGACCCTTCAGTGGAGTATCCATACTGCATGAGCAAGCTTCTTGTCTGTATCATCAATTCTTTATATCTTTTTTGTACTGTGTATATTGTTCTTATAACCATGGTGGTGGTTTGTTGTACAATTATAATATTTAATTATAACAATTTTGGTCGACTCCAAGGCATATTTTTAATCTTCAGTCAAACTTTCCCAATGATCATGTCAATGATGAGGTCCTTTGGTCACAGCATCCATTTTAATTCAAATTAAAAAGTGAGATTGTTTTTAAGATTAAAGAGAGACTGTTGAAACAGTTTGTTTGTTGAATGATGTGAAAAGTAGTTGTGTCATCCTAACATAAATGTGTCTCCCTTTTTGCCTATAAGTTATTGCTTAAAAACATTTCTTTTTATTTACCTGTTGATTAAACTTATATCTGATGCAACAGTGTTATATGCAAGGAGAAATATAAATTAATACCCTTTTATCAGGGCGGGGGAAGGTCATTAAATTTGTATTAAGGTTGTATGTAAAGGCTTTCAAAAGTTTCTGTTCGACATGTATCTCCCTGTACAAGTAATAACAGCTACCTTAAAGGAGACCAGAAATCAAAATAAATATAGAATAATAATAAAAGTACTATAGAGTTAAACCTTATTCTGAAGTATTATCTGCAAATGTAATGCCAATATATAAATATTGTTATATTTTCAAGGTGCTGAATTTCCTTGACCTCGTATGCAAAATTTCCGCACCTATTCAGTTACTTTCATGATGTGATGTCATATTGATTTGGCATTTTGACTGGCAGTTTCCACCGTAAAAGATATTTTAAATCCTAGGAAAAGTGTTAAACGTGTGAGTTGGGAAAATAGGTAGAAGGCCGAGTACGTGAACACAAAATGCAACAATATATTCACATATCTTTTATCTACACCAGCAGTAGCAGTGATAAAAATATTCTATTAACCTGACACCAGAGGTTCCTCTAATTTTAGTTCATGCTCATCCAGTTTTCAAAGTGAGGTGTCCATCGGGCTTGTGAGGAAAAAAATGTTTGCCTGAGGAAATGAGTAAATGTATTTCAGGATGCTGATATATATGTCATAACACAGCACAATTTAAATCAAATCACCGCAACCCTAGGTGAAATTGAGATCTGATTTTAATGAAATGAAAGCTCTGATAAAAATTAAGATTCTAAACCCCTTGCATGGTCGTGTTTCTAGACAACAAAATTTCAGTAATCTTGACATTTAAATTTAAAAAAAAAAGAAAAAAAAGTACTTTTCAGTCTATGCCGGTTACATGTAGTAGGTATAAACGGTAATCTATAGTGAATGGAACTGATATAAAACTTTATCTTGGGCAGTTTCAGCAGCAGTGTTTAAAATAAAAGAGGTCTGGTATAAAATCAAAATTTCACATTAACTGGCTGACAATAGAAATTGGTTGAGGTGACTATTGACTCCGACCCCTTGCCCAAATGTGCAAGTACTTAATGGACGCGCCATTTCTCCCATGATACACCTTTTAATCCCCCAGGACAAGCCCCTTTATTATATTCTGGTCATCTGTGGTTAAACTGCAAAAAAAACCAAGTTTTGATCTAAGTACACAAGCAATCTTTATCCTTGTATTTATCTTGTGAAAAAGACTGCCGTTTGGACCATGTTTGATAGTTCGTGTATGTAAGCACCAGCAAATTTAATTGATAAATAAACTATTCCCTATTTTGTTATAACTTACTATGTATATAGGTTTAAGTCTTAAGGTTTGTATCACTTGCTTAATGAATGAAAATATTTATTCTGAATTAAAGGGGGGGTACATATCCTGCATGATATTGTAGTTTTATTCCTTCTTTTAATTTAATAATGGTAATAAAACTGTACATTTACGGTAGAAAAATGTCAGGTGTTAACTGGCTGAGTTTCTTTGGCGGAAATTGAGATGCGAATTTGTAGAGAAAATTACACAGCATTCACAGTAATCATTCACAGGATTTAAGTTAATGGGTGACAATTTTATTCTTTTAATTTTTTTTACTATAGTACTGTTGTAGTGGTTGTAAAAACTCTGAAATGTACGTGAATAATGTTTAGTCTTAACATTCTATTTACTGAAGAAAAGAAATGTGTGATATTATTTATTTCGTCCAGTGCCGGATTTAAACATAGTAGGGAACTAAGCTATGGGAAGTTGTAGAGGCCATATTTGGTATAAAATAAATTTGAGAGACCACTTCTAAGAATTTGGAAATATTACTAGATCAGGAGGTAGGTGTGGAAATACCCCAAAATTGGGAGGTTTTTCTCCTGGCTTTTAAGTTGACAGGTATGTGCTGTCCGGTCTTATGGAATTTCAGTCAGGGGTTGTGAGTTCATTCAAGTCACTAGCCCTGGGCCTGTGCCTAAAAAATTTCTTTGAGCACTGATTAGAACAGTACATAAACTATTTTACCAGACATGTATACATTTATCAGATTTGTCAATAAGCTAACTGTAGCCTGCATGTAAAATACACATAATTGAACCATAAGAATCCATATTTATTACATGGTATATTTTTGAAAACCATGCATGAAAGGTGAACCTCTGTATAGAGTTAACCTTTATATAGAGACCAGTGGTTTCCATTGGTGGCTGCCATTGACTAGTTTAACTATTTTTTGTTTTATCTATGTTAGTAATTTACAAGCATGAGGTCCAGTTGGTTAAGGCTGCTATCGAGTTATAATTAGCTTTTAACATCCATATATTGTCTGCATCACATGGTCATTAGAACTTCAACACCAAATAAATGTAGGTAGATCAGGCCCAGTTTATAA
Organism: Potamilus streckersoni; assembly: GCA_016746295.1. Classification (NCBI taxonomy): domain Eukaryota; kingdom Metazoa; phylum Mollusca; class Bivalvia; order Unionida; family Unionidae; genus Potamilus; species Potamilus streckersoni. The sequence goes on from JAEAOA010002091.1 coordinate 1,775,711, forward strand.
GAAAATGCAATTCTGCATTGTGTGTCAGATTTTAATTAGACTTAACATATACTTCAGTTGTTAAAAATCAGAAACTAATTTTTATACAGATTGATTTTTGATGGGTTTTCATCCTAGATCTCTTAATTATGCTAGGTCCCATGTAAATTACTACCAGTATGGCTATCATGTGGTTTTAGAAAATTCCATGTTTTTGTTTGGTGATTCACTCTGACTTCTTACCCCAATATAAATGTCCAAATCTCTACACATGATGCTAATTGTCATACAAAAACCCAGACTAGTCACCTGAGTAAAATTACAGTCAAACCCACTTATCTCGACCTCGGCTACCTCGACAACCCTATTAAGATGATATTTTTGAAGTGGAACTGCCAAATTCTCTCTTTGTCTTAGCATTTCCTCATCGGTTATGTCACCGAACCCTAATATCTCTGGCACAAAAGAGGGACAAATTTGCCAATTAAGGTCGGTTATCTTTATCTCGATCCCCATGACCAATCAATGGCGATTTTTTGTTTCCTTATTGGTGACAAAAATATCCCATCTGGCGACAGACTTTTTGGTTATTTAATTTGTACAAACAATTGTGGGTGGCTTTTGACTAGATAAATAAAAGGGAGAATGGAAGAAAGCTACAAACTTAACTAAGTAATGAATTGGAATCAATCAGTACACAAATAATCCTTTGTATCGACAACCCCATCTTAGCTGTGCATTGTTACATCATAACGCTTACGCTAACAGGTGGCCAAGGACTGTATGTTTTGACAGTCAATTATGCTACCATACTATACCTTCAACTGACCAATTTCTGAAGACTCGAATAGAACAGATAAAATGAATGAAATGGCTAATCCTTATATTTGTTGGTTGTTACAGACACTTAAACTCAGCAAGAAGAAATAGCAAACAACAAATAAATAACTTTTGCATAATTAAAAATAATTATTTATTTCTCAAAATACAGGAGTGAAAAAATCCCTATATTGGGTGTAAACTTATGCTACAGTAATATATACGGTCCAATATTGCCAGGTGTTCACTCATGTAAGTTTCATTTGTGGGAATGGAGATACTATTTTGCAAGAATACGGTCTTTCGAATTTTTAATTTACATGTACTTCTTGCGATTGGTTACTTTTATGCTAGCTTATGACTTGCCAATAAAATGACCATACTTGGTTAACTTCGAATGTACTGAGTTCACGTAGCACGTGATGACCGTCCGTATTATCATATTATCGTTTACTCCAATGACCTTATACTCTTTCTTGTTGATCTTGTCAGAAGGATAACATGCTGTAGCTATTCTGTTTACAATACTTTCCGGAGCTGTCAGAGTGAAATGACTCATGAATTTAATTTTGACACTGGTTATCTTTTTGTGAAAACAAACTTCACCCTGCACGTTTTTTTTTTGAGCGATCTTTGTGTTTGCAATGTTGGAGAATATAATAAAAGTTTGTATCGAGAATCGATGGTGGTTTGTATAGTATACTGGTAAATCTCTGCTGTTAGTTGGTGCACAAATGCCTTTTGTTGTTAACAAACATGTATATTTTTATAGCATGCCAATCGCTTCATCAAACAGATCTCGGCAACGCTGTTGTTTAAAAAAAACATCCAAAAATATGTGCATGTAGATTCTCATTTACTAACGTACATCATGTACATAATGAAATTTCAAGCACATTATATTGATGCTTTTTGGTAAACCCCTAGGCCTGCAACATAACCGAGTTCGACTGTAGATCAGTCAATGTGTGATGTGGAATACCTTCCCCCTCTCCCCTAAAAGCAATAATCTGACAAAACCATTCTTATGTGACATGGACGTTTCATGAAGCAATCTACAAGTCACATGTTCATGTATGTGCATTTACTCATTTTAAATTAAATGTAAATTTTTCTTTTAAAATTTAATACTAATTTTCCTTAACAAAAGTCTATTAAGTCCTGATTAATAAATGCTTTGCACCTCAACTGTCACCAAGAAACTTCCAGATGAAATTATCTATTGCTATGGACGTTTTGATTGGTAGCTATGTACTAAACTTGTGTCAAAATAAGAGCACATTGAGTGAAATCACCACAATGAAGGGTAGTATGAATTTGTTTATCAATATGTGTAGCTTTCATTGTGACATCATCAGACTAATCATCATATAAGAGCATTTTAAATTTGATCAAATACCTCAGTAAGTTTGAAATATGAAGAGTACACTAATGGGAGACAACTCTAAAAGGTACTATCTGACAAATCCAAATCCTGTATGGCAGTCTTCCAAATGTATGGTACTTGTACCACCAATGGTATACAAAAGGGTTTTAGTGAGTATATTGCAGAAAGTAAATCAAATTGGTAATGGAAAAAACTATGGCACTGGGAGAAGGGGATTGTCAATAAGACCAATGTCCCAAAAGGGACATGAATGTTACAAGTTTCAAAAACAAATTCATCATGTACAAATGGACATCTACCAAGTTCCATTTTTTCTTCATAATTTCTTTTATTAAACAGAATTATATGGTGAATGTATGTATGAGATATTGTAATAAAAAGGACTAACTCTTAAAAATGTTGCTAATAATTTTCTACAAGACATAACTATTATACAAAAAGTAAACAAAGTTTTGTGACAATAAATTAAAGGGTTCTGGAGATATTAAGGAAAACACAAGTGTTATGGATATATTGACACACTGATGCCTGCATACCACCACAAAACTTGGGTGATATATTAAATGTGATATCAAATTCAATAAAAGCTGCCTTTATTGTTACATCCTCTTTTATGAGTCACTGTTCTCATTGAAATTTGTAAAGAACAAACTTCAATTTCAAACTGTTACTAAAATATTGGTACCTATGAAATGTCTCCCACATTGTTTTTTTTTTCAAAAAATGCACCAGCCATCACATTTTATTAGTCTGGTCAGCTTACAACACTTGCTCTTCATTTTCCCTTACTGCCTTTTACCGCCTTAATTTTAAAAATAATTCTGGAACAGGTTGTTATATTCATATAGACAGTCTAAGATTCTGCTCAAAATTAAGTTTAGAGCAATGAGTTGTGGCATTTATTTTAGACTGGAAACTTGGGCAGAATGTGAATCATACTTAATGATGTAACAATAAAACATTTTGGTATCCACTGAATTTAATATCAAGAGAGAGCTCCAAGTTCTTCACTTGCTTCTTTCCCTTTGTCTTCCTTCAATCCTACTGTATCCTCTACGCTTTGTGAGTTTACTGGATCATCACTATGGCTCACTGTGTGGATGCTTGCACCAGCAGTGTAGTCTGCCCCTTCTCGGGGTTTGACTAGCAGATCATCCCTTCGGAGTTGGCAGGCAGCCTGGTATGGTGGATTTATAGGATTTTGGGTTGGTGGGTGATATTCATAGGCTCTTCCTTCTGCCAACTGAAAGAAAAAAAAACGTTTTTAGACCTTTTTTTCCCACACTTTAACCATGTGGCCATAAAGCCAAGTGAACTATTGTGACCCATTGTCTATTGTTCATCTTGCATTATCTATACTGGACAACAGATCAGCATCTTTTTCTATTTAGGACTCACTACTAAACAATCATAGATTCTGATGAAACCCTCATGGCAACATATCTTTCCATTCACGAGTATCAATAATGAGGTTTGCAAGATGTTCACTTGAACAGCCATATTGGACACAAGATTATCACTGTTTTCAGAGGACAGACTATACAGCATAAGAAGTCTTTAAGTGAAAACCCCATGTTGATACAACCATCCATTCAGGACAAGTAGAAATGACAAGATTTTCAAAATGGCCACCACGCCGGCCTCATTTGATGTTTGATTGGTATCAGTTTTTGTTATCATCACCTAGTTCATGGGACGAATGCATAAAGTTTCGTAGCTGTGCTCAAAGTAGTTTAATAGGTGAAAAGAAACTTGCACTAATGGTAATGGAAGAACAGATAAGAGACCATCATGTAGAGCTAAAAAAGGTTAACCTTTAAATATCTTTGGGCATAAGTGAAGAAAAAATCCTGGCCTGAAGGTCTGATTGACATTTCCATCAAATATGATTGACATTTCCATCAACATGTGACCAACTTTAGATGTAAGCATCCTGGTTTGAAATTCTTTCAAATCTGTTAAATGTGGCCCCAACTATTAAAAAACAAAAAATGTCCAAATGACTAGTCCAAACATACAAATTGAGAATTAGTCCAAATTTAACAGCATTCTGGCATAGACGTTTTTCAATCTTGTATAAAGGCCACTAGCCTGCCATAAAATGTATAGCCGCCATTCTATAAACAAACAAAAAGATACAAAATTTATTTTCTTCAAAATCACTCAAATGAATCTGACATAGTCTTAAAAAAATATTTATGAACTTGGTTCTATTAAATTTGTTTAAGTTAGGCTGATCTACCATCAAATACTAAAATCAGAATCTTCTTTTAATAACTTCTAATTTAAACTGCTTAACAAAACTTAACCATATTTGGCAAAGCTTCATAACACATGAGGTTTGCAGGCAATGATAATAGTCCATCAGATATGGTTACTGTTACTCAAAATAAATAAAAATAAAATAAATAAAAATAACAGTAACAATTTCTCCAGAACTGCTCCATAGAATTCAAGAAAATGAAACCAAAAGTACCTAGACCTAAAGGTTTTTCAAATTTGTTTAGACTTTGCTATCAGCTATCAAATTAAGGCTACCAATGCAAACACATGGAATATCCCTTAAAACAACATATCAAAGACGATAACAATATTTGACCAAAATTGATAAAAAGCAGTCTGGTATAGACTGCTTTCAAGTTTATAAAAAAAATGCAAAGTCAAATATAATCATCATCATTATCATCATCATCATCATCATCAAGAGTATGCCATACATACAGACATAAATCTTTCAATGACTTTTTTTCAAAATTCACTACATAATTTAATAAAAACATCTAGGCATAATGACCTTTCAAATTTATACAAACGATGGTGATCAGCTTTCAAACATATTCACTGTTACAAAAAAAAAGAAGAAAAACCTTTAAAGGAATTCTCAGAATCTGCTCTGTAGAATTTGGCCAAATTTGAAAAAAATATTCTGCCAATTAGTGTTTCAGATTTTTAAAAATAATTCTAATTCATCATTATATATGTCCACTGTTACTAGAAATAGGAAATCCAGAAAGACATAATTTTAACAAACAGATAAACATGTATACAAACCTTATATCTAAATAGAACACAAAAACCAGAAATTGTCAAGTTCTGACAGAAAGCATCCTGGCACAAAGGCCTTCCAATATTTGAAAAACTTAATGTTAATGTACTATCAAATATGAATATAAAAAATATAGAAAACCTTGAACTAACAATTTTCATTACACATATAATCAGTGTCAATGGAAGAAATTTCCACAGAATGCATCCTACCACCCTCAATTTCTTGACCAACTACTCTATGGCTGTTAAGTAGTTTTATTTATGTGCATTTAATGCAATTTATTTATCAGCACATGATATACTAGACATGGCAGCCAGTATATTTGGTAGAGAAAGAACCACTGACCCACACAGATTTACTGGCAAGCTATCTAACATAACTACATTGGTTAAATTAAGAGCTGAATGCACTCACACAGAGGTGAGATGTCAGAGATATGTGAAAGATAGTGCCTTAGACCACTCTGCCCCCCCCCCACCTTGGCCCTGTCAGGCAGATATGACCAAGGTGTTTGATCTCTGATACACTCTGGCCTCTTTCTTTGTTCACAATCTTGCTCTGCATCAATTTTTATTTTAGCGTAAAGTGATAATTTTCTTTAGAATATATTCCTGATTGGATCCAACAGGTGATTTATTCTCAGGTGACAGAAATTAATTAAAACTAGAGCTCCAAGTAATAGGTACATCACAAATATTCCCAATTTACTTGGCAGGCCCTTCAACAGAGAAACTCTGAAAACTACATGGTTGTTGTAATGAATTATAACTACAAAAACTGGTGACAAAAAGCTAACAATTAAGCCTGTGCAAGAATTCAACATACAATATTACTGAGTTTGCAGACATGACTGAGCCTCGATGATTCCAAGTGTGATCTGCATTAGAGTGCTTTACCAAATTTGGTAAAAACTGCAACTATTCCCTGTGATTCATGTATTTTGGAGAAACCAGACATGATTACTGTTCTCATTAGATATGCATATGAAGAATACAGCCTAACCTGTGCAACTATTTTTGCAAGTAAATGGATTATCATTTTTGCCATTGCAACATTCTACAAGTGTCCTGCATATAGAGGTTACTGTATAGACTGACTAACTTATAAGTTAGGTCCAACTGTAAATTGCATAGACCCACATTGTCCATCACATAATGCACCAACATAACTGGGTCTATGCAGTTTGTTTTAATAATCAAAGAAATAAACAACATAGATCCTGATCTGCCATCACAGAATGTGTCAACAGATCTGGGTCTATACAGTTTGTTAGGAGTAATCAGCAGAATAAACCAGATAGACCCTGATATGTCAGGGCATAAATGCAATGGCTGATCAAGGTCAGGTCTGTAGTGGGGGTCAGCTCACAAGTATGTATATATGGTATGTATGCTGGGATTTTAATTCTATTTCTTAATGGACCCCTTTCACAACAAGCCTTTCATGCAAATTGCTATAAATAAAAATGGGCCGATAACTGCTGAGCAAGTGTTCTTTGTATTCACTTGGAAGTAAACAATCAGTGTAGGAAATTTTGAATAATGTCATAATATCATTTACATGTACTTATAGCATTAATAAACAAATATTAGCATTCATCATAATAATAATAATAATAATAATAATAATAATAATAATAATAATAATAATAATAATAATAATAATAATAGCAATGATAATAATAATAATGAAACCATTTCCCAATATCTTTTCAAAAATAAATAAACACAGCCAAGCAAATGAAAAATTTCTCTATGAAATTGGTTTTATACTAAGAGTTTGTTTTGTAATTTATTTTATCTTATTTCACATTAAACCAATTTAAGTAAGTTCTTATTATTATATTATTTATCAAATCATGTTTAGAGGTATATACAGTTTAACTGTCAAATCATGTTTAGAGGTATATGCAGTTTAACTGTCAAATCATGTTTAGAGATATATGCAGTTAAACTGTCAAATCATGTTTAGAGGTATATACAGTTTAACTGTCAAATCATGTTTAGAGATATATGCAGTTAAACTGTCAAATCATGTTTAGAGGTATATACAGTTTAACTGTCAAATTATGTTTAGAGAAGATATATGCAGTTAAACTGTCAAATCATGTTTAGAAGTTTATACAGTATAACTGTTAAATCATGTTTAGAGCTATATACAGTTTAACAGCTTAACTGTCAAATGATGCACAGAAATATATGCACTTAAACTGTCAAATCATGTTTAGAGCTATATAAAATTTAACTGTCAAATCATGTTTAGAACTATATACAGGTTAACTGTCAAATCATGTTTAGAGGTATATACTGTTTAGCTATCAAATCATGTTTAGAGCTATATACAGTTTAAGTGTCAAATCATGTTTAGAGGTATATACAGTTTAACTGTCAAATCATGTTTAGAGATATATGCAGTTAAACTGTCAAATCATGTTTAGAGGTATATACAGTTTAACTGTCAAATCATGTTTAGAGATATATGCAGTTAAACTGTCAAATTATGTTTAGAAGTTTATACAGTATAACTGTCAAATCATGTTTAGAGCTATATACAGTTTAACAGCTTAACTGTCAAATCATGCTCAGAAATATATGCACTTAAACTGTCAAATCATGTTTAGAGCTATATAGAATTTAACTGTCAAATCATGTTTAGAGCTATATACAGGTTAACCGTCAAATCATGTTTAGAGGTATATACTGTTTAGCTATCAAATCATGTTTAGAGCTATATATAGTTGAACTGTCAAATCATGTTTAGAGGTATATACTGTTTAGCTATCAAATCATGTTTAGAGCTATATACAGTTTAACTGTCAAATCATGTTTAGAGGTATATACTGTTTAGCTATCAAATCATGTTTACGAGTCTGTAGTTTAAAAAAACTAATTATAATCAGTGGAAAAACAATCACTATCCTTGCAGGTTTGGAAGGCAGCAGCCATCCCCACCCTATATGTTGATTAAAATTTAAAATAAAATTTGTCCCATTAGACTAAAACCAAGGCACAGATTTTAGTCTGTAATGAAATCTACTGGCCTCTGACTAATGGGTTAGTTTCAAACTATGAAAATGTCGACATAAATCCATTTTAAGAATCCAGGATCTAAGTCTGATAATTCTTTTAACAATTTTAATTTAAAATAACATTATTCTACTGATTAGGTATTTTAATTAAAATAACATTCTATAGTTTGGTAATTTAATTAAAACAACATTATGCTAACTGTGAGGCATCCTTTTTTCTGCAAATTTAAGGAAAAGGTGCACGATATAAGGCATGGCTGTTTGTCTGCTGACACTATCATTGTTCAAGATTTCTTTTAACTGTTTGACAATTAAACACTAGATCCTCTATGCTATAATACATATACCTCTCACATTGTGATATTTGTAAAATCCCAGCACTGTGAGCCTCATCTTGGAATTGCGAGATTTTGCAAGATAACCTGTGAGCATTATTTTCAGGTGCAGACATTAGCATAGTCAAACATTTAAGTAACTCCTCAACATAATTTCAATCTTGCATGCCAAAACTACCCTCAGTTTCTTCCAAAGCATTAAATTCATTCCAAAGTACTATTATAAATACTCGTTTAATGAAATATTTCATGAATACTCATTTCATGAAATAGTTTGCAATTTACTTTGAGGTAAATCTGAGGAAATCAAAACAACTGCAGATTTTATATATTTGGCCTTCAATCTAAGGAAATATATGTAAAATATTCTGTAATTATGTATATTCTGAACTTATGTACATTTTCTCTGTGATTATATGACAAGTCACCATCCACTCCTGTTATACATTTTCTCTGTGATTATATGACAAGTCACCCTCCACTCCTGTTATACATTTTCTTCAATGTAGGATACTGTGCAAACTATCTATGCTCACAAGTTCAATAGTAAACTGCACAGACCTTGATCTGCCATTGCATAATGCACTGGCAAATCTGGGTCTGTGCAATTTGTAAGGAGTAATCAGTTTAAGAAACAACATAGACCTTGATCTGCTGGTGCATTATGTGATAGCAGATCAGGATCTTTGTTATTTTCAGTTTTACTAGACTTACAAGTATATGTAGCATGCAAAAATCATTGAAGTTCTTCTCAATCTTATATAGTAGAACCTGTCTTGAAAGACCACCCCTTCTGCCAAATAATAATGGTCTCTCTAGACAGGTGTTCTCTCATAACACTTGACAATTAATATTTCCATACATTGGGAATCTGGTCTTCCAAGATAGGTGGTCTTTCATATAAGTGTTTTTTCAAGACAGGTTTTATAAATAATCAAATTGCCTCAATTATAATCACTGTTACTAAAAACAGAATGGCTTTAAATGACTTCTTTTCAAAAACCACTCAACAAAATCCTACAAAATGTTTTAGAAAGCGTCATTAAGGGCTTAGGTTTGCATAAGTTATGCCAATCCACCATTAAATATGGATGCTAAAAAAACAGCCAGCATAATAAGGCAGAAAGCATCCAGGCCTCAGGGCATCTAAAAGTTTGATAAATAATAATAACCTACCATAAAATATGGCCACTGTTACAGGAAACACAAATTTAAGCAATTTCATCAAGAAACCATCACTGAAGAAACATGAGCAACTTTGACAGAAATCATGCTGGAATAATGGTCTATTGGACAGAAATCATGCTGGAATAATGGTCTATTGGACAGAAACAGACCTGTTTACCCATAAATTTTCCTGTCAGTATTCTAAGCAATGCCTGTCAGTATTTTCAGACCGCAGTCAGTATTTTCAGCACACAAATAGTAGATACTATCAATATACTTTAATTATCATTATGTAGTATTACACGACATAATGACTATACAATATTGTGTAAATAACTCTTAGTTTGCAAAGACGCTGGTATTCAGTTAATTCTGTGTTTCAAGGCATAAATATGCAGAAATTGAACACCTGTTCATATTATAGTGATAAAAACCACAAAAAATACAACATAACCAAATTTATTGTTGTTTACCTCCGTTACTTTCTCTAAAAATTCTGTTTTCTCAGCTTCACACGTATCCATAACATTTTAATTAAAGCCAATTCTCTATTTTACTTGGTTAAGGACGTCTTGATATAAAACATTATGACAGACATTGTTACCACCCATCCACTTAGAAAATAATAAGTTTATCTAGATAGGTGAAGGCAATCTTATTTATCTGATAAAATCTAGTATCATCTTTGTCAATATTTACTAGAATGGAAAAAAGGTTAATAAATTATTTTTCATTGCTTCCGTTAACTTGTCAGCTGTACTCAATGACAAATTCATATTTGCGATCAACTCACATAGAATCGCCTCAGCATGTGTTATTTGTTTTTGAAGTATGTTTTGATCACTGACTTCCTTTCCTTTCATCATTGACAAAATGTTTCTATTTCCATTCACTAATGATTTCAATTTTGTATGATTTCCCGATTCCACATGCCGTGAACAGTCATTCCTTACACCATGTGCACAGGAAAAGTCTAAGTTGTAAACAGTGCAATGCACAAAATGTTCTCCTTTTGACGATGGTTTAAGGCATAGCTACAGAGTAGAATAAACTGGTAGAAAATGCTGCTTTCTGTGTTAGACTTTCCATTTTCATCATCAGTTTCGTGCTGAAACTTTCTTTTTGGCGGCATTTTCCTTTGTTTAAACGACCGGATGTTGAGAATGTCAAAATAAGTGACGTGGCACAAAATGCGTACGCGGATGCGGACCGAAGAGACGATACAACGAAACAAAAACGGAAAGAAAAACGGCTTAAAAAAATTAATTTTAAAAAGTAATAAATAAATGCAACCTCAAATCGTATTTTCAGTTCAATGACCGTATGACCGTACGGATGGGCTATATTCCGTACAAATACGGTCAAATACGGTCGGGTAAACAGGTCTGCAGAAATCATGCTAGAATAATGGTCTATTGGACAGAAATCATGCTGGAATAATGGTCTATTGGACAGAAATCATGCTAGAATAATGGTCTATTGGACAGAAATCATGCTGGAATAATGGTCTTTTTGGCAGAAATCATGCTGGAATAATGGTCTATTGGACAGAAATCATGCTGGAATAATGGTCTATTTGACAGAAATCATGCTAGAATAATGGTCTATTGGACAGAAATCATGCTGGAATAATGGTCTATTGGACAGCAATCATGCTGGAATAATGGTCTATTGGACAGAAATCATGCTGGAATAATGGTCTATTGGACAGAAATCATGCTGGAATAATGGTCTATTGGACAGAAATCATGCTGGAATAAAGGTCTATTGGACAGAAATCATGCTGGAATAATGGTCTATTGGACAGAAATCATGCTGGAATAATGGTCTATTTGACAGAAATCATGCTGGAATAATGGTCTATTGGACAGAAATCATGCTGGAATAATGGTCTATTGGACAGAAATCATGCTGGAATAATGGTCTATTGGACAAAATGATGCCTATGTGTCATCAGATGAAAACACAAAAACCTTGAAATAATTGTATTCATAATATGTGCCATTATAAGCTCTGGAAGAAACATACACACTGCATCCTCCTGACAAAACATTTCTTGGCAGAGCTGGTATGAGGCAATATAGCATCTTGTAGGAACAGATATACCTCCACTTAAATATTTGCCAATAAGATGTCTTATAAGAATTAGAAATTATTCCCAAATAAAATGATTTTGATAAGAAGGAAAAAATGTTTTATTTACTTTTAGCTCCCTTATCTGGTTTCTGCACGCCTTTCTTCTCTCTTTTGAGGCTTCTCTCAAAACAGCACCATGTGTTAGCACACTGCTCACACATAGCTTGTGTTAACCCTGTTTCTTGGCCAACTGTTTTTGCATTTGGTTGTTATAGGTCAACCAGGTGAGCATTCACAGACTCATTTGGTCCTCAACAGGTGAATGTTCCCAAGTAGACCTCATTTTTCTTTCTAATGTATAATATTGCATGTACCTGTAGTGGGTATGTCCTGTCTGAGTCGAAACCACTCAGGTCTCCACAGGCAAGGAAAGGTACAATAATCCTGTTTGGTCCCTCCAGTTGGTTGAAATCTACATCTGCCAAACAAACAAATACTGTAAAAATGTGTTAAGGGCTTGATTTTAAGCTATACCATATATGAAAGTATGAAATGAACTTTGATACAACTTATCTTGCATGTTTACCTGACATATTGGCCCCAATAATGTGACATAACCAACAGCCTGAAAAAGTCAATCCTTCTTTGTCAACTCACATTTCACATCCCTAAGAAATAAGTCTTTACATTATGGTTTGCATGACTGGGCAGCTTTACTGTCAATGGGCATACTTCTCTTGGATTATTTAGCTATGAGGTGGTTTTAGTATGTTGTGGTGGTGACTTTATTTATTGCATCATTCCAAAATGTATAAATTATGATTGCACAACAACAACAAAAGTTATAAACAATTACAATATGTCTAATGAAAACTCAAGGTAAGTCGCAAATGATTTCAATATTTCTAATGAAAACTCACAAAACATGATAAAATAATTACAATATTTCTAATGAAAGTAAAAAAAACATTAAAAAATAATTACACTATTTCTAATGAAAATTTGAATACAGTTATAGTAATGACAGTGTTGGCAATGAAAACTCACAGAAAGTTACTACTACATGTAAAAACAATATTTCTAATGAAAACCCACAATGTTACAGAAAAAAATTACATATTTCTAATATGCTATCCTGAAAATCATTATCATATGTTGAAAACTTTGGCATTTGTGGTGAAACATAAAGCAAACTTTAGCTATCTATGATTTTCTAATAAAATGTTCACAGACAAAAAGACAAAAATAAAGGTTTAGATAAGACCAACACTTATTGTAAATTTTTCAAACCGACTTTATTTGTAAGTGTAAGTAATGTGATTTATATTATGATAGAACTAAGTATATGTTTTGGCTAATGCTTCAATGCATGGTCAACAGTATCAAACATGCCCAAGAAATGAACTTAAACACTTGAACCAAAGTCAGTTAAGCTTAAAATACAGGTACCTATGACTTATTTTATGGTGAACTTGTAGAACTTCAATGCATCACATCTCTCAGGTTCATGGCTTTCCATGAAAATATTTTATTTTAATGTCAGTGAATCATAACATACAGACACCATATTCATGGTAATGGTGTCAATTTAAATCCAATAAAGTTGTGCCAAGGCAGGGGCAGACAACTCACTAATATGTGCGTCATTCCAATGGGCAACCAAAATGGAAACAATGGTAGCCCAGAAAAATTCAAGTCACATTATTCAACAGAAAAAACATGTAAGGTGAGGCCAGTACTCCTATGGACTTTAGAACCTTACAGGCAGTTAAATAGTACAAAAACTAAAAATTGTACTTTCAGGCGTTGCAGGCTACTGATTCATCCGGCATATTTTGAACACACAATGATACTTACGGCAATGCCCTGGGAAGGGGAACTACTTTAACTCCCACATACTTCATTGCATGATACGAAAAAAGAAAACAAAATGCAAATAGAAGCCTAAATAAAGTTGCTATATATTAATATTGCAATTACCAACAAAGTACAGTGAATAGTACTTTTACACCAACACCATGTTTAATTGTACCTCAACACAGGTACTGGTAGGGTATGGTTGACTCTTTAAGATTACTGACCAATGAGTCCCAATCACTTGAGATTAATGACCAGAGTCCCAATCACTTGAGATTAATGACCCGAGTCCCAATCACTTCTACCTTTGCTAAGGTGTACAGTCTTGAACTTGATATGCAAAAACTATTTTCTTATTAGACTTACTATCAATATAACCTCTGACCTTTGGACTTTTAAATCTGTAGGTTTCTCTATCATGATAATTGCATTTAGCCACAAAGTTTGCTCTAAAACAAAACTCATTTTTGGAGTGGCGTTCACATCTGACCCCAACAACAACAGTGGCATTCACTTTTGACCCCTACAACAACGACAGTGGCATTCACTTTTGACCCCTACAACAACAGTGACATTCAGTTTTGACCCCTACAACAACAGTGACATTCAGTTTTGACCCCTACAACAACAGTGACATTCACTTTTGACCACTACAACAAACAGTGACATTCAGTTTTGACCCCTACAACAATAGTGACATTCACTTTTGACCACTACAACAACAGTGACATTCGGTTTTGACCCTTACAACAACAGTGACATTCACTTTTGACCACTACAACAAACAGTGACATTCAGTTTTGACCCCTACAACAATAGTGACATTCACTTTTGACCACTACAACAACAGTGACATTCGGTTTTGACCCTTACAACAACAGTGACATTCACTTTTGACCACTACAACAGTGACATTCAGTTTTGACCCCTACAACAACAGTGACATCCAGTTTTGACCCCTACAACAGTGACATTCAGTTTTGACCACTACCACAACAGTGACATTCAGTTTTGACCCCTACAACAACAGTGACATTCAGACTTGACCACAACAACAACAACAGTGACATTCAGTTTTGACCCCTAAAACAACAGTGACATTCACTTTTGACCACTACAACAACAGGCTTCTTTCACTGCTTAAGTGCATGACATCCACAAACTTTGGTCAAGATGCATAGTCTAGAACAAAAGTTGTTGGGCTTTTATGACCCTGTATTTAAATTATGTTTGTTACAGAATGAATTCTGTATAAATCATTTTATTTCAATTTTATATCATTTTTAGGTCATTAAATGTAGTTATTACGATTATTATTATCATTATTATTATTATTACAACTATGTTAGCATGGGTCTAATATTTTGTTAGAAATATCATGTTTACTTAAATTATAAATGTGACTAATGTAAGCACGAGTTTTGTATGATAGTAAATTAGTCGTAAGTAAACATTCTGAAGTAGCTATGTAAATTATCGGCTGATACTTGGTCAGGCTTTCCTAATGCCCAGATGCATTGTGAAATTACACATTTCCTCCATGTGTACATGAAACTATGTATTAGTGTCTTTTATATGCTAAGATATCAGTAAGAAAGTAGAATTGTAGCTGATTTTTTCAACATCTTAAAGTCATGTAGCTTCTATTACCTTAAAAAGGTATTTTTGAGTTGGAAGAAGTCTGTTAGTTTGTCTACAGAGAACGACATGTGTTTTATTAGCAGAAATAATTGTACTTTGTCTACTTTCTAAATAATTATTTTCCCTGGAAAACAACACTACTGGATTGAACAAAGACATTTTCTGAAATTCTTCTAAATAAGAACAGAACAATACAAATTGTGCTTCACTGTAAATATTCTGGGATTTTTGTGTTAGCCTTCATTTGCCATCTTGGACCAGAACTGAACTTTAGATTGTGTCAATTTAAAACTGTTCACAGAATTTTTGTTCTCATATCTAGGAACAAACAATTTTGATCTCTTGTAAATCATAAGCCTTGTTTCATATGTTGATCTCTTCTCCATGTTTTCTAGGGATATAAATTATTTTTGTTAAAATTTATATAGCTTGTTGTCTTCACTTTCTTTGTGTTACTTTGAACGAGCCAATTCATAACGGCAAAAACTAATTTTCTTCTTTCAGTTAGTTACCTTGACTTTTGTCCCCATAACAAACTGGCCTTTATCTTAAGTCATCCATAAACTTTTATTTTAAGTCATCCATAAACTTTGGTGAAAGTACACAATCAATAACTAAAATTTTGTGCAAAAACTATGTTTCTTTGGTCCCAAAATACATACATGCCAACTCCTGGCAAGGAAAAAGTGTGATCCAAGTTGACAAAAAGAGTAATCTGAGCAGAAAAAGAGTAATCCACATAT
The DNA here is from genome assembly GCA_016746295.1 of Potamilus streckersoni. NCBI lineage: Eukaryota > Metazoa > Mollusca > Bivalvia > Unionida > Unionidae > Potamilus > Potamilus streckersoni. Next base: position 1,791,792 of record JAEAOA010002091.1, read on the forward strand.
AACGTAATAAAATTCAATGCACATATGTACAAAATGATTTATTTACCCCTCTGGTTTTTAACATCAATTACTGCTTCAAGTTTTCATATTTTAAGCTTTAAAAAGCAGCAAACAACCTGATATGTGCAATGATGGAGACATTTTTCAAATATAGAATGCAACTGAAAATCTCAGACAGTTCTGCCAACTTATGTTTATTTAAAATATTATCAAACAATTAGAAAATGTTTTATCCAGTGGAATCTGCTGTTAATTCTGGTCATGTAAGAAGAGCAATCTGACCTTGCCCACTTTCATTGTCAAAGTCTCTTATACCGACTAGATACAACTTTTGTCATCATAATCACTGCTCCTATCTGTTGCAATAATAAAGGGCCCAATTTTCATGGCTAATGCAATTTTAAATGATGTAATTTCTGCTAAACGCTTAACAATATTAGATGATTTTGTTCTTTGCACATGCATATTTTCTGCAATTTTGGCATCAAGAAGCATCCGTTTGAACAAAGGACCAAAGCTGTATTCTACCACTAGGGGTAATCAGTGTTCTATTAAGAACTCGGTTAATAATGCCCCTGCATTTATAAATTTTGTTTCTGCAATTTAGTTCTGCTATAAGAAGTTACCTTAGTATAGGAGTTACCATAACAAGCCAATTCAAGGTGTCTTTGTTTTACACTATGACCAATATTAAAATCCTTTCCACACAGTCTGCAATGGACATGAAGCTACCCTAGAATGGAACACTGTATTGTGTTATTCATGTATTCATATCTGAGTTGTTTTTCTCCATTTTGTTTTTATTCTAATCTATCTGTGAAATCATTTGAGAAACATTTTTGATGTAACATACGCATCGACTAGAATAAATCAAATGACTTTTACCACCAAATACCTACAGAATGGTTCTGTACCTCATATGATTTATAACAAAGAATATGTGATCAAAGATTAAAAATTAGAAAACCAGTCTGTTCTTTCCTAAGGAAGACAGCTGCTATAAAAAGAAACTGAGGTCAGCTGCTTGAAAGTACAAACCAGTATGTTTCTTGGAAATAGGGTAGCTGCTATAAATAGAACATAACACTGTTAGGAAAGTCACTGCTAGTCTACAGACAAGTGTACTCTTAGTCATAGTTACAAAGAAGCCCTCTTTTCTAGAATATGTTCTGTGCATTAGTGGGATGTTAATAAAAATGAGAAAACAAATTATTAATTTTTTGGGAGGGGGATATACCAAAAAAGCATAATCCAAATACATTTACGTGTAAGGTGTAATTTAGTGGAGTAAGGTGTAATTTAGTGGAAAAAAGTGTAATGATTACGCCAAAAGCGTAATGGTTGGCATGTATGCAAAATGGATAGGCATCTTTCATACCCTTGTCCCAAAATTCATATGTTTCAGTGTTTTTAAAAGTAATCACTTTCATTTTGAGATTATGGGGTTAGAGATCACATGCAAGATTTACTTACATCAGAAACTGATGAGCCTGACAACAGGCAAAAACAACAATCCTATGAAACTGAAGATTTAACATTGCAAGTGCTCCAATGAGCATGGGTAAGTGTACATTGAGGTAAAACATGTTAACAAACTTTTATGAACAATTGTATTTTATTTTATATTACAATAAAGACATAAATTGACTTTAACAAGTTAAACGAAGTTTAAAGGACCAAGTGTTTGGAACTTTTTAGACTCAACATATGTGTCTGCCACATTAATTGACATGGGGACAATATCCATATTGGAGAGTAAATCGCCAGATAGTACAGGCACACACTTAGCAGAGATTGTGCAGAGTGCAAGCCATTTATTATGTTCGGTCAATGTATGTTGTCTGATGTTACTGTGCTGACACTATTTTTATTCTTTCTGTCACAGTGACCCTTACCACCTGATAGTGTTAGGTTTTCCACTTACCAAAAGTGCATGCTGTCTGCAAAATTTGGTAAATGTAGATCCTGGATAACTTTAGTAATGGTGTAAAAACCATTTTTCTGAATGATCTTTTTTTTTACCCTTTTAGTCAGCGATCTTGACCTTTGACCTCTTGACCATGAAATTGACAGTATTCTTACCACAAATGCAGGCCATCCACAAAGTTGTAGATTGAGATGAAAACTCAAGTTAATGTGCAGAGCTAAATCTGGTAACATAAAATTTTATGGCCAGACAGCATCATAAGATTTTATGCCCCACATTACCACTGGTGACAACATTTGTCCAGCAGTCTACAGTAGAGTGTTTTCCTACCATAATGGTGATCCAAAAGAGGGTTAGCCATGTTGGGTATGTAACCATCTGGGGGACTGTAATTCTGACACACAACAAAGGCCTCTGAAATTAGGAACAGATAATGATTTAGACTGAAATGTGCAACTCCCTAGTAGTCAATGAAATCCATCTTCTTACAGCAGAAATTGTGAATAATTGTACAAGAAAATCAGCTGTTACAAAAAATTGGTGGGAAAAATAGTAAAAACAAAATTCTACACACAACTTATTATGTATATAGCTGTTCTTCAACTACCAAATATGTCAAATACAAACTGAAACCTACTGCAAACAACAAAGACCCTCTCAATGTTCCTGATGCAATGGCAGATCTTGACTTGTGCAGTTTTCAGTGAGGCTTCACAAATAAATAAGTATAAGAATATAACTGAAGTCTTAATATACAAGTAAAATTTTAAAAGCATGTACACATAAATCCATCATAAAAGAAAACAACCTTCTGCCATTAAAAATGACAGATGTTGAAAATTTCCTGAAAGATATTTAATTGTACTCAACAATGTAATCATTTGGAGTCCTATCTACAATACCCATTACTAGTGTCTTTGAGAAGAATCAGAAATAAGTCATATATTTTATATAATACTGATGTAATTTTGTGATAAGCACATAAGATATATCTGTACAAACTGCAAGGCAAATTTGAAACTACAAATGCATCTGAAGGATACAGATGTAATACTAGATGAGGTATAAATACAAATTTGAAACTACAAATGCATCTGAAGGATACAGATGTAATACTAGATGAGGTATAAATACAAATTTGAAACTACAAATGCATCTGAAGGATACAGATGTAATACTAGATGAGGTATAAATACAAATTTGGACCTATAAATACATCTAGAGAACAGAAGTAAGCATAGATATAGTTTAATTAGAAACTTAGAACTACACAATAATGCATAAAGTTGTCACAGATGTCTACACAGATATGGTATAATTACAAATTTTGAACAATAAATGCATCCAGAGGCTGCAGATGTCTACATATATATGGTATAGGTGGTGCTCTACAGTTTTCTATTTAGCGTAGGGTTAGAATTTTATAAAAAAAAAAGAATTTACTAGGGTTTCCTCACTAGTCATACTGGCTATTTAAAAAAAAAATTGTATATCTTAGGTAGTGTTCAAAGAACCTTTAATTCCCTTTATTTTGGTGTATGACTGATGGGTGTAATATGGGTTATAGAGTATACAACTTGGCCTTAGTCCAGATGTGCAACTATCAAAAAGTGCTAGCTCCACTCACTCATTTTTACTTCCCGATCTTCAGAGGTAAATTGTAAAAAAACAATAGCATATAATTTTTTTTTTTACATTTTATATATTTGGCAATTCATTCGTTGCACTTTCAGAAGCTGGTATTGTCAAGTCTTGCAAAATTCATTTTCCTTATTTTAATAGCTGCCAAGGATAGTGTACTTTAGGCAAATTCAGGGTGATTTCTGGAGCACAAAGGAACAGTCATTTTAGTTAGCAGTGTGCTAAGATCATTTATAATTTCCAAAAGTACAATATGCAAAGAAATGTCAGCCACATTACATAAAAGTAGCTAAGAGGTATGCAAACATTCTCTCCACTGTGCATGTTTTAAATGCAAACAACTTCACCTTACATACATCACTTTGTTAAAAGTACATAATAACTGGTGAGCACCACCAAAATTACAAATTTGGAACATAAATGCATCCAGAGGACAGAGAAGCCTGCACAGATATAGTATAATCAGATACTTGGAACTACAAATTATGCATCCAGAGGACACAGCTGCTTATATAGATATGGTATAATTATAAATTAAGGCAAAATAGCAATGGGTAACACCTAATGACACTGGGACAGCTCATTACAATGAAATATATGAATAAATAAAAAGTTCTTTGAAATATTTAAATCTTTTAAATATTACCACTAAGACCAATACCTAATTTTGTTTCAGTCTGCAAAATCATTCAAAAGTTATCAAGTTGAAATGAGTTTTTGATATAACAACAAACTTATAAGTGACATAGAAGTAATTCAGTCAATTGTTATTTAAAGAAAGCAAGAGTACCCTGAAGAGACTAGTGCTCAACTGGCTGAAAAAAATGTCCAAGAATCTAAGATATTGTATTTTCAATTTCACAGATGAATCCTGAAATCAAATAATATTCTTCAATGTAGAAAATCTTTACAACATGATTAAGATCAACACCCATTCCATTTAGAAATAACAAGATATTGTAATATTGTAAGATATTGTATTCTAGGCAGAAACCACATCTTAGTATTATCATCTATTCAAGATGAGTAGCAATGGCAAGAATTTCAATTCGTTGTGGAGATATAAGAAGTAAGGTCAGTGTCACTTTCAATTAGGACCAATCAGATATACTAAGACATCCTCTTATGAAAAACCCATGTCAATCTGACCATCAGGATAAGTAGCAGGAAAATAATTTTCAAGATAAACATCACGATGGCCGTAAGAGATGTCAGTTCAACATCACTTTCAACTAGATATCACAAAAAGCCTTTTGGTTACAAATGCATTTCAAAATGATGTTCTGTTTATGAGAAGAAACAAGATTTTAAAGAAGGATGCCATGGTGGACATAGCACGATTTTTATTTAGGACAAGCTGGACTTTATAGGTTTTTCAGTAAAACCCCCAAGCTAATATGACAATCTGTTCAGGAGGAGTAGCAATAAAAAGGTATTCAGAACGGTCATGGCTACATTGGATGTCTGAGCATCACCAAATGTATTCAGGTCCAACTTGTTCTGGAAATGGATGTAAAGCTCATGGTTATTCTACAAGATGTTTAGAAAAGTAATGATAAAAAACTTGTTCTAACAGATAGATAGATGACAGATGACAGGTTATCTAATAAGATCTTCATATTTATGTCCAGAAGCACAACATGAAGGTTAAAACTGCATCTGAGTAATGAGTTCCTGACATGAAGCCAAATACAAAACTTAATTTCAATTATGCTGGCTTTCAGGAGTTATTAGGTGGAAAAAAAATTGTGATGGATGTATGGAAAACAATGTAGACCTCTCCATAAATTACAATAAGGGTACAAGAAACTGGATTTTGTCCAAAACAAATTCCCATTTTGCTGCCCAGTAATTAAAACAGTATTACAACATGGACAAACTTACCTATGCTAGAGTTTCTGCTACTTCGTGGCTTGAAAACAGTAACCAGGGGAAAAAATATCTTCAGCTGTGAGTATAACAGAGTGACATCTTTGCCCCTAAATATCTATAAAAAAAATAATGATAATAAAAAATTGACAATGCTCTTTTAAACTAACATGTATTGAAATGAAACCATCTCTTATATTCTTCACCTATAAGATTTTCAGTGATGTTGTAGTTAAACTCAGGTGGGAATTCAACAATAGGACTTTTCCATTTAAACATACATGGTACCCAGGGAAGGCAGTTTTTTAAAAATAAATGCCCGGGTACTTTGATCTCACAGAACTCATATTAAAATGATAAGAAAATTCTAAATTGCATCTATTGGTGGGTACCCCAATTTAAAAGTGCCTTTCCTGGGTCCCATGTATGTTTTAATGGAACAAACCTTAGTAAATAGTTTTCATTCAATTAGACCAGCCATTTAAATTTTAAAAACAATTAAAACAGATATTTCAACTAGCTGGACTCATGAAAAATGACTTTACCATGTCTGTAAAAAAGTCAATTTTGCAGTTTAAAAAGGCAAAGGTCAAAGAGGAAAATCTTAAGAAGCTAAAGTAGATTTATTTACTTGCCTTGACAACAAAGTAGATTTACTTGCCTTGGCAACAAAGTAGATTTACTTGCTTTGGCAACAAGGTAGATTTACTTGCCTTGGCAAAAAGGTAGATTTACTTGCCTTGGCAAAAAGGTAGATTTACTTGCCTTGACAACAAAGTAAATTTACTTGCCTTGGCAACAAAGTAAATTTATTTGCCTCAGCAACAAAGTAGATTTACTTGCCTTGGCAACAAAGTAGATTTACTTGCCTTGGCAACAAAGTAGAATTACTTGCCTTGGCAAAAAAGTAGATTTACTTGTCTTGGCAACAAAGTAGATCTACTTGCCTTGGCAACAAAGTATATTTACTTGCCTTGGCAACAAAGTATATTGACTTGCCTTGGCAACAAAGGTCCCTCCTTTCTTCAGTACATGGGTTGTAATGTTAAGAGCCTGTAATGAATATGTGATATAGTTTGAAAAGCTAAATATACATGCCAGTAAGAGAGAGTAGAGTCTTATCAGCTATGACAGACAAACAAATCAAAATAATCAACGATTTGAAGGAATCACATATTAAACACACATTATGAAAATTGTACAAAAAAGTTACACGGAAATCTACCTGAAATATTTTCCATTTAAAAAATACCATTTCAAATGTTCAGCAAACTGACAAACTCTAAATGATCTAAAAATAATTGTGCAAAATATGGCATTTCTGACATATAAAGCTGAAAAATTAATAAACTTTGAAATACTACTGAGTTTTGTATGTGTTGTATTTTGTGTGTCTTCAAAGGGTTAAAAATTTTAATGCATTCGAATCACTAAATCTTTAAACAACCACAAAATCCAAGAAAATCTGCATCCCACAATTTACAGTACTCATCATGAAATTATACCCCACAATTTATAGTAATCATAATGGAAATTAGTATCCCACTATTTACGGCACTCATCCTGAAAATCAGTATCCTAAAATTTCTATTTATTGTACTCATTGTGAAAATCAGTATCCTGAAATTTCCAATTATTGTACTCATCGTGAAAATCAGTATCCTGAAATTTCTATTTATTGTACTCATTGTGAAAATCAGTATCCTAAAATTTCCATTTATTGTACTCATCGTGAAAATAAGTATCCTGAAATTTCCATATATTGTACTCATCGTGAAAATCAGTATCCTGAAATTTCCATATATTGTACTCATCGTGAAAATCAGTATCCTGAAATTTCCATTTATTGTACTCATTGTGAAAATCAGTATCTTATGATTTGCAGTACTCTTCATGAAAACATACCCACATTTAACTGTATTCATCATGAAAATCAGTAACCTACAATTTACTACACTCAAGATGGTTATCAGTATCATTCAGTAGACAACAATTCAGTGAATTCATCATGTAATCAACACAATGTTTAACATTAACTGTAGATAAGAATCATATTGGCAAATTCAGGATGTAAAATTATTAGCAAGACAGTTTAAAACAATGTTATCATTTGAGCTTAATAATTAAACTGTACCTTACACAGATTTTTGATGGATGGTGATGGTTCATATCTTGTTGTTACATTATATTTGTGCTCTCTTATCCCCATGCTAAAAATTTTACAGCACACTTTGAAAAGTCATAATGCTGTAAGCTTTTGAATTATACTGGGAACAAGAATATAAAGCAGATAAATGGGCTGTTTGACATGATGTGTTTAAAAAAAGATTTTCTCAGGACTCAGGTTTTACTGTAAAAAAAAATTAATTTTGAAAGATTTTTGAAGTAGCTGTGTCTGGATATACTCAAAGTCATTCAATCATGTACAATTAGTAAATAACACTGACATAAGTAATTTTCCTCTGATAAAGATGACTTATGGCTAATAGTAGCTGTGCCTGGATATATTCAATGTCATTCAATCATGTACAATTAGTAAATAACACTGACATAAGTAATTTTCCTCTGATAAAGATGACTTACGGCTAATAGTAGCTGTGCCTGGATATATTCATCTATGTCATGCAAACCTGTCACTAAAAATAAAAAAGAAACAAAAAGCAAAATTCAGACTGGGACTGCATGTCACAATACATTCTAATTAATAACAGTATCAGTGAATTAAAGAAAATTTCTTGTTTCTAAATTAATATGATGAATTCCATTACAAAGGTTTATCTAAAAATAGGTATCATAATTAATTTGCTGTACACCAAAAAGAAAGCAGCAAGTTATAATTGCAATCCTTTCTTTTGCTTTTACTCTAACCATTTTAATTGCACTATGGAATAAAACAGATTTATTTATTTGAGAGTTGTGATTGTTTTTCTAAACACGTGTAAAATCTACAACTCTTCCATTTTTATTGAATCAATAACAGCTAACATAGTTCAAGTAGAGGGGATACCGTATTTTTGCGTATATAAGGCACATCTTATAGAAAGTTTTATGTTCCCCGCACCCCAGATGCATCTTATATACGGGTGCATCTTATGTAAAATGTTTTTACACAAATCGTCAAACCCTGCATTTTATATATGGGTGTGTCTTATATGCAAAAAAATATGGTAAGTATTTTTAACATGAACGAACGGTAGAGTATGTGATATTGATGGACGATTATTGCAGTCAATATTAACGTTTCACGATTTTCATTCCTAGTTGTAAAAACAATTGGATAAGTGTTCAGCAATTATCACATGTACCAATCCAATGCGAGCCACTTCAAACTTAAAATCCTTTCATTTTAATGTTTTGTATACTGTAACTATTGCAGATCTAAGTTTAGTCGGAGTGAATGTTTAAATTTATATAATATAGTATGTGTAAATATATGGGTGCGTCGTATGTAAAAAACAATTTACACAAATTGTGAAACACCTCATTTTATATACAGGTGCATCTTATAATTGCGTGCATCTTATATGCACGAAAATACAGTAAATCAAAATTAATAACTACAACCAGATATATCTGACAGAAGGACAAGGGCTGTTCTAGACAAATACAGATGGGACCTAGGGAATGCATTTTGTAATGTGAAATAGTCACCCATAGATGAACTGTAGAATTATATAGAATTTTATAATGGACTGCTTGAATAATCTAAATAGCTTGGCATATATTTTTAAAAATTACCATCCTTGTGTACCATGTGTGTTTAAACAGAACAGCTGATGTAAGAATCTGCAATAACTGTGCTGATTTTAACCTAAACCAGCAGAATGGAATGAATTTAAACTTTAAAACAGACAATGGAATACTTGCTGAATTCTTCTAACAGATCACATTTCATACCATGATCTAAAGTCACAACTCAAAATAAATAGTGGAATAGACGAGTTAATAAAAAAGAACCCAAAATTAACTTAATTTCAATATTAAAGGGAAAGTTTGGGTTAAGGTATAACATGTGCTAATTGATAAGAGTTCATTTTATTTTAAATATCAACCACTCCAGTGGCCTAGTAGTTTGCGTTTCGGCTTCGGATGTGGGAGGTTGTGGGTTCAATCCCCGGTCGAGTCATACCAAAGACTTACAAAAATGGTACTAACAGCTGCCTCGCTTGGCGCTCAGGATTAAGAGGTTAGTGTTAGACTGGTCGGCATGGTGTCAGGATAATGTGACTGGGTGGGACGTCATGCTACATGTCTGCAGCATGATGACCCAGTGCTAGACATCACAGTAAACTGCCACACTGCAGACATTATAGTGATATGACTGAAAAATTGTTAAAGCTACATTAAAAATCACAATCACATCACAATTCAAATATCAATATAAATCAACCCTTAATTGTATGGGGTAATGTTTCTAAAATAAATATGCAAAAAGTGGAAAGATTTCAAAATTGAGCTGTCAGAACTACCCTACACAACAATTAATGTTGAAAATGTTTTCCAAAGTAATAATGATTTGAAGAAAACCTAAATTAATTTTTAAGGCTTCTACAGGCTATATGCCCATCTATATAAATGATACATTCAGTAAAGTGACAAATAATACTAACACAAATATTAATATTACAATCTAGATCTTTAAATAATTTTCTAAGCCCAAAAGTGTGTATATTAGAGTGTTTGGGATTTTAATGTTGCTTTAACAATTGTTAACAAACCTGCAACTTCCCGCATCCAAGATGGATGCTCTAGCCACAGGCCACCATAGCGGTCTAAAGCCCAAAAGTGAATCATAGAAATACAGCTTGTTTTCTCAGGTTCAATCAGAATGATTTACAAGATTTGACTGAAAAAGGTGGACCTTTAATTTATGTGTGAAGAAAAAGTAAATTTCTTTTTATATGCAGAATTCTCATGAATACATATTGGAATATCTAATATCCATCTAAATTAATACAGTATTCAAAACTTAGTAAATATAAAATCAAAGCAATCTGAGGAATGTAGACTCCTATCAAAATGGTGCCTAACCATTATCACCAGCAAGAATCATGGAACACTTGGAGGCAGCAATCCTGTTGTGGCCCTGTACTATATATTATATTAATATTCAAAGGTCAAATAGCTTAGAATGTAATGAAGATAATTTGGCCAAAACAATTTTGAAAGCCTGATTTTCTGTTTAATGATGAGTTGGAATAAAAAAAGATGATGAATACATGGTCAACATGAAGGTATGCCCTCATCCAGAATAACAAAAGACGATGAATACATGATCAACATGAAGGTATGCCCTCATCCAGAGGCAGACAAGTGTCACACAAAAGAAATATTTTTCTAAAATAAACTTTAGAATTTTACCATCTGGAGCTCCATCACAAACCACCAGGTCAGCATTTTCCCCTTTGAAATGATTAATAATTTCTTCTGCAGTGGATTTCTGAAAAAGAAACAAAGAGAGTAGTCTTGAAAATTGCCACAAAATTGATGGCATGACCAAATAGATAGGACAAATCCACTATTCAGTAGGATGGACAAGTTAAAAGCTTAGCTGGACAAAATATATTAATAAAAAGACCTTAAAATAATATTAAATATACAATTTTTCAGGAATCCAAAATAAATTGATTCCTTGTAATTAAATTCTTACATAGCTCCATTTCTAGATAAATCAATTCCTTCTAATTAACATCATACATAGTTTATTTCTTCTTTTTAATTGCTTACTACTAAAACCATCTCTAACATTCTGAGGAAATCTACTTGTACAAAATTTAACAGGAAAACTATTATTTTATGTCGGAGTTAATATCTTGCAAGATATAAGTGTAGCTCAACAAGTCTTTCTCATGACCTTTGACTCTGAAGTTGATATCATTAACAGACATTATTACTGGACATGTCTCAGATGATGATATAGACATCATTCAAGGTATTGATAAGATATATCTAGACTGGGCTAAATGATATTTAAAAATGGGGCGGGAGGTAGATAAAAGACTATTTTTATTTAGTACCAAGTAGATAGCATAAGTATTTTAGTGATAATTCCTTGTCCATTCAAGAGCAGTGATAACAGTACTGTCTATATGTCCACTGTGGCAATTATAGTGGATGTCAGACTGTTACCATTTCATTTAGGACGGACATGATATAAGAAGTCTTTCGGTGAATATCCCATGTAGAAATACTACCATCCATTAATAAGAAGTAATAATAACATAATTTTTTTCCTGATTGAGGCTTACAGATTCATCAGGGCCAACAAGACATTATATTTAGCAAACCTCCACCTCAAAATGATCAGTCATTCAGGAAGATTTTCAATAACTAGATTTTCAAGCAGATTGCCACATTGGCCATATTGGATCGTCAAAGGGTATATCCAATTGACATGTTTTCACTGAGGACCAACTAGACATCATAAAATATGAACACCACATTTTTATATATGACCACCCGTTCTGGAGAATTAAAGATATAAAGTGTTTCAATATGGCCATTGTGGTAGTCATACTGAATGTCAAATGGAATCACTTCATTTAGGGACAGCACAAAAAATCTTGTAGTAAAATCCCAACAATGATTATGACAATCTGTTTTGAAGAAGCAATGATAGCAAGGCTTTTAAAACAACTGCCAATGCACAGCAGTCATAATGGACTGAAATCAATTCAATCTTATTCAGCACCATTATAACACAACATCTAGTGAATAAGCTATGCTGACATGAGTATGTGTACAGAAGATGTAGCCTTAACAAGGTTTTTGAGACCAAAAGTAATTGGCCATACTCAATATCTAATCAATGACTGAATAAAGCAGGGACTAGGTAGTCTCAGACAAAACACTGCCAATTTTACCAGTTTGTAGTCCATTGGATTTGTGACAATTTCTGGCATTAAAGCATAAAATATATATCATAAACAACCGTTTATGTCTGTAATGGACTTACTTCAAATCTAAATGTTTTGACTGCAATGGATTTATCTCTAATCCAAAATGTTCATGTCTGGATAGTATTTACCTCAAATCTCAAATGTTTATTCCTGGACTGGATTAATCTCAAATCCAAATGTTTATGACTGGACTGGACTTATCTCAAATCTCAAATGTTTATTACTTGGACAGTTCCAATAAATTCATCACTATCTGACAGCATGTACATTATCACATGTTGTAAGAATGCATGTAGTACAGTTTCCAGAAAGACCACATGACTCTCTCACTGACACAGTAATAGAATCTTAAGTCTGAGGAAATGCCACAGCAAGACCAGGACTTGCTCCTAGCCAAGACAAGTGGGTCATGTGCCTTATTTGTATCCCCTCATGGGGCATCATTTTCATTTAGGACAAGTTAATCTTGAGAAGAACTTGTTTACAAGAAGGAATAGCAATAACAAATATGTTTACTGATGGTTGATGAAAGACATTAGCTCTTCTTCTTCTTGATCCTAAATGATTTGTTACGTATATGAATTAACATATCCAAAAGAAAATATAAGTGTAGAGAAAATGTTTAAGTCATGGTCATCGACTTTGATATCTTGGTACAGAAATCACTGAATGTGTCTCAATGTCAAGATCTACCCACATGATAAGTTTCATTATATCTATAATTATTACAAAAAGAAAACAACAAGTGTTCAAGGTATTCATCAGATATATTCACAAAAACAAATCCATTCATACTTGTTTGTGTTATCACACTCACATAATAGCAGAGCAATTAATGTTGAGTTAAGATCTCTGAGAAGAAAACAAAATCAATGACTGACTATAAATGCAACCAAATAAAAAGTCATCATAAAAGTAATCAGAATAAACTCCATGGTGATATGACTATCTGAACATTAGAAGTAGAAATAACAAGATTGATCATATTGAATGTCCATGATCCACAATGTTCATTTAGGACCAATCAGACATCATAAAAGTTCTTTATATGCAAACTCAATGTCAGTAAAACAATCCATTGAGAATCACAATTATAATTTATGTCCAACTAGGCACCATTAAAGATCTTTTAGAAAAAAAACACTTTTTTAGTATGACCATCCATTAAGAATGAGTAATATTTTTAAGGCAGTCTTCAATGCTGACCATATTGGATCCTAGTTTGGCTTCATTTTTATTTAGATCCAACCTGACATTGTTAAAAGCCTTTTGGTAAAAAAAAAAACCCGTGTCAATATAACTATCTGTTCATGATGGCCCCATAATGGATGAACTAGAAACTGGAAGGTCACAATGTTTAGGAACATTAAGAGATCATCAAAAGTCTTCTAGTGAAAACCAGATGCTGATATGTCCATCCATTCTGAAGGAGTAGCAATAACAAAATTTTCTAGATGGTCACCATGTAAATCTATAGTGATGTTTTAGATTGGCAAAATTTTCATTTTTGGAATAATCAAACATCAGCTGGTCAATACCCCTCTTCATAAGAAGTAGCAATAACAAAACCTCTGTGTGTGTGTGTGTGTGTGTGTGTGTGTGTGTGTGTGTGTGTGTGTGTGTGTGTGTGTGTAAAGTTTCATGGCAATCCTCCCATATGTTAACAACCAGTGATGGACAGAAAATGGATGATGCCATCACAGAAACTCTTCTGATCTATGGTCAACAGAAGTAATAAAAAAATGTCCAAATTTCATATCCAAGTCATAATTGGTCTCTTGAAAGGACTAATGGTCGCCTGGAATTTTTTTTCCCAGAAATCCAAGAAAAGACAAACTAAAACATCATCTTAAGTCTGAAGATGAAACCACCATATAGATATGGTCATCTATTAAGGTCTAGTGATAACACGATTTTGAAGACGGTCTTCATGGAGGCCATACTAGACGTAAGATCAGAACCATGTCCATTTAGGAATAACAAGATATTATAAGAAGTCTTGTGGTGAAAACCCTATGTGAGTATGACCATCTATTCAGAAGAAGTTCACAAATTGACAAGATTTTCAAAATGGTCATTACTGCAACAATAATGTTCATCCGATTGGCATCACTGTCATTCAGGACCAGTGAAAACTCCAGGCTAATATGATCTTCTTTTGAGATGTATATGTGATAACAAATTTTCAAAATGGCTACTGTAGCAGCCCGATTGAATTTCCAAACTGTTAACATTTTTACAGGACCAGTCAGATGCAGTAAGGATGAATAGCAAACATAACAACTTGTATTAAAGGAACCATGATGCTGGACAAAAGGCATAAGCACTTCTGTTTATGACTAAAAGATCTAAATTATCCATTATAAATATTTAAGAAATGGAAATATAATGTAAAAGTATCACATCAAAGCGTAAATCAGAAATTTAATCTTTACATGTTTCTATGGATTGTCCATAAACACACATTTCTCATTAAGTAAAATGTTGCATCTCTATAGTGTTATCATGTCTTAGTTCTTTTTTGGGGGTTTAGCACCATTTTTCATAACATGATAGGCTATACATTGCAGCCAGTATATATGGCAGAGGAAGAACCTGGAAAAATCCCAGGAAAAAAAAAAGTGACCCATGTGATACCAGCAAGCTTTTTCACATACCCGTCCTTGAGACTCGAACCTATGATATAAGATCTTGGCTGTCTACAAGGTGAACATTTGACCATTTGGACACTTATAGCCATTTCATTTTTTAGTACTGTATTAATGTTATGTACTGCAATCAAATGCATCCACAGCAGCTAACATGTAAAAGAATACTGGATATATGTTTCATATATTTCTAAGGTTACATAACATGTTCTGCCTCAGTATTTGCTAAGTCTTAGGCAAAAATATAGAAACAGAAAAACTGGAATTGCTCAAATAACAATAATGATAAAACAAATAAATCCAATGGTAGGGTCAGGAAAAACATCAAGACCTACCCAGTTTTATGACATAAATAGTTTTACAAGATAACAATAATAACAGGGAACCACACAATTATGACATGTTTGAAATTATTTTACTAAAGAGATCAAAGCCCAAAATGTTCCCTGTCTAATTTCCTCCTTGTATGGTAGTTGAAAACCTGATCAATTCACCAATAACAATAAAACAACTCGCACTGTTAAGTTTGATATATTTCACTTTATGTTGCTGATAGCATAACTTTCACTTTAATCATAAAAGCTCAAACATAGTGATTGTGGAAGTCCAAAGAGTACAATCACACTATGTGATGTATAGTGCAACTGTAACAGATCATGTGCTACTGGTAAAGAGACATTTTGACCATAGATTCTCTGTCCCTTACCTTAGTTATATCCCCTTGTATCTGGATGACACCTGGAATAGGTGCCATGGCCTGTAGATCAACAGCAACTATTTTCACATCATCATGCTGACCTGACTCCCCTCTGCATGAAGTTAGAAACAAAAATAATAAGAAACTTTTAAAACTGCTAAAATAAAAATTGATTGAAAACTTCTGAAATTGTTTAATCATATACTTATTGTAAAACATAGTTTTAAAACTACATATCCATAGAGTACTCTCTAGAGCTTTGGCGTCCCATTGGATTAAGTACACTCTTGAGCTTGGATAGCAGCATCCCACTGGACTAGAGTCTGGGTGGTAGCATTCCAATGGTGTGTGTGTGTGTGTGTGTGTGTGTGTGTGTGTGTGTGTGTGTGTGTGTGTGTGTGTGTGTGTGTGCGTGTAAGTGATTTGGATTTTAAAGCAGCTTTAACAATTTTTCAGTAATATCGCTACAATATCTGCAGTGTGGCAGTTTACAGTGATGTCTAGCACTGGGACATCATGCCGCAGATATGAAGCATTATGTTCAACTCAGTCATTATTATCCTGACACCAGGCCAACAAGTCCTAACACTAACCTCTTAATGGTGAGCACCAACTGAGGCAGCTGCTAGAATTGTTTTTATAAGTCTTCAGTATGACTCAGATGTGATTCAAACCCATGCCCTTCTGAATTTGAGATGGATGCTCTAACCTCTTAGGCCACCAGAGCAGTCAAGAGCTTGAGTGGTAGCATTTCACTGGATTAGGAAGTACTATAAAGAACTTGGACAGTAGCATTTCATTGGATTAGGAAGTACTCTCAAGAGCTTAAGTGGTAGCATTTCATTGGATTAGGAAGTACTCTCAAGAGCTTGAGTGGTAGCATTTCATTGGATTAGGAAGTACTCTCAAGAGCTTGAGTGGTAGCATTTCATTGGATTAGGAAGTACTCTCAAGAGCTTGAGTGGTAGCATTTCATTGGATTAGGAAGTACTCTAAAGAGCTTGGACAGTAGCATTTCATTGGATTAGGAAGTACTCTCAAGAGCTTGAGTGGTAGCATTTCATTGGATTAGGAAGTACTCTCAAGAGCTTGAGTGATAGCATTTCATTGGATTAGGAAGTACTTTCAAGAGCTTGAGTGGTAGCATTTCATTGGATTAGGAAGTACTCTCAAGAGCTTGGACAGTAACATTTCATTGGATTAGGAAGTACTCTCAAGAGCTTGAGTGGTAGCATTTCATTGGATTAGGAAGTACTCTCAAGAGCTTGAGTGGTAGCATTTCACTGGATTAGGAAGTACTCTCAAGAGCTTGAGTGGTAGCATTTCACTGGATTAGGAAGTACTCTCAAGAGCTTGGACAGTAGCATCAGCTTGGATTACACATACAGTAGTTTGACTGGTAGAATCAGATTGGATTATAAATACAGTAGTTTGGGTGGAAGCATCAGATTGGATTATACATACTGTAGTTTGACTGGTAGCATCAGGTTGGATTAAACATACAGTAGTTTGACTGGTAGCATCAAGTTGGATTATACATACAGTACTTTGACTGGTAGCATCAGGTTAGATTATACATACAGTAGTTTGACTGGTAGCATCAGGTTGGATTATAAATACAGTAGTTTGACTGGTAGCATCAGGTTGGATTATACATACAGTAGTTTGACTGGTAGAATCAGATTGGATTATAAATACAGTAGTTTGGGTGGAAGCATCAGATTGGATTATACATACTATAGTTTGACTGGTAGCATCAGGTTGGATTATACATACAGTAGTTTGACTGGTAGCATCAAGTTGGATTATACATACAGTAGTTTGGTATCATTAGGTTGGATTATACATAGAGTAGTTTGACTTGTAGCATCAAGTTGGATTATAAATATAGTAGTCTGGGTGGTAACATTAGGTTGGATTATAAATACAGTAGTTGGGAGGTAGTATTAGGTCTGATCATAACATTCTCCATAACCTTTTCAGATTTGTCAATACTAGTCTGACACCCTTTCCTTTCAAAATCATCAGTAATAAAATCAGGACTTTAGACCAATACACCAGTCAATTCCCACATGTTCAAACACTGTTTTGACAATAATCACACCAATTTACTTAATGAAAGAATGAGTGTTTGAAAACTGTCCAAATGAGAAACAAACATTCAATTGTACCTAATTAAGAGCAGGATGTTAGTTGGTATTCAGCTGGTACAATACAAACATCATGTCACCATTAAATCTAAACACTGACTCCCATTTTAAACTGATCCATCTGACACTAGGCCACTTAACTGTTAAGATAGTGAATGGTGGTAATTTTAACTTCTTCAACAGACTGATTAGTGATGGCTGGGTTTTAGTCATCCATTAGAAAAGTCATTAACCACTGATCTGCAGATTTCATTAATCTCTACATGTTTGTACTTAGGAAACAATATCATGATAATCTGAGGGAGGTTTTACAACATTTGTCAGAAATGTTCAACAAATCTAACATACTGAATTTTGTCAAAATATGTGACACCATCTTTGGTAGCCAATGTTCTGATATGTTAACCGTATCAACACCTTGGACAATCTCTGCTTTGTCCTAGTGACATCTGTTGGATTTCATGATTTGCCTACCTTAGTATGCTATGCCAAGTAACCAGTGTAACAGCGCATTGTACAATGGCTGAAAGTATTGGAGGAAATTGACTTCAAAAGGATTCTTTGTAGTTTACAATCAAAATTATGACTATTGTACCAGAAAAAAGCTATGACAGGCATATCTGAGTGAAACGTATTTGTAGAAAAAACGGAAAATGGAAAATATTTACGAATTGTGTCCACCCCTTGCTCATTCATGCATTAACAGTGTTCACATTTGAACAACTTTATTTTGACGGAGCCCTGAGTGGCTGAGTTGTCTAAAGCACTGTCCATTACGAATCACTGCTATCTAACCTCTGACTGTGTGGGTTCGAGTCTAGGATTCGGCGAATGTGGATATGTGAGAAAGCTTGCCAGTAGCTTCTCATGGGTTCATGGTTCTTTCTGGTGATTTCCTGGTTTCTTCCTTCACCATTAATACTGGCCGCCATGTATAACCTATCGTGTGTTGAAAATGGCATTAAACCCTACAACAACAACTTCATTTTTAATGGATGCAAGAAAAATTAACATACCCAAGCCAAAGAATTATCTACTAAATTTGCTAAGTTGTTGACAGTGTCAACATGTTGGAACCTTGGCTAGTGAAGATGAATTGGTACAAGACAAACACATGCAGATTAAAACAGTAGCCAGCTACTTAGTAAGCCTAATGGACAGATTGTGGAGAAAAGTCACTTATTTATAAATTTTGAGATATGTTGCAGCCATACTTGGACTCAAAATGACCATCAGAATAACACCTCCAACAAGTTATAACATTACCAAGCATCCCCCCCACTTTCAGTGTAGAAAATAATGAAATATATTGTAAAACACCAGAAAAATATACCATAAAATATACTGCAGAAAACCACAAGGATAAAGTATACACATTGTGTTTTTAAAGAATTCCACATTCCCATGATGACCTTAATCCTTTTCATGATGAATCTGCAATGGACATGACATTATGGTTGTCATAGAGTTCATACATTGTGATTTGTAGTGGATGGAGTTAGTTTAACTGCCCTAGTTAAAAGTCCTGGCAATGTAATTATGTAATTGTGGGCATCCAATACAGCGCATGAAACTTATTGTCACAGCTGCAGTTCAGAGTACAGGTTGCTCTTTTAAGTTGTACACAATGCTCTTGTAATATTCAAAGACTAAAGCACAAGCAGGAATGAGCATGTACATGTATTGCAGAGAATAAAGATTTCGGTGTAAAGAATAGTGAGACAATTTAGGTGTTTCATAAAATATACAAAGTTTAATTATAGTATTTTTAGCGAGAGAGAGAGAGAGAGAGAGGAAAATGAAATCACACAAGCATTAGCAGGTGTGATTCTGCTAGTCACCCTTAAATTGTTTGCTTAACATGTTCCATGTTCTCACACAATCAAAGGCACCTGCAGAAATTTGTCATGGGATGGCAAACATTTTGTGGTCAGCAATTAAGCTAGAAGGCCTAAATGTTGAGAGGTGATATTGAAGTGGGTGCGGGTGACCAATTTTTGTTAAAAATACTCTATTCCTCATAAATGACAGAAACTGACAGAAAGTGAGAAATATGTGTTGTGTGAGTAACAAAACTATCCATAGAGTTGTTTCAGGTCATCATGTAAATGTGTAAGTAAATGATGCAGATATACCATTGGTAAACTGCTTTCCACAATATCATCACCTGAGTGCCCATCTTTCTACATGTTTCACCCCTTATCTTAAAATCTAAGAAAACACTCCTGATGGCGGGGCAGCAGTAGGGATTAAGCACTGCACATTTGTGATGGCTGCCATATTTTATCTTCATGTCTGAGCCATAGCCAACAAGATGCTTTCTCTGCAGCCCTGCCAAGTGCTTGCAGATCTGTCTTGCATGCCCTTATATTCACAGTGCACTGGGCATCCTCCAGACAGACTGAGCTGGAAAAGCTCTACAACCAACTTCACAGAAAATAACATTGTTTTTCATCCTCTGCCCCTGCTATACTCTACTAATTCTTGGTACTTTGTCCTTAATCTCTCATAAACATCTTCTCTCCTCTCTTCCCATGGCACGGTAAGTTCCATGAAGATCATTTTCTTTACAGCTAGTGACCAGGTGACAAGTCAGGGTGAAGGTATGCCTGCACAATGCAAGGAAATACCAGTTTCCTGCCAAAGCCTACTGAAATTTCCCACGACTTTGCTTCCTGCAACAGTTCTACATTATCTTCTGCTTTGATCTTTTGCTATTGTCTTGCTTTAACAAACTTGATAAACTGGTGAACAGTTTTCTCTAGGATTTTCTCTTTCCGCCTTTGTCTTCATAGTATATGAGCCATCTCCCTAAGTACTTTGTTATGTCTCCATCTGTAACGACCTTGGGCCATATCATGTCTCCATCTGTAACAACCTTGGGCCATATCATGTCTCCATCTGTAGCAACCTTGGGCCATATCATGTCTCCATCTGTAGCAACCTTGAGCCATATCATGTCTCCATCTGTAGCAACCTTGGACCATGTTTCCATCTGTAGCAACCTTGGGCCATATCATGTCTCCATCTGTAGCAACCTTGGGCCATGTCATGTCTCCATCTGTAGCAACCTTGGTCCATATCATGTCTCCATCTGCTCCATCTGTAGTGACCTTGTGCAATATCATGTCTCCATCTGTAGCAACCTTGGACCATGTTTCCATCTGTAGCAACCTTGGGCCATATCATGTCTCCATCTGTAGCAACCTTGGGCCATATCATGTCTCCATCTGTAGCAACCTTGGGCCATATCGTGTCTTCATCTGCTCCATCTGTAGTGATCTTGTGCCATATCATGTCTCCATCTGTAGCAATCTTGGGCCATATCATGTCTCCATCTGTAGCAACCTTGGGCCATGTCATGTCTCCATCTGTAGCAACCTTGGGCCATATCATGTCTCCATCTGTAGCAACCTTGGGCCATGTCATGTCTCCATCTGTAGCAACCTTGGTCCATATCATGTCTCCATCTGTAGCAACCTTGGGCCATATTGTGTCTCCATCTGCTCCATCTGTAGTGACCTTGTGCCATATCATGTCTCCATCTGTAGCAACCTTGGGCCATATCATGTCTCCATCTGTAGCGATCTTGGATCATGTCATGTCTCCATCTGTAGCGACCTTGGGCCAATGAAACATGGGATCCTGACAATATGTGACACAGTTGTCATGATGTTTCTTTTAAGCTACTGATCCTCTTCCATGACACAGTTGTCATGATGGTTCTTTTAAGCAAGTGATCCCCTTCCATGACACAGTTGTCATGATGAGTCTTTTAAGCGATTGATCCTCTTCCATGACACAGTTGTCATGATGGGTCTTTTAAGAGATTCCACCTCACTAGGTTGACTGGTGATGGTAGGAGGTCATACACAGATCAAAGCAGAAACTGCAGCTGCAATGATTCGTATCACCATATAATCTGTATGGGATGTAATATTTCAAAAGAATATTTAAATGATAACTTTCAAGTTAAAGTGACTTCCATGTTTCATATTTTTTTGAAGCACAAAAGCTGAATAGCAAGTGCTTCATCAAAATAAACTACTCCAGAGACCAGAGTTATAATCTCCTATGAACCAGGACTTGAAACTAACATTCTAAAACCTCCTATGAATTGGGACTCAAAACAAACATATCAATTAATCTTTAACCATATGCAATATAGAGAATAACTGCACAATATCAAACCTTAATTTCCTTGACAAAACCTGACTCCAGCTGCCTGGCGCAGCACAAAGATCCACCACTTTCTTCACACCTGACAATAAAATTTGAAATATATCATTGCATCATTGTTTAAACTGAAATATAACGAAAAGATTTTTATAATCTAATGATTTAATATTTTAAAAAACTTAGCTGTAGTTATTTGTAAAAAAAACTGATATAAGTTAAACCTTTATAGATATTACTGGCAATCATCATTGTTCCTAATCACAAATTTTGAGATACTGTATTAACACAAAACTTAAATGGTTTCACCCCACACAAAGAAGGATCAAAAAAGATGCTACAAAGTTTAATTAAAACTGAAAGAATGTAAATAAAATCCAAGACCCTCATTTTAAATGTTCTAAGCACTATAAATATAATTTACAAATGAATGATTAAATAAATATATGTCTACCAATCAACAGAATGAATATGTTTACAAATCACCAGAAATGAATATGCCTACCAATCAAAAGAATATGTTTACCAATCTATAGAAATGAATATATGTCTACCAATCAATAGAAATTACTATATGTCTACCAATCAACATAATGAATGTTTACCAATCAATTGAGAAATAAATGTTTACCAATCAATAGAAATGAATGTTTACCAACCAACATCAATGAATATGTCTACCAATCAATAAAATGAATGTCTATCAATAGAAATGAATATATGTCTACCAATCAATAGAAATGAATATGTCTACCAATCAGAAGAATGATTGTATATCAATTATTAGAATGAATATGTTTACCAATCAATATAAATGAATATGTTTACCAAACAGTAGACTGAATATGTTTACAAATCAACAGAAATGAAAATGACTTACAATTGAAGGTAATGAATACGTTTACAAATCAATAGAAATGAAAATATGACAACCAACCTATAGAACTGAATATGCTTAATAACAATCAACAAAAATGAATACTGATCTACCAATCAAAAGAAATGAATATTGATCTACCAATTAATAGAAATCCATCCTGATCTACCAATCAACAGAAATGAATAAAGGTCTACCAATCAACACAGAAATGAAATACTTGTATAAAGAAATGCAAAATACCAAAATTTGAAGTTCCCTACGACAAGCATAAGATCTACTGTAAAACCAGAATGAATGGCTTCTTATGTAGGCAAAAATATCTACAAAATTAAATCTAAGAAAATAATATTGTTATATTCAGTATTACGGTATTTGGAACAAAGTTTCATCAACACGAACTGAAAACCATATCAATGAAAGTAAAGGTAACAAACCTTCAAACAAATTAAAATCTTCATTTATTTGTAGTAATTTGAAAGCACTGCGCGCACGCCATCCTTCCTCCTTGGCCAAGCGGTAATACACATCTCTTTTGTCCTTTGACGATTTTCCCATTTTGAAAAAAGTAACAGCTGTAAGAGAGATACATGTAAAAATTTGAATCCTGAAAGAATTACCCAACTGGTATATTAACTATATTACAGTGGTCTTTCCAGCTTGGAACAAAACCAATTATGTTTTTTTAAACAAGTGTCCTGTTAAACACTATGGCTCACGTGATTTGTTTCTATGAACACCCTGGCTTGCCTGTGAACAATATTGTCATGCATGTTACAGAGTTTCTGCCACAAATTTTAAGATTCCATACCTGTTCCAGACCAAAAATTAAAATTTCCAGACCTCCTGAGGAGTTCTGAATCTATATATTAAAACTTTTCCAAAACATAAAAGATCAGGCACATTAATAGTTTCCAACATAGACACTTGTAATAACTAAAACTGAAATCTTTCAGTCATTTTTCAATTTTTCAAGACATTTTCAAGACCTGTAGAAGAAATTTTCAAGTTTTAGACCTTTTGCAGAATTCCAGACCTGTATGAGAACCTGATGTTATCACTTTTTCAGTGACTGGCTTGCCTATCAACAGCACTAGGTTTAATATTATGACTTTTCATAAACACAACGGCTCACATGTGAACAAAATATGATGCATGTGAACATCGTCCCCATGCCCGAGATTCAACTTCCCATATGGGAAGCATGAGAGATAATGTCCAAAGTTTCCACTTTTTCAAATCAGTATGTTTCTCTGTTGCAAGATCCAAGATTTTCCAAGCAGTTCATGGAATGTGAGTTGGGACCCAGTGTTTTTTAAGAGCATGGAGAAGGTTTAAATAACATATTTTTTCACAAACAATTTCAAAGTATAGCACTGGGTTCCATGTAGGAGGCATGTAGCACAGCCTCCCCTTTTGTATAATCTGGGCTACCAGTCATAGCATCTGCCACCTTGACCTTGTACTTTGTCCCACTCAAGAAAACATTATCTAGCCATTAGAAACATGATAAACATTCTTAACCTTACCAAACTTTCTACTGCCTTACTTTCAATGTACACACATTCCACAATAATTGATATTGCAGTCTCACAGTATGAACATGTGCATATATGGCTGCTGCAATACATCTGCTCTGTGAGAATGCAGTTGACATCAAACTAGTTTCCAATATTTCCAAAGACAACCTTGCAAACCATGCTAGGTGTATGTACCTCCACCTAACTTTCTGATCTGTTTGGACAATATAGATCTATTTGGCAGCCTGGCTATGAACACTGCATTGAGCATGATGTCTAGGTATGGAAGGTTTGGGAAAAAGTCTACAACCTCAAAAGTGACAGAATCACAATTCCAGTATTTATGGCCAAGAAAGATTTTCCAAGGTCCTAATGGAAGGCCAATTATTAACTATACCCTCAAATTGTTTGGAGTGCTACAGTGGAAATATGTGGGAGATCTTGCCAACACAAAGTGCAGGGAATAATAATTCTGACCAATATAGGCAGTTTAGTAACCATGTTTTCACCTACATTTGCACTACCACTCAGTGGTACACAATGCAATGCCAGCTGTACAACTTCAAGGTCAGCAAATGTTTCGGTGGACAACTGGCAGACGATGCTAGCAAGTCCAAAAGTACAAGTGTTCTAAAGTGTCGTAATATAACATGATATAATCGAGAATTTTTAGAATTTTATCTAAATACAACTATAAGTGATACCACAGACTACTTACTCATAAACAGGAATGAAAGATT
This sequence comes from Potamilus streckersoni, assembly GCA_016746295.1. Classification (NCBI taxonomy): domain Eukaryota; kingdom Metazoa; phylum Mollusca; class Bivalvia; order Unionida; family Unionidae; genus Potamilus; species Potamilus streckersoni. The sequence continues at coordinate 1,816,936 of JAEAOA010002091.1, forward strand.
TGTTTACTCAGCCAGTACACATACATATTTTACTTGCAAATCAATTAAAGTATTTTCTTAGAAACCCAAATGTCCTATACAAAATTCCACTAACTTGTAAACAAGATCAGGCCTTGAACTCAAATTTAAGTATCTTGTTTACCTGTTACAATCATGACGAAAATCAGATAGGCAAACAGTCCAACACTCAATTAAGGATATGACAAAAGTCAAGTACACATAAATTATATCTCCAAAATGGACTGTCTGAAATATTTTCATATCTCTGTTCATGTCTTTCTGTACATGATGATGATACATACATGACTCCAACTGCAGTTATCTATCAATTCTACCAAGAATGGTAATTCAATTGCAAATATTTTATTAATTTTTAATGAACCTTTGTTTAAATCTCTAACCACTTTCTTTGTATCCTTGTAAAGGGTTCTTTGCAAAACATAAACTGTAAGTCTCTGGTCTAAAATCTCCCCTTTACTTAGACCACCAGCCACATCAATCTGCATCTTTGTACCCCAATTTCTAAAGAGCTTTATTAACATGAAATTCCTTAGCATTATTTTGTTCAGGTGGCTAAAATTATGTATACATGGCTGAGAACCAAATGCAGTGACTTAAATAATGATTTATTCCTAGAACATGTTTATTACATGAGTACAAGTAGCAACAGCTGAAAACTTTTTTTAAAATGTCAAATATATACTCAAGACACAGTGTTCTCTTCACATTACAACTTACAATTAAGACATTAGCTGGCAACCTGCTGTATCCTGCTTTCTGATGAATTTGATGTGCAAACTTCATAAATCATCAGAGACAGTTTTCAACAGGCTTCCAGCTATCTACTGAATTGCCATATATATCATATTGAAAAAAATCATACACCAAACATTTTCTTGAGTAAATACTGATTAAATAAAAAAAAAACAACAGAAAAAGCAGCAGATAACTTTGCAAATGATTACAGCAATAACAACTAATTTACCTATTTGATGATGTGGTCTATTTGACACAACATATAATCCACAGCACATTAATATTTGAGAGATCTACATGAAGAAAAGTGAAAAAAAAGTAAAATGTAAATAAGTACATAAGTAATTTTATAGTATTATTTCACAATTTCGGAGAATTCTCTTCACTATTATCAGCACAGACCACAACATTGTTTGCAACATGGAAAGTTTGAATACAGTTATAAGCATAATGTGGCTATCAGTCATGGGAATATGTTGACTGGAATAACACCAAAATGGTAGCCTTATTACATCACATCATGATGTTTGCCACATGCATAGAACACAGCTCATATAAATATAAATACATTCTCTGCAAAAGACATTGCTTCCGAAAATTTAACTGACCATTTTTAAGTTTGTTATTTATAAGATTTTGCTTAACACATACTATAGCATATGTAATAATTGGCTATAATGTACCAACCCACCCGCCTATTCATTACTTACTAACAGTCCTTAAGGCTCATTATTATGTTTAGGTAAATTACTTAGGGAAACCAAATATTTCAAAATACCCTGAACATTTCCATTATATTATTTTGTTTTGTTTTTCTTAAGTGTGATGGCAAACAAGATCAAGAGAAGAAAGCATTAATGTACTGAAAAACTTAGGAATACAAACAGCTAAATAAGGACTCAAATTATTAGCTGATGAGTAGAAAAGTCATATGGCATTCAATATTCAAATTTTCTCAAAGTGGCAACCTCACTGCCCCAGGTACTTCCTCCACTTTCAAAAGCCAGCATTATTACATCATTACATTTAAATGCTTAAAACGTCAACTGTATATTTAGTTTATCTGACATATTTGATGGAAAAAATAAAAGCAGGGCTCGAAATTAGTGGTAGTCCGCTAGCCCAAGGCTAGTAGATTTCCTGTCAGACTAGTAACTTTCATAATGTTAATAGTCCGATGGGCTAGTAAGTGTCGGTTATCAAGAGTCAGCGTTTGTTTACGCCATTCCCTAATGAAGACTTAGCTGTCCTGTAGAATCAAAGCAGTAACCATTGTCAACACAGTCATACAATATTAGCATGAGAAGATGAAGTCAATATCTGCCTCGGAAAGGTGTGTTTCTATAACAAGAAGCCATCCGATTTGTACATTTCGCATACAGCGCCAATTATGGTACTGTCATTAATGACAGAAGTTTGGTAATTGATCTTAATTAAAATAATAACGAATTAAACAAAAAATGACCTGGTATCACACTTTATTCACTCGGCCACAGTAATAAACTACAAAACGGTATACCACACATAAGAACACCGCAAAAGCTATTCGAAGAAATTAAAGATTGCATGTTTGTTTGATTAAGGGGTGGGTTCTCGCTAGCAAAGCACTCCAACACTCCAAGTTACAAACAGTAAACTGCATATTTTACACTTGCATCAAAATAAATATAAAAATTAGATTAATTTATTACGAAAACATTATTGACACATCCTTTCCATACAACTTTTTATATGATGATAAGAATAGATTTTATATTTTTTCCCTTACAAGAATTGACAAACATTTGAATACACATGAAGACAACAAGCAGAATGCTGTACATTTGTTGGGAATTAAAATCTCCAAGCATGGGCATCTAAGATTTGAAAATGTTTTGCCTTATTAATAATTTCAACAATACACTGTGGTCCGATTAATTAAGAACAATTACCAAACTTTCGCTATTAATAATGAGATCCTAATTGGAGTTGTTACATACATTGAGCAGAGTCTAATGGGTTCATCTGATGGGAGTGCACCTTTTCTAAGCTGAAACTAACATTATCTTTTGATGTTAATATTTTGTAACAGTGTTTACAAAAGCCACTGCTTTGATTCTGCAGAACAACCACTAGTCTTTATCTGAGAGAGGCCATTTAAGGGAGGGGCAAAAACACGTGTTTTGAAATAGCGTTTCTTGCTCTGACTTTCTTAGATAAAGGACACTGTGACATTCATTTTCTTTCTTTAAATAATTCATGATAGCTATACTGCAACATCTCGAATTTCCAAACAGACACAAATCGCTATCTATAAGACAGGCAAAATGTGGCATTTTATAGAACGTGTTCATCCACCAAAAAAAAAGCAAAATTGGAATTAATATGACATAAATGAGAGGAATATTTCTGATGATAGGGAAAAGTGTAATCGAACGTTTCAGAAGATATGGATAAAAGACAGGGAATGGCTTAATTATGAAGAAAAGAAAGTTATGCGGTATAACTGTTGTACGGAATTTGCAAAAGCAAACAGAGAAATCATCCAGTTTTGTTGCTGGTTGTTCGAACTTTAAAACTGAATCAGTAAACGTGCATGAAAGCTTGAGCAACACAAAAAGAGCTGAAAAAAGCAGCTATGCAAATACCACCAGAAGAATCGACCACTGGTAGGATATTGGAAAGTTTTAACAGAATGTGTTTGACCATATGTGCTTGACGCAAGCTTGATGCTGAGACTCCCCCCAATAATCTGAAGGGAAAACAATCATATAGAGTGACATAAATATCTCAGATTACCCCCCTGACCTGTTCTGACATAGGACTCTGTCTATCAGACTATATAAGAGACAAGGTCAGTAACTTCCAAATACTTCATTCTACCCATGACTCGAGTTTTCCTTCTGCTATTTCCGTCTTTAAAGGCATATAACCATATTCGATGGCTTGTTTTACTCCTGAGATATTTTTCTATTCATCAAACCATAATTAACTTTTCTATATTGCACCAAACTGAAGTTACAGGTTCAGAAACGTGCGAATTTCACCTGCCGGACAACATTGCGCTCAGGTGACAGAGCTATGGCAAAAAACCGAAGACCTTTCACTGATTTTGTATGGATGTGTTAGCTGGATGAAATGAAAGGAGTTGATGTTGGAGAGACTTTCAGGATTAATAAACAGGTTGTTACATTTACTCACTACATCACTGGAAGTGAAAGTCAGAAATTTGTTTTGGTGGAACATTTTCGGCCAGTGCTTGTTGGCGAAGGTGTGGTTGCTGATGTAGTGGAATTTGAATGGGTCATATTAAAAAGTATAGTCTACAGCAAGTATGTGTACATTCAAATATTTAAAAATAAATACAAGAAACATCAATGATGTTAGAATTGTTAAAAATTCTTTATTTAGCATAGTATCTTGATTGCAAATGGTAACCATTTAAATAAACCTTTTAAAAAACTTAATATAAACATTATTGAAGTATTGACATTACCTTTTTCTTAATGTAAATTTATTTAGATTAATATTTTCTTAATGTATTCTGTTATCTTGCAAAGACATCTATGCTTTGACTTGGTCCACAGTTGTAACATGATGTGCTGCTGACTGCAAGAATATTCTGGCATTGATTAACCTTATCCTAACAATCCCAACCCACTCTGCTGAAGCTGAGAGGAGTTTCTCTGAGACGAAAATGGTGATAAGTGACTGAAGATCATGTTTGCAACCTTGGTTCTCTCTGACCTACTCTTTATAATGTTCCATACAAATGATATTCAAACAAATGATCCATCACCAGCAATACATTTGTGGAATGTTTCAGGGAGATAGGTAATGAGACCTGAACAAACCCTATTTGGACCCAGAGTACAGGTGGAGGACAAGAAAGGATACCTGGATCTTTTTCTGGAATTAGATCCAAATTATCATGAGAAACAAGAAATGTGATTTGACTGATTGTTGAGTTTTTGAAGCAGGATTTGATTTATAATTCTGTACTTCTGCATTTCATATGATAATGCTATTTATGAATAATATTGTTGTTAATCTCAATACAAGAGTGTGAAAATGTTTTTTGGACAGGACAAGTATAGATTTGGCAGGACTAGTAAATTTCTCAGCATACTAGTCCTTCTGACTACAAAGAAATTTGTGTTAAATTAGAGCCCTGAAAAGACATCATTTTCGATATGCAATAAAAAAAACAATTATACATGCTGACATACAACTACTTTTTTAATACTGATTGATTTAAGAAAAAAAATGCTACGATGTGTGAGAATATTTATATACAAATCTCAAAATATGAATTTTGTATAGGTCACTAATGCTAGCAAGGACAGTAACTCTTCCCAAAATGTGGTATGTAAAATGTAAACAATAGCAACAATACAGCATACATTTTGTTCCAAAAACACAAAACTTCATTTATAAAAAACCCCGACATTTATACCAAATAATCACATTACACAAATGTGTTGTTGTTCATTATACCAAATGTATGGATAAACTTAAATCGGTAAACTTTTGGGTGTGCAATGTATTTTCAAGTTTAGAGTGACTTTACATTTACAAATTTACAAGTGATCAGGGGTCATGCTAACATGCGAAGTGGGCAAAAAAGTCACCTGAGTAGTGTAGACTTTGCCTACTCGTTTTAGGAAAGTGAAAAGGACTTTGAGATGACACCTCACTGTAGCAGTAGCAGGTATGTTCTGACACTGTCGTAACCTGAGGCCAAATGTATTTGTGTAATATTGATACCAATCAGTTTATGGCCACAAAGAAATTCTTGCACATTCACATGCAAGTTTTAATACCTAACTGACCATTAATCCTTTTCTGGAGCAAGATATCACTGCTTGATTTCATAAAGTTGGGCACACTGTTCTATGATGAAAATAAACAAAATTTTGTTTTGAAATTCAAACATCAATATGCAATTTGCTTTTAAAAATATGTTCGGTGAAAAGCGCTTTCTAATTTATTCCTTTTTTTTAATGTATGTAGATTTTAACAACTGCATCACTATTGGCGTGTTTTCTGTATAAAATCAGTTTGAAACTGTAAATGAACTTGTAATGGTGGGCATCATTGCATATATGATATACCACTTCATTAAACTAAATTTGTAAGTAATTAAGCAAATCGGTTCTGGAAAATATATAATGTAATGAAAACAAAGTTTAAATAATATGTGATAGGAGATTTAGCCTAAATATTTAATAATGTATGTCAGAAACATGGATATCTCTTTTGTGGAATTCGAAACCATACAGCAAGATTTTGTAAAAATTCAAAAAAATATATATATAGTAATGAAGCAAATACTATTTAACCAATGCATATCATTATTACCACTACATAGGTAAATAATACAACAATAAATATGCAGTCATAAAAATGATTTTTGTAATGAAGAAAGTGAGTAGTTATATGGTATTAAGAAAACTCCTCGTTCTGCACTCCCAATGTGCAATACAAATTCTTGGATTTTCGGTTGGGGGGATAAAGGGTTCAGTTTAGTTCAGTTTAGTTTTTTAACTTCCAGGCTTCAGTGTGATGTCTATGAATAGTTACAGCAATGTTTTATAGAGAACAATGAAATCAGGACAAAGAGTATGGTTTAAAGTGACTTGTGTATTTATTCCTATGTATGTATATTAGGGTCAGTTTCAAAGATTGCTAGAAACTTTTTTGACTGCAATATTTTTACAAAAACTTGTAGAAAATAAAAAAAAAATTAAGTCGTAGTTTATCAAATATTTTTATCAACTCAGTTACAAGACTTTAATCATGTAACTGCTTTCAGTTAAAATTAATTACAATGTATAGTTTCTGATGTGCTTTTTAAGTTATATGGCCAAAACACTGCATTTACTTCAGTTCAAATGCACATATACTGCAAGTGTGAATAGAATGGGTATGATTATAAAATGTTTTATACAAAATACCTTGACTCGAACATATAACATATTTTTCAACTTTAAAAAATTCATCCCTTAAAACTGTTAAAAGCAAACTGGGAAACATCAATAAAATAAGATAATGCAGCCATCACTAAATATATATATATATATATATATATATATATATATATATATATATATAGATGCAATAAACTGACGACGAACAGTACGAAACTAGTAACTAACTAGCCTAAGCGCTTTCGACTCTTAATGAGTCTTTTTCAAAGGCAAATACAAAACATAGTTACGACAAACAAATAAACACAAAAACGTTGCGTTTGTAAACCTCTACATTTCTATCTTCACATGTGCTAAAACTATAAATACAACCAGCTTGTATAGACTAGTTGCGGAAACTGAAAACGTTGTATAATTCCCTAAAAGTCTACAAGCCAAAGCGACATCTATTTTTACTTTGTGTACATATGTAACGCAGATTATATCCCGGATATTTGGTTCTATACCGGTTATTCTTATAGTAAAAATTGAAGGATAAGAAGATTTAGAAAATTTAACATTTTCTAAATCTTCTTATCCTTCAATTTTTACTATAAGAATAACCGGTATAGAACCAAATATCCGGGATATAATCTGCGTTACATATGTACACAAAGTAAAAATAGATGTCGCTTTGGCTTGTAGACTTTTAGGGAATTATACAACGTTTTCAGTTTCCGCAACTAGTCTATACAAGCTGGTTGTATTTATAGTTTTAGCACATGTGAAGATAGAAATGTAGAGGTTTACAAACGCAACGTTTTTGTGTTTATTTGTTTGTCGTAACTATGTTTTGTATTTGCCTTTGAAAAAGACTCATTAAGAGTCGAAAGCGCTTAGGCTAGTTAGTTACTAGTTTCGTACTGTTCGTCGTCAGTTTATTGCATCTATTTTAATTAATCCCTGACAAACGTGATCCCTTGGTGGATCCAGTACGCTTGAGAGGGTTGTTATTCGCCATATGATTTGTATTCTTTATATATATATATATATATATATATATATATATATATATATATATATATATATATATATATATATATATATCATGTTTCTTGCTTTGGTCTTACTTCTCCTTATTTAGCTTCCACTTCTCCCTGTTCTAACCAAATAAATGGGGAAGTCACTTCTAGCTAAAATTTAAGTTTAGCTTGAACCATGGTGATATCTAGAGACATTAGATAATTAATTTAAACCTTAATGTTAGGTATAGGCAAAATAATGGTCAAATTTAAACTATTCTGAATAAAAGAAAAACAATATGTGTCATATATTGTGAATATCAAATCTGAATATTGATGTTATAAAGAACAATCAATCTATAGTATATCTCTTTAATTAAAATACCAACATAATCATAAATATTTCATGAAAAATCAGTGCCAGTTCTCTCTCTCTCTCTCTCTCTCTCTCTCTCTCTCTGATTTGACAATTTAATACTACTTCATTGACAGTATAAAACTGCTCAAAAGTATTAAAAATATTATCAAAAATATTTACATCCAAGTTTAATGTAGCAATTGTTTACTAAATTTGATATCAATGTGCACATGTACAATAACACTATAATTAATGTACACTAAGTCTTAAGAGTAAAATATAGTTTGAACCTGTGCATGAGTCATCAGTATGGTATATAATACAGAACTTTTGGGGTTGCTTAAAAGGTTAGGAACAATACCAGAAGAAGAAAAAAATTAATTTATTCTTAGAGACAAAAGTTCACAAAACATTACTATATAATTATATGCATGAAATATGCAAATTCAAGCTAGTAACCATGAGATCAAAATTTTGCAAAATGCATCCAAAGACCAATATTAAATGTGGTGGATAATGCCACAAAAATGAGTTCATTATTGATTTCCTCTCACTCAACTTGTGCATAAAACATTTAGTTGTAGGAGCAACATATAATTTCAATTTGTGCTTGTCTCAAGAATATAGTATTGCCAGCAAATATCTTAGAGGTAAAACGTGATAAATGGCACAGAAATATTTTAGAAGTACCTGGAATATAAAAAAAAGATCAGTTTATTCTCATAAATGAAAGTTCACACAACATTTCTATATAACCGTATGAGAGATATGCTAATTTCAGCTTGATATAATATTTAGTCAAGATTTTGCAAAAGTGCCCCAAAACATCAAAAAATGGTGGACTGTACATGCGTTTGAATGCTTGCTATGAATTTACTTTAAAAGATATTGTAAATGTGAGTTGGTTATTTAAATTCTGCTCTCTCAAATTATGCAGAACAAATTCAACTTTTATATAATCTTAATTCTGAAAAAAAAAATATTGCCAGTTGATCCTCAAATGAGGATATGTTGTTGCGCACTTTCTACAGAGAAAAACTACACACAGGTACTCGTATCGTTGCTTTTAATTTAGCGTCGTTCATGTACTGTATAATAACTACGTAGTTATTATAACATGCATGTACGACGGTAAATTGTAAGCTATGATATGAGCCCCTGTGAACTACCAAGTGTGCAAATCAGTGATCTTTAAACAGGATCAGTAAAAATGTTAAAAAAGTGATCCATTAATTAAGCAAACAAGTAGTTTAAGCCTTTATGTTAGATTTACCTTATGTGCTATATAAATGTATTGGAGAAAAAGATGTCGGCACTTTCACGTGCATAGCATGCGGTTTCATGTAAGCTGCCATTTTTGTTGTTATTGTCAGAAATTTCCCTTGTCTGTTAGAGAACCATAACCTCATCACTTGGTGGGTGACGACATGAGCAAGAAATGTTCTTGCCGTTCTGAATGGCAACATTCTTGTTATATTCAATTGATATTATATATATATATATATATATATATATATATATATATATATATATATATATATATATATATATATATATATATATATATATATATATATATATATATATTGTTCAAATTCCCAAAAGAGCATGCCAATAGATGTATATATTTCTCCATATTTGGCATGATACAGTTTACAATATGAAATTTTTTAAAAAATTCTCTTTAAACAGAAAAACAGGTACTAAGTCTTCACAGTATTCAGATTCCTTATATATATATATATATATGTATGTATATATATATATATATATATAAATATATTTATATATATATAAATATATATATATATATATATATATATATATATATATATATATATATATATATATATATATGTATGTATGTACACACCCACCCACACACATACATACATACATACATACATACATACATACATACATACATACATACATACATACATACATACATACATACATACATACATACATACATAGAGAGAGAGAGAGAGAGAGAGAGAGAGAGAGAGAGAGAGAGAGAGAGAGAGAGAGAGAGAGAGAGAGAGAGAATTTTACACTCCTTGGACCATATTGATTCATATTTCAAGGTTCGTTCAGATGTTTTTTATTTTTTTAAGTTTTTTTTATAAAAAAGAAGCAGGTGGAGGTATTCTACTTCATGTTATATTGTTAAAAGATGGGGCTCCAATCTTATAGGTTGTATTACAGATTTAGTTAACCAAACTTATAGTCTAATAGTTTTTCTGATCTTCTAAAGGAAGGTAAAGTAATTCTGATATCCAAATTGTTTGCGAAATCATTTTAGACGCAGTTAGCACCATTTTTGAGAATACTATTAACAAACATTTGACTGCTTTGCGTAAAGGTTTTGGCCACTCCGCTTGAAGATTGGGGGATGGCTCTTGATGAAACCAAACATGTAGCTGCAGTTTTGATGGATTTATCCAAGACTTTTTCCTGTCTTCCTTACGATATTCTAGTTTGCAAGTTAATGGTCTTGTCAATTGGCTCAGTAGGACTCTTACTGAACTGTCAAATCGAAAGCAGCAAATTAAGTTGCAGGGTGTGTTACGTAGATGAATGGAATTCCAAAAGTTGTTTCTTAGTGGTCATTCCTTTGACAATTACATATTAATTTTTTTTTCTAATCAGTTATATTTTTATTTTATTGCAGATGGCTCTTTATATATCTATACCGAAAATAACAATTTGTCTTTTTCCTCACCGGGTTTTGACACTGATTAACACTGGTGAAGCAGAACCCAGCATTTTGATTGGCTCACGGCGAATAAAATGAAAGCCTCCTTAAAGAGTTTTGCAATATTGTATAACAATATTTCCAACATTTTATCATCTGTGATTGTAGAACAAAAACGTCAGGTTCGTTTTTGAATTTTGTGAAGTACAACTCTACTTTTGTCACTAGGACAGCTCGGCCGTCCCAATTCAACATTCTGACCAACAAGTATGTGTATCAGCCATGATCAGTCATCCCAATTCAACATCACGACTACCAAGTATGTGTATCAGCCATCATCAGTCATCCCAATTCAACATCATGACTACCAAGTATGTGTATCAGCTAAGATCTATCATCCCAATTCAACATCACGACTACCAAGTATGTGTATTAGCCATCATCAGTCATCCCAATTCAACATCACGACTACCAAGTATGTGTTTCAGCAAAGGTCTTCTATCTTACTGAAGCAAATAAGATACAAAATGTACACAACTTTACGAATTAAGCACTCGCTGAATGCAAGCTGCTCTCACTGTTGAAGATTAATTAAACAATTTTAATCGATTAACACTTTCTCTATAAATTACTAGAAAATATTGTGGATCTTACATGACTGCTAATTTGAAATAGTACTTATGAAACCAACCTAAACATTCTATCTTTTGTGAGGCTAGGCGATAATAAAGATTGCAATTAATCAACTCATTTTATAAGTTACATTTTAAATCAACAAAAAATATTATATTCTGTTTATCGCGTGATTTTATATGACTAAATAGTGGACTAATTTTATGAAATTATTTAAAATACATTCGGATGCTTCGATTGTTATGGCTTTCCTTCGCATTACTTTACAACGCTCTTTGCGATGTTATGAGTTGTCATTAGGTCTTTCACATTTTATTATATTGGTCTATTAAAGTCGGTACGACAATATACATGTGATGAAACTTTTTACTGTAAAATGACTTTATGACCATTTGCAGCTTCTGTCTGATAAAATGCATTACTTTTATTTTAGGTAATTTGTTTATCAGTAAAAACCCACTTATATCTTCTGTACTACATATAATTAATTTGACATTATCACAGTATTCATTAAAGGTATGTATGTATGTATGTATGTATGTATGTATGTATGTATGTATGTATGTATGTATGTTGTTGTTGTTGTTGTTGTTGTTGTTGGGCTTAACGCCAATTTTCAGCACATGATAGGCTATTCATGGCGGCCAGTATTAATGGTGGAGGAAGAAGCCGGGAAATCACCGGAAAGAACCACCGACCCACGAGAAGCTACTGGCATGCTTTCTCACATATCCACATTCGCCGAATCCTAGACTCGAACACACGCAGACAGAGGTGAGATGGCAGTGATCCGTAACGGACAGCGCTTTAGACCACTCGGCCACTCGGGGCCCCATGTATGTATGTATGTATGTATGTATGTATGTATGTATGTATGTATGTATGTATGTATGTATGTATGTATGTGTGTGTGTGTGTGTGTGTGTGTGTGTGTGTGTGTGTGTGTGTGTGTGTGTATGTATGTATGTATGTATGTATGTATGTATGTATGTATGTATGTATGTATGTATGTATGTATGTATGTATGTATGTATGTATGTATGTATGTAGCATTGGTCTCTTGAATAAATTTACTTTCTCTTAATTTTTTCCCTGGCAGCATCTGTACTTTTATTAACAATGAAAAGTAACAAAGCAGGTAATGCTATCATGACTTAGTGTTAGATGATCAGCAAGGAAGAAAGCAATCTTTAATAAGGCTGAAAAGAGTGGACTATTTATGGCTACCAATCATACAGAATACTTCATTTTTGCTTTCTGTACAAGGTAGAATAAGTAATATGAAATAGTATTCTGTAGTTGCTAGGCCCTGCAATTAACCTAATAGGTGAAAGTCATCTGTAAAAATGAAGGACATGCAAAAGAAGTTGCACCAATTGCTTTATTGATTAAGTGTGTAGCTGTCAGTGCAGGAGTTGAAGAAACCATATCAATTTCTGTAGCAATGATTACACTCTATACTCCTTTAGCTTTAAACAGATCCCTAAGTCTTTCACCAAAAAGCAACTTCTCCACAATCGTTGAATTAATGTGCTCAATATTTCTTTCACGTAAACTTTCTAATTCTTCTTTATGCTAACTTTTAGCACCTTCAAACGTTCATTGCTAAACAACTGAACTTTCAACTTCTTAAATATATATTTTTTCTTGGGTTTTGATCTGTTCTTTCATATTGTATTCTAGCTTTTCGGTATACACTTCACCCCCACATATTTGTGTTTATATATATATATATATATATATATATATATATATATATATATATATATATATATATATATATATATATATATATATATATATATATATATATATATATATAGATAGATAGATAGATAGATAGATAGATAGATAGATAGATATTGTTACGACCATGGAATTTAATTACTTGTGTGAATTTTATTTCTTTATATTTTATTTTTGTATCGTTTCGATATATTTTATTATGATGAGCTTGCGTAACCTTTTTTTCCCCTAGATTGCCAGGTTGATAAACAACCGACCTAAACGATTGTTGTGGCCAAGGTCATTTACGAATCATACGTGATTACATCGCGTGCTGCGATTCTTAGATGATGAAATAACCACGCATTCTTCGTGCACGTGCATGAAATGGCGTCTTAGCTTAGTCCCTGTAAAATAGTCAGAGTCGTCTTTATACCTTGAGGAGAAGGTTATTTGTGTTGGAAAGAGTTTATTTTTCTTTACATCTGTAGAGCAACAATTTATGGAATAAAATGGAGACGGAACACCACACATACACACCGCAAAACATTAGAAAATTTATAAAAAAAAAAAAAACAAAACAAATAAATTTAGTATACACCGTCAAGCCCTAAAAAAAAATAGAAAATTTAAAAAACTAGATCAAATAAAATTTTAAATAAATGTAAAGAAAAGACAATAAATTATATGCATATATTAGAAAGAATGCTGGAGTGAAAGAAGAAGGGGAGAATGAAGTGGAGAGAATCTGGTGCATATAATAAGAATAGACAACTGGTGGAATATGATATAGAAGGCTGTCCTTACCAAACAAATCATATTATAGCAACACCCAACACATAGCAATCACAGGGCGTAAGGGACCTCTAGCCAAGATCACCAAATAAAATAAGGGGGATGATTCCGGTCAGGAAAAATGAAGCCCTATCGGATGAATGAACCTTTAGATACACTAGGAAAAATAAATACCCCATCAAAAAATATTAAAATAAAAAAATGATCTAAATTCTTTTTGTAAATAGAAACATAGCAACGAATCAGGGTGGGGGATAAACAATACACATAAAATCTTTTTATATATTTTTTCGGTTAAGTAGGGGGAGGGGCATCTGTCTGGTGCTCCCTCCCCCCAAAAAAGAGATGTGTCTTGTTATAAATGACAGCTATATGAGTTCACCTACTCTTTAAAAAATATTAATTTATTCCATAGAGAACTACAGAAGTGGTTTACGATAAATAATTCAGTGAAATTCATTCTAAATTGGAACAGTACAGGATAAATTATGGATCAATTTCAGACATTTGTTGTCAACATCCTTCATCTTGAAACCAACTTGAGATTCAATAAAGATTCATGTAGAACCGTTTATTGATAAGATCTATATAGTTTCGCAATTCTATGATAAATGTTTGGATTTTCTTCGCAAACTGCAAGTCCTATTTAATATTTTCACCTTTTCACCGTGTTTTCTAGGGAAATAAATTATATTTGTTAAAACTTACAAAGCTTGTTGTCTCCATTCTTTTCTTTTGTTCCTTTCGAACCAGCCGATACGTACGTATATGTTTGTGGGTGTGTTTGGGTGTGGGTGTGTGTTGTTACGACCCTGTACTTAAATTACATGTGTGCTAAAATTTGAATTCTTCCTAATTACTTGTTTTATTTTTCTATCATTAAATGTAATTATTATCATGATGAGGATCATGTTCGCAAGGTCAGATATTTTGTTAGAAACATCGTGTTTATTTAAAATGTTTATGTGACTCGCGCGAGCATGACTATTGTATGACAGCTTTGTCATATTAAGTAAACAGACGCAAATAGCTATGTAAATGATTGGCTATGACCACGGTCATTACTAATAATAATTGTTGTCATTCTATACTGTGATGTGGCTGGGTTTCAAAATCGTCATGATTTCTTCATGCTTGTACATGGAATGACGTGTTAGTTTGCTTTAAATACTCAATTACCTGCTAAATAGTCAGTCACAGCTGAGTTATATTTTAACAATTTACAGAGTCACATCAATACATCTTTGGATTTTCCACTACCTTAAGAAAAAGGTATTCCTGTTCGTTCGTACGCATGAAGAACAGCATGTGTTTTGTTATTGGTGATAGATGTTCTTCATGTACTTTTTAAACAATAATTATTTTGCACGTATAACAATTGAACTTGCTTTAGATAAAGACATCTACTAAAAGAATTTTTAAATTGGAACATAAAAGTACAAAATGTGATTCATAAGGAAAAGTCTGGAAATTTGCGTTAACCTTCGTCTGAAGTCATTATCCACAGTTTGGAACGGATTTTAGATTCAGACTACGTCAATTTAGAACTGGTTATTCACAAGAATTAGGTGGGGTTTTTTTTTTTTTACAATTTTAGGACAAAGTGTTAGATCTTCTTCGTAAATCCTAAGTCTTATTTCATACTATTACCTTTTTACAGTGTTTTCTAGGGAAAAGATTATTTTTGTTAATATTTACAAAGATTGTTGTCTTTGCTCCTTTCTTTGTGTTACTTTCAACGAGCCGATACATAACATAAAGAAAATTTGGTTGCTAGTCCAATAGTCAATTTTGCTTGAAATTTTAGGGAAAACGATATGCTTTCTCTTGCAATGTCAACAGTGGAATTTTCTTTATAACCCAGCTCAAGAGAAGCTGCATAGTCTAAAAAATGTTAAGTTACTTGAACTTGCCAGAAAGTACGAACGTTCTTTAGCAGTTTGCTTGACAAGACAAGAAATTGCAACTATTATGGATCAATGTTGAGTACAGAAGAAAATAATTGACAAAAGTATTTTGACATCAGTCAGAAAGCATATAACGACGCTCACATTGAAATGATGAAACTAAAATTGAAATATTTATTGAAGTTTTAGAAAAAACAAATGAAATTCCAGAGTTTTAGTGTGTGTGTCTGTGTGTGTGTGTGTGAGAGAGAGAGAGAGAGAGAGAGAGAGAGAGAGAGAGAGAGAATTACAATTTGAAAACGAGGAGAAAGATAGACAAGAGAAAAAATATATAAATAAAATACGAAAATAAACAATTAGATTATTATCTGAAAAGGAGAAGAAAAACGGACAGAAAAGAGAGAGATGGAAAAAGAATGATAAATAGAATAATGGGAAAAAGAAAGACAAAGGGTATTTTAAAAAGAACAAATGCATGTACAGTAAAGAGAAAAATAAAAACATTCAAATTAGAATGAAAATGTTTTAGCTGGCAAGTGAAAAACGATTCCACTTTTCATGCAAATTCAAATTTTAACATTTTAGAAATATCAAATAAGTTCATCTTTTGGTAAAAATGAAGTAGAAAAATATTTCATTCTTTTTGAAAACTTTGCTGAGAATTCGAAATAGCCAAGAGAGTATTGTACTCAATTGCTGCAAAGTATACTTGTATACTTTATGGTAAGGCCATATATTATATTATTGGAAGAGTAAAAAAAAACTTTCCATAGTGACACTACAAATCATATCGAAGAGCATACGTTTGAAATCTTTAAAAAAGCTGTTATTGCTGCTGATGAGTATTCCTTAACTCATAAAGTTCCTACAGTAAGAAAATCTTTCACTCAGCAATCTGCTGATAGAATGGTGTTTCGATCCAATATGACTCACACTAATATTAAATCTGGCAAAAGTTCTAAAAATCAAGCCTCTGAGAGACTTGATTCAAAATCCTTGTCTATTCCTACGTGTACCTATTGCAAGAAAAAAGACACGCCATTTCTGATTCATTAAAATTGCAATATAAGCATCAGAATCATGATAGAGCTAACCCAGATGTTCTTGTTTCTAAGAGGTCAGGGTCACGGTCATGTATTGAAAACAATACATTTGTTGGGTTTGGAAAACCTCAGTCTGATCGTGTTTTGGAGAATTTTGAACTATTCATGTCGAAGTGTTTAAGACCACTCTTGGGTGATTTGGCCAATCCTATCCCTATTAAAACTTTAAGGGATATAGGAGCTTCTCAGTATATTTTAGTTTCAGGGATTTTGCTTTCTTCTGAAAAGACCTCTTTTAATGAGTGTTCTCATTCAGCGAGTTGAGTGCGGCTTTGTTAATGTTCCTCTCCATTCTGTTAATTTGCCATCAGACTTGGTTTCAGGACCTGCAACATTTGGTGTAGTGTCTACTTTATGCGTTGAGGACATTCACTTCTTGCTAGGCAATTACTTAAGTGGAGACAAGATTGTGGTTAATCCACTTGTAACTGACAAGCCTTCTTTGGATCAGAAAGTTGATCCTATTGAAAAAGAAATCTCTGATTTATTACCAGCTTGTGCAGTTACCAGAGATTAGGCAGAGAAAGCTCTTGAGAATGATTTTGATAAGGAATGTATTCCTTTAGATCACACGTGTATTATTCAAGTTTTTGATGAGGTTACTGTCACGTCTAATTTGGATCAGTCAAAAGGAATTTTCTGATGAGGGTGATAAATGACAATCACTTGTCATCAAACAGGAGAAAGATTTTGAGATCTAATGTTTGTTTCAGCGGCTAGTTAGTGAAACTGAAGCAACTGAAGCGCCTGTCTGCTACTTCATTAAAAATAGAGTTTTTATGAGAAAATGAAGACATCCAAAGATACCTGCTAGTGACGAATGGACAGTAAAATATCAGATTGTGGTAACGAAACCTTACAGACATGAAATACTTAGCTTGGCCCATGAAACACTTTATGGATGGTCATTTAGGACAAATAAAACGTATCACAAGATCTTGACTCACTTCTATTGGCTAAAAATCAAAAGTCATGTTTGCAGTTTTTGATGTTTTCATACTTGTCAAATTGTAGGAAACCACATCAAAAGACATACAAATTTCATCTGCAACCAATTCCTGCATTTGGCGATCCATTCAGTAGAATCATTGTCGATTGTGTTGGTCCCTTACCAAAGACCCAAGTTAGACATCCAATATTAGTTGACTATAATGTCTGCGTCAACAAGATTCCCATGGACAATTCCTTTGAGGAATATTAAAGTGAAAAAAGAAATAAAAATATAGTAAAGGCTTTGATAAAGCTCTTTACTCACTTTGGCCTTCCCAAATTTATCCAATTGGATCAAGGATCAGATTTCATGTCTGGAATTTTCCAGCAAGCCATGTATGAACTTAACCTTTATTGTTTGAATATAAGCACTTGTTTCCAATTTCCAAACGTGCCAACAAAGACAAACAAAATTTATCTTGACGTTGAAATAGTAGATTGAAACAGCACCCGTACAGGATGAATCCTTTTAAACAGGAATACATGAAAAAAGAGTTTCAGTATTTAACTGGACAATGTTTTTATAGAGTGTAAGAGTGATTGGAGTTTATCATGCATTTGTCTTCCGAAACCGGATAAAACTTTCTAAATGTGTACATATTATATGAAGGTGAACCTTGTGACAAAAAGAGACTCGGGTATATTGTGTAGGGTGATGTTGGATCCGTAGAATACTGATAATCTGATTATGTTGAATAGCATACATTTGGGAACTTGATATTTATTTCTTCGTCTGCGATTGGGTGAATGCGATTGGTTTTATTTCCTTTTCCTTTAGATTTTAAATCTGTTTGCTTAGCACGATGAGTTTCCCTTGTTAATTCAAAATTTGTGTCATGATTGAACTTGCATATTTCTTGTCTTGATTTTAATGTGGCAATCTATGGAGCTAATCATGCTTCTTAAGCTATTTGGTTTAAACTCAGACCCATCTTTTTTCTTAACACAGAGTATAAAACCAGCCAGTTGCTGATCCAATTCAGTTTGGTGTATTTTATGTAAATTTCTGATTTCATCTTTTTTACTGCCAAAAGGAAGAGAGTGGAAGCAAGCAGTGTAGAAAATTATGAGAGCAGACGACACAGAGTGGAGCTCAATAATATGTATTTCCTGGATTCAGTACGGTTGATATTTTTTTTATATAAAAATGATAGTTTCTATACAAATATATTTTTATATGAAAATCATTTTCTTGTTATTTTTCTTTTTTTAAATATAATATTCCACAGAATTCATATCCATTTGTAGAGAGTAAAGCTATAAAGGCATGATACTTATTCATATTCATACACCATGGGCAAATCACAATTTGATATACCAATAATATTGATATAACTTTTGCTTTATACCAACACTTTAAATGCATGTTATTTTTAAATGTGTCATATATATATATATATATATATATATATATATATATATATATATATATGACAATATATATATATATATATATATATATATATATATATATATATATATATATATATATATATATATATATATATATATATAGATATATATAGATGCAATAAACTGACGACGAACAGTACGAAACTAGTAACTAACTAGCCTAAGCGCTTTCGACTCCCAATGAGTCTTTTTCAAAGGCAAATACAAAACATAGTTACGACAAACAAATAAACACAAACACGTTGCGTTTGTAAACCTCTACATGTAGAGGTTTACAAACGCAACGTTTTTGTGTTTATTTGTTTGTCGTAACTATGTTTTGTATTTGCCTTTGAAAAAGACTCATTGGGAGTCGAAAGCGCTTAGGCTAGTTAGTTACTAGTTTCGTACTGTTCGTCGTCAGTTTATTGCATCTATTTTAATTAATCCCTGACAGACTTGATCCCTTGGTGGATCCAGTACGCTTGAGAGGGTTGTTATTCGCCATATGATTTGTATTCTTTATATATATATATATATATATATATATATATATATATATATATATATATATATATATATATATATATATATATTTTATATCTCTTTTCACAGATGTCCTTCAGATCATAACGAATCTTTCGACCACTGTACATTTGTACATTGCATAAAATGTGTGAATATCCTCATTATTAATATTTTGACTGATGTTTTCATAATATTAAAATTAAGTTAGACTCTAGTATTCTTATCCAGCTAGTTATTTTCATGTTGGTTTATAGAACAACGTCTTTAATAGTGGTTTCTAATGGATGCATAAAACATTTTCTACTTACAAAAATCAAAATGTGAATAAATCTTTCTTTTATAGTTAACAGTGTAAATCTGTATCGCCTTCAGGGATGTGAAACTACTTAAACAGACAATAAATTAGAAGAAACATTTGAATTCATAGATGAAAACCTTTTCCTGAGATGGACAAGTGCAAACATGTGTTGAAAAGTTAAATGTAGGGGAACCTAAGAAGAGAAAACTGGAAAGGCATTAACTGGGAATGAAATAAATGGAAACAAATTAGTAAAAAGATACATGAAGTAGTTCTTACCACATACAAATTGTTATGTGCTATTATTCTCATAAAACTGTAATAATTTGTGATGAGAACATTTTTATTAGCTGAAACATCTAGTCACAACAGAGACATAAATCAATAAAAATTATACCATCTGGTAAGATTATATATATTTCACAGCAATTATATCATTCACGTTAGGCCTACCTTCGTCAGCTTTAGAATTACATGGTTCAAACTGAAGCACATTAACGTCAAAAGAAACTAAAGAGCAACAACAGCCAGATCAAAAAAGAAAGCAATAAATGTAGCAACTGTTGTGTGTGTGTGTGTGTGTGTGTGTGTGTGTGTGTGTGTGTGTGCTGATTGTGTATAAATCACAACATTTGTTTGAAATGGTATTTCTGTTTTGCATATCCGTTTAACGCTGTTGTAAAGTTTGTGTAACCTCTACTGACTAAAAACGACAACCGAAAACGTGACTCGTAATGTCGTCTCGGATAGTTGCTGTTTCTAATTCTTTAAAGGTATTAGTTTGCTCTGATATACATATGTCTGGGTTGCATTTTGACATTTTTAAATCTGATTTTGGTTTGCCCTCATATTAGCATGTATCTCTTATTTGATGACATGTTTGCAGTTCATGGTTGAAAAACCCAAAATGATACAAAATTAACAATGTCTAAAACGTCGAAAACTCAAAAATCTCCTGACCTTGTACAGCATAAACATTTCAACGAAGTCCATTGATAGAGGAGCCGAGTTGGCAGATTGAACAAAGGCGCTCGCCTTTAACGATCATGTCACTTATATCTGCGTGGGTTCCAGTATCGGTTCGACCAATATTGGTTTGGCGAGAAAACTTGCCAGTG
Source organism: Potamilus streckersoni (assembly GCA_016746295.1). NCBI lineage: Eukaryota > Metazoa > Mollusca > Bivalvia > Unionida > Unionidae > Potamilus > Potamilus streckersoni. Next base: position 1,838,147 of record JAEAOA010002091.1, read on the forward strand.
TTTTTCCTGGCTGCTCTTCAAGCAAATATACAGGCATCCACATATAGCCCATCAAGTGCTGAAAAATGGCATTAAACCCACAAAACTAAAACAGTACAAACCAAACCGTAGATTGAACAAAAAGCAATTTCAATGTTGCAGTTTTATTCTCACGCAAGTACTAAAATAGTCAAGATTTTATCTCACTTGAGTTTGTTGAGAAAACATCGTCTAGAGTTTAGAAAATGACAACTATTTCAAACACATAGTACTGGTGGGGTGGCGGAGTAATGGTTGTCATGGTAACAAATATTACGATTAGAGATTATGGCTCCGCGAAATCAATAGAATTTACGCCACCCACTGGAAAACACGTGAAATGAGAATATTTCCTTGGAGAAGTGTTGTAAAGTTCAACCAATAAATGAACGAGACAGACAAGATTACTAATACATTCTACCATGTGTTACCTCAGTATTTGTAGTTGATTACTAGATGATTGAAATCAATCAATCCCAAACGTTCAATGATGGTCCACCATAAAAAATGTCTACTGAATAAGCCATTAACTTGGCAATACATATATTTGATTGAGTTTACATTTAACATATGAGACAAGTGATATTAAACAACACAATTTCTAATAATTGACGTTTAAATGGGTGCTGACGAATCAAAGGTTTAGGTTGCTAATTCAAAACAATAACAGCCTACGCCTAAGGAAATTGCAAGTTTTGACGTAAATTACTTGTGTATCATACCAACAATAACACCAGAAAAGGACTGTTAAATAAAAAGAAACTTTAACCTGTCACGTATAGGCCTATAATTAGTGGAAGAAAGTAAAAAAAATCACTCAGCAGACCAATCTATCATATCCTAGATAATGATATGACTTTCAGAATACAAGGGATAGGCAAGGTTAAGAATGTTGTGCTTAAACTAGATCGTTCTTGATATAGGTGCAAGCTTACTTATAAGGCCGCATATACGTTTTTAAATTGGGTAGAAGTAAGCATGCCAAGCATATTCAGCATGAGTTCAACATTCCTTTGATTTTAACGGTAACGTGTTGATAAGGCTTTCAGAGATAAGGTGATTTATCAAAAGGTATTAAACAACCATAAAATATTTACCCCTATCTTAAACAAACTAAACCGTCTTGATGCCATCGTTAGGAAGGCAGTTTGTCATCGATGTGATAAAATATATTTTAAAAAAATTGGTATAATCATCAGCAAATACAATCGCTATAAGGACTCGTAATTTGAACAATGGTAAGATCGCAGACCTTCAAAATATAAAAGAGGAAAATAAGATTTGTTTAGAAGAAGAAGAAAAATTACGAGAGAAAAATATATTCAATAAGTTCTGTAGAAAATTAGTGACATATGTAAAGGATACAAATTAACGGGTCAGAAGGATGATGAAGTGTAAAAAGAGATAAAATTCTCTAGGAAATTCTTCGTTTGTATAAAGACAAGGCTATTGATGGAGTTAATATCTGTTAAAGTTTGTTGGAAGATACTGTATCAAGCTACCTTCTAACAAGGACAACTTAGCTGGTGATAACTTGTTTCATGTATTTAGATTGTTTATAACACTGATTACATACCTGGTGATCATGTGATTCATTTTTTGAGTGGGGGGTTGTCTATACTGTCTTGAAAAGATTACATACCTGTTGATTACTTGATTCATATATTTAGAATTCCTGTTCGTTTTATAAAGGATTAAATACCCACTGATCACGTGATTTATGATACCATACGAAGGCGATAACTTGGATATACCCCGAAAAAGTAAAGATCTAAAACAAAATAATATTTTTGGACTGTTTGTGTTATGAGTTTGTTCTGTCTCCAGTGTCCAAGATACATTTCTTGGTTATATGAGTTTCATTAAGCTAGAGTATACAGCATAGGGATTCTGTAATAATTATTTATGACAATGTATGGCCTGTACATTGGTTTACTATTTAGGCATTTATATCAGCTGTACTTTTCTCAGTTTCGTTACAGATGTATCACACTTCCTATAATCTAGCTCTGGTGTGAAATTTATGCAGACAATAATTAGAGGATACATATATTTAACTACTGTGATACCAATATTGGCTAATACTTTATTTTAATTCCGCAATAATGACTCATCTTCTTTGTATTTAAAGTAACGTATTAGTACGTTCAACTTATTTAGTAACTTTGTGGAATGATCTCACCGTGTCCATCGTATACTCTTTAACAGACGTGCCTTTTTCAAACGCACATTCACTATATTGTCGACATTTACTAAGTCAATGATTATATGCATCAAGATAATGTTTATAAGATATGTGTGAATTTTGAGAAGAATTATCAAGTATGTTTTCAATGATATTGACAATTTGTTATTCTAATTTCGTTCACTGATATAATCTATTCTTACAAATCTGCCCCGTGTACGGTGATTACTTCATTATAACAGTTAAAATTGAAAGTATTGACTCTACAACCTCGCTCATTTCGTTTTTGAAATTGTTAGTCACTAGTTCTATGAAGTTGTATTCTCACAAATCAAAACTTCTCTCATAGTTCCTGAAATTTTATTTTGTTCGTTTAAGGTAAGGTTCAGCATGACCACATACTTCATGTAAATCCTCGCTATTCATCATAAACGGCAAATCAAGTTCTGCTTTTACATATCACAACTTCTCTTATCATTCGTGAAATGATCTGTTTTGTTTTTTAGGTATGATTTAAACTGACCAAGACTCTACGCTCATTTTCAGTGCAGTTAAAAGCACTTCCTATTGCACTGGAAATATTTATGTTAATATTAATCGTTCTCTTCGTTTCCTTATTAGTATAAGGACGTGTTAATGGTATTTGCAATTTCTTTTTTGCAATCGTTGGTATTGGTGCATCGGTGATTGGAACTTGTTCGGCAGCGCAATTCTGGTGTTTATTCTTTTTGTCCTGATTGATGTTAATCTTGATCTTCATTTTCAAATCATTCAGTCTATATTAATTTTGTAGTTTTATTTAATGTTATTGTTTAACAGTCCCAGTACGTATTCCAACTCTGATTACAATAGGACCTTAATGGGAAGTTTCAACATTGCCGCTCTCCAAATTGTTAGATTACAATAGGACCTTAATGTGAAGTTTCAACATTGCCGCTCTCCAAATTGTTAGGCACTGTCAAGTTGGTTTTAAATATTCCTGAATGTTATGTATCTCGCCTTCTGTTTTTCTTGCTATTGGTAAGTCACACGCATTATCGGGTGTGGCTCTATATCTACGTGTATAAAACTCGTAAGCATTTTCCCCCTCGAGCTTCCTTTTGTAGAATATTAAAAATCTAATAATATGTTCTCAACACTTTATGTCTAAACTTGTATATCTTTCATATTATTATCTTCCGAAATTTCGAGAATTGTGCATCATTGCGTCTTTGTATAAACCAGTTGGTAACTATATCGGTTACAAACTACTTCGTTATTCTTTCGGTTTAAGTTATTGTTAATTGGATTCCACAAAGAGAGAGAGAGAGAGAGAGAGAGAGAGAGAGAGAGAGAGAGAGAGAGAGAGAGAGAGAGAGAGAGAGAGAGAGAGAGAGAGAGAGAGTAATTTGTCTTTGTCCTAGATTTGCAACTTACTTTTTATACGTCCTCAGCGTGTTAAGAAAAACCTTTGGCAATATGACCTTGTTAAGATAATGCAATTTTTTCATTTTGCTATTTATCATTAGGTACTTAGATTAAAAATGTTTTTTGTGTTGCACCCCATCGATATTTACTTGATATGTAAAACATGTTACATGCTTGAACGGATATCACTTTTCTATTTTTATATTTTACTTTATGTTGGTCAATGTACGTCCTTCTAATTGTTAATAATCATCCTAATAATGAAAGAATTAATGTCACAAAAATATTTTTAGAAAGAAAATACTATTACAAACTTTGACAAGAGCCATAAGAATAAAGTTGAGTGTTATTGATATACTCGACGAAAATTTATTCAAGTTTAACTCTCAAAACTCACAATTTATAACAGATACGTTGAACCCCAATAAAGTTATCCAGTTCGTGAATTCTAGCATTGTACAATTTATTTGGTGACAGAACCAGTATCTTGTATTAGTCTTTAAATATTGAACATACTTTCATCGTTATCGCTGTTTACAATCTTTCCCTTTTGGACTGTTTTAGGAATATGTTGATGTAAAAGCACCACGAATTAAAACAGCCATTGCTCAGTTCTTGTCACAGGTCAATATGTTTAGAACGCTATATTCCGTATGTACTAATGTGATCAAACCTGTGTTGAACGGACATTTCTCTAATAGAAGACTCTAAGATTGTTGCTTAATAAAGTTTCGTTTATTTATGGAAGTATAATCACTTTAAAAGAGATTGCTTAAAACATGACATTTATGTAATAGATTTAACCAAAACAGGCTTGGCTTACTCGGGGTTAAAGCTACAGACAAAATGATATATTTCCTTTACGCAACTAAATTGTCTACAAATATTTAGCAACCAGGATTCATCAACCTGTAGTCTCGAAATCATTTTCAAAAAAGCACACTATCTTAGCCTTTAGGCGATACTTGAATGTGTAATTAATCTTCGTTTGCTTATTGTATTGCCCCGATGATGCATTCTGTCAAGGAGATGATAAATCAAAAAACAGTTTTGTCTCGTCTGTTTGACAGGCTTCCTGTTGCTATTTTGATCTGCGCTGAGAAACCTTAATGAAGTTTATTTTAAAAATAATTTTCCTTTTACTTTCTTTCAATTTAACTCTTTTAAGCCTTTACATGCAAAAGGAAATGAATCATACAATTCCTCATTTGTACTACTAGAATGGAAGCTTCCTTAAAGTGACAGAATATTTTTTGAAACTGGTAATTGCAACCTAGGTCAATTCGAATAGTTTATATTCTTGTTTATCTAAATATTACTCATTCTTGCTTTAACATCATCAAGCAGAAACAATATTATTGCTGTGTTCAGTTTTTCTTTGGGTAGATGTATTTGTTCAAAATATTATTCACAGGAAATACAAAGTTCTCCTTAATAATATTCTTGGACTGGAATGTCAATTTGGAATTATGGTGAATTCAGAAAATTACATTTCTGGATTATATTAGCGTGGTACATCAAAAGACTGTTACCACATCATTATAATCCAGATCACCACTCCAGTGGCCTAGTGGTTAGATCGTCCGCCTCGGATGCGTGAGGTCGTGGATTCGATCCCAGGTCGAGTCAGACGAAAGTCTTACAAAAATGGTACTAACGGCTGCCTCGCTTGACGCTTAGCATTAAGAGGTCAGTGCTTGGATTGGTAGGCCTGATGTCAGGATAATTTGACTAGGCGAGACATCATGCTAGATATCTGCGGCATGATGCCCCAATGCTAGACATCGCTATAAACTGCCACAACTGCAGACATCGTAGCGATATAACTGAAAATTTGTTAAAGCTAAGTTAAAAATCATAATCACATCACATTACAATTACACATCACAATTCAGGTCACTGGCACATCGCACAATTGAAGCTGCAAGCACACGGCACATTAAATATTTGAATTCATTTGGAAATCCACTGGAATTTGGTCTGAACTTCATGCATTTGGACTTGTAATATACGTTTAAGGACTATTTGGGATTTCATGGATGGCGTCTATCGCTAGACTAAATCTGAAACATTGTGTTAACAAAGTTAACGCTCAAAATTGCAAAGCATTTGGTGTGTGGTTATAAGACCCTTAATTTGTTTTGAAAACCTTTGCATGCATTTTCTCATGAATTAAGTACTTTCACTTATAAAATGGAATGTATGTGATAGATATGCGATAGCCCTTGACCTCAATATCATTTGCATCGCTATTTGTATGTACTCACGAAAGTACTGGTCATAGTCTGGACCATTCCATTAACGAAACATTAAGAACATTTATCTTAAAAAGCTGTTTAAATGATCAGAATGGTATTTTCAATACTGCGTCTCTCAAGTTTTTGTAGACATTGCGAATATCGCGTTCATTCATTTGCTTGTTTGAATGTTTCATTTGTGACTCAGTAAACTAGTTGACGTTGTCCACTTTGTAATCTCTACTTTCAAATAAAAAAAACAGCTGTTTTAATTCATCCACAAACAAAATCTCCTAAACTGAAGCCTAAAGTATACTGCATGAGTGTACATTAGTGTACACGTATTCTTTACAAAGTTGTTCATAATTCAATATGCTATATTTTTTCAATCACATATGTCATTTACGTGAGTGCATTATTGATATGTTTAGTATAGTAGAATACTTACTGAAGAATTCTGACAATGTAAAATTAAAGGAGAAAAAAGGAGTATATAATAAAAAGATAATATGCACATGTGCGCTAAAGGTGAATGGTCATTTATTTTTTGTATATATTGTTTGTATATATTATATTCAAAATTTGTAATCTTTAGTCTTGACTTTTTAATGACGCTGGTCGTACAAAATGTTTTCTTTTTCTTGTTTTTGTTTTATTCCAATGGTGCTACTTACAACTGAAGTTCCCAAACTTGCCTCAAATGCACTATGTGAATGCCTCTAGCCTACTTGTGCACCGAATAAAGTCACACAGTTCATAAATCAAGTGTATTTAATCCACTAATATTTCATTTTATACTTACAACATGCCAGATGTTTTAATATGAAATTATAATCAAGGAATCATCGCTACTCCAATGTACCAAGACAGGTTGTTATAAAATCAAGGTTGCATCATTCGATCATGAAACATAAAGACACGTTAGTATGCATGTTTATATATTTGATACATCAGAAATAAATATCAGATCATTTTATTGTAAGCCGGTAATGTCAAGACCCAAGGAATAAAATCGTTATTTTGACCGAACAAAAACCAATTAAGTTTATGTTAATACATGTGGGTTATTGCCGCTCCGAAATGATCACCTGAAATGTAAACTGAAGCGAAACAACTACAATACAAATTTACAAATACTATCGTCGCTCCTTTTGTACTCGTAGATATGGGTCCACGGTGACCAGCGCATAATATAAACTTCTATTTGCACCTTACAATGTCTCTTTGCTAGAAAATTAAGTGTAAAATAATTTACCAATGTATAATATTATTGTTACTACAGTATACGAATAATGCCTGCGTTATGTAAGCTTACTCTTAGTTAATCCAGAAACTCCATGTCTTTTGAAAGTTTATGCTTTAGGTCCAGCCCAACAAAAAAAAGCATTGCAAATTGTGAGATGAACTTGCTTTTTTCTGGGGAAAAGAAAGAAAATTTGCCCGTGGTGAAAAAGTATGATTATTATATTTAATACAAATTAGTCTTAGGTTATGTCATGTTTTCATCTTAACTAATCAGTTTTTAACAATTAGCATTTAGTAGAGTTAGTATTACAGTTTAAGAACAATAAAATATTATTTGCGGCATAATATGTCATTAGTGTAAATATTATTTGATCTTTCAATGAATTTAAGTTAATGAAAAAAAGAGAGACAAATGGATTAAACATGGAAAAAAGAGAATACATTGATAGTTTAACTTCATAATAAAAGAGACCGATAGGCGTCGTTCATTTTTCAGGTTCAGACCAAATCGTTCAAATTTTTATTGTTACGTGTAGGCTCGTACAAATGTAACAAGAGAAAAGAATGAAGTCAACAATCTTTGTAAATTTAAAAAAAACCAACAAATTATTTCCATAGAAAACATTAAAACATGAAATACGACCTTACGGTTTATGAATATAGCCCAAGATCCATCCTAGAATTGAAACGTGAGTCCTATTACTAAACAGCTCTAATATAATCCAGGTTATAATCTCTATGAAGTTCCAATATGGAAGGCCATGACGTCAGATGAAGTCATTGTGTTAATAGCAACGGTTGCTCGTTGAATTTTGTGAATCAAGAATAATATTCCGACTTTATCCTAGACTTTCATGAAGAAAATTCTTTTTCAGAGAATATAAATTATTTTTAAATAATAAAAAAACTCAAAAATTGGCAACCAATAAAAGTACATCAGAGCTCCTAAAGTTATTTTTATGACTAAGTAAATTTAATACCAATTGACTATTTTGAACATGATTTTAGATCACATGGTATTTCACGTGACAAAATACTTAATTTTCAACTTGAATATCGCAACAAAAGCATGAAATCTGTCAAGTAGCAAAAACAGAACTGTCTAAGAATGCAGATTCTCACCCAAAAAATGAATAATAAAAAACTGTTTACAACATGGATAATACGTGGGCCGAAAAAATACCTTGGAAATAGCCAATCGTTATCACTCGATGTTTGCAAACTCCATGAACTAGAGTGAGCTAGCAATGCTAATGTAACACATTTTGCGTTCTATGCAAAGAGAATTAACTGGAAAAATATCGAATGCCGTGTAAATGATCATTGCAACAAAATGTAATGGAACAACAATAAAACAGAAAAGAGTTTAAAACAATCACGCAGGTAATTAAATTACATATTCGTAACAGTATCCGTACATAAAGTTCAGATAACAGATTGAAGAAGTTAAAAGATAAATGTAAACCATGTATGGCTCAACCTTTATGTTCTAAGCTAAGGTTACTTTGTGTACATGTGCCTAAAGTATACGCAAGTCATCATCTCTCTTGTCGGAACGTACAAGATATGCACATTGAACATCATGCTGATCTTTTGATGAATCAGATGAGATTGTCTTCAAAGCTGACTGCATCATTTGCAGCAAAGTAGGACGAAAGAAAATGATACAAAAGGGATTAAGGAGAACCGAAGGAATTTCAAATGTTGAATATGACCACGTCAGTTTCAAGAGGAGAACGGATAAGAAATGTCTTACCAGATTATGTGATTAGGAATTGTGTGCTTGAGCGTCATGGTTCCATAGACAATGTAAGAACAAATATGCCAAAGCTCCAAGCCAATGGAGTAGTGATTCCTTGGTTTTTTTCTAACTGTATGGGAGTAAAGTCATTAGTTAAGTAAAATATGAAGACCAATTTAATAATCCTATGTATGGTGGTATGACTAACTTGACTGATAACGCAAATTACATAACACCTGGGAGGGCATTATGATCAACCTTCCTAGTATGTTTGATATTAAATAATAGTGGCGATAACAAAAGCATAATTCATTGGAATGTTTCTCAGTGAGAAGTCATATTATGCATAATACAATTGTCGATAATGTTTCCTTTAGATAATGGATACGAGCTGGATATTCATCTACCTTTGTTTCATAAAATTGGAAGTTAAAGCATGGCAGTTTTCACTTCACTTAAAGTCATCTAGTAAATCTATAATTCAGGGCATTTGGCTACATACCAAGAACCAGTTTACATTGTTCTTTTTGCTACTTTATTTACGAAACAAGAGAAAGCAACCACTTCCTATGTGTGAAAGTTATTTATTCATTGTCCAATATCATTCATGCATATCGCTGGTTTACTCAGTGGGATTTATAGAAACAATGCAATGTAGTGTGTTTGCATGTCTTCTTTAACCAAGAGAACTTAAAATTGAAAACAATGTAAAAGGGATTATTATAACTAAAATGGCTACGTGAACATTGCTTGAAATAAACTTAATTAGGAGAGCTGACAGAATATAAATAGATACAAAGAGACATTTATTCTTAAACCTAACAGTCGCTAGATCGTTTCGGCTATGTCAATATACAATGAAGCTAAGTAAATATGATTAGGTACTCATAACAGTCTAATTCAAAGGTATTCCGTTGTCTAAGTTGACGTATCGATTGTCTTTTAAGGACCATTCGCTCCTTAAAGGGTGAAAAAAGAAATTCCTACCTGCACTGGTGTATATGGAATCAATGTCAGCTGAGTTTACCCTGAATAAAGCCCTTTAATTTAATAATTGCTTACTTAAGACCACACATACCGTCAACAATGTATACATTATTATATCATCGATGATAATCTGAGTAGGTCTCTGATTTGTGACAAAAATTTAATTAAAAGTCATCATAATATATCTCACTGTTTACAATTTTTCTGTTCTAAAATATGTCCAAAGTCCACGAATGTTACCAATGGTATCAATCTGTATTTCCAATATCTAGCAAACAGGACATTCTTAGTCTGGACCATGAAACTATTCTGGCTGGTCATTTAGGGACTAATCAGACTTATATCACAAGATCTTGAATCACTTCTATTGGTCAACAATTAAAAGTGATGCTTGTAAATACTGCAGATCTTGTCATACTTGTAAAATGGTTGAAAACCCAATCAAAAGATTCATAAGGCTCATCTGCAACCTAGTCATGCATTTTATAAACCATTTAACAGAATAATGGTAGATTATGTCGGTCCCTTACCTTCAGCCAAGTCAGTTAACCAATACTTGCTGACCATAATGTGCGTATCAACGAGTTTACAAGGGGCAATTCCTTTGTTGAACATTGAAACTAAAACAATAGTTAAAGCTTTCGTAAAGTGTTTACTCAATTTCTCCTCCCACATATATCCAGTTTGATCAAGGGTCAAATGTTATGTCTGGAATTTTTCAGCCAGTTATCATTGAATTTGCCATCAAGAAATTCAAGTCAAAAGTGAAATTATGGTTTGACAGAACTTCAATAGAGAGACCATTTGAGTCTGCTAATAGAGTTTTGTCTATCCTGCTCATTTTTCCAAATTTACTTCAGGATGATAATACATCCCTTACAAAGTTAAGAATAAAATGGAGGAGTTAAATTATAATAAAAGTACGCCTGGGATATAAGTGCATTAAAGGAGCGCAAGTATCTTGAGAGAGATAGCAGGTTAATCAAGAAATTAATTTAATTGTACCTGGCCCACTCACTGAGGATTTAAACGAAGTAGTTCAGTAAGACTCTAATGATTTTGGAGTACCAAATCTTCGGAATTCAGAAATTATTAATAATCTGGACCAAAAACATCCACATTTGTAACAGCAAGAAAGGAATGACCTTAAACATGTATTACTTGAATATGAACTCATATTTCCAGATGTTCCTAAAAGAACAAAACATATACCATGGCGTTGAAATTGAAAATTCCACACCTATAAAACAACACCCGTACCGGATGAAACATCTCAAACAGGAATATTTAAAAAAGAAATTAAGTATTTGCTGGGGAATAATTACATAGAGCCCAGTAAAAGTGATTGGAGTTCACCATGTATACTTGTTCCGAAGCCAGATGATACTTTCCGTATTTGTACTGATTATAGAAACGTGAACAGTGTGACAAAAACAGCTTCATTTCAATTTCCAAGAATCGATGACTGCATTGATAAAATTAGAAATGCAAAGTATATTGCAAAATTTGACCTTCTGAAAGGATTTTGGCAACTTCCAATGACGGAAAGGAGAAAGGAAATTTCGGTATTCGTGACTCCAGATGGACTGTGTCAGTATAAAGTGATGCCATTTTGGATGAAGGTTCGCCATGTACTTTTAAAATTTTAATGAACATGATTACATCTGGTCTAGATAATTGTAATGCTTATATTGATAGTGTCATCATCTACAACGATAACTGGAAAGAACATTTAGTGACTATTCGGAAATTCTTTCACAGACTCAGTGATGCGAGTTTGACAAGTAATTATTCTAAACGTGAGTTGTGACATGCTTGTGTAACATTTCTAGGACATATAGTGGGACATGGAGAAGTAGATAACCTAGAGACGCTAAAGTCAAGGCACCTAGAGACGCTAAAGTCAAGGCTATTTACGGATTACCTGTGCCTGTCAGCAAAAACCAATTGATGCAATTTTTGGGTATGACTGGATACTATCGGAAATTTTGTTCCAATCTTTCCATAATTGTTGAGCCCATGATAAATTTATTGAATAAGGAAACCAAGTTTCATTGGTTTGAAAATGTCAGGATGCTTTTGATAAACTAAAGAACATAATAGTGCACCATTTCTTACAGTTCAGAATTTCGGGTAATCATTTAATCTGCCTCTTGATGCAAGTGATGTTGGGGTTGGAGCACTATTGATTCGAGAAGATAAAGTAGTGTTAATCATCCAGTTTGTTATTTGTCTAAGACATTAAATAAGCATCAGAGAAATTGTTCTAAACTTAATAAGGAATGTTTGGCTTTGATAATGGAATTACAACATCTTGACGTTTACATTAGTTCAGCTCTTTCTCCTATTATTGTGTTAAGAGATCATAACTTCATTACCTTCATCAGCAAGATGAAAAGGAGAGATCAGATATCACTAAGGTCGAGTTTGTTGTTACACAAATACAATATCAATATCAGATACATAAAGGTAAAATACAATTTAATAGCAGATGCACTTTCACGTGCATAAAAATATATTATTTCATATATACTTTGCATAATTCATAAGATTTTATTTTATGTTGTTGGTTGTTTTTGCTACATGCATATTTGACTTATATTGAAAGGAAAGTGTTTTTGTATAAATCGTTCTTTTATGAGGGAAGTGTAATGTATATTTAATTGTTTGTTTGTTATTTTTACAATTGTTATCTTTCATTACATGTTACAGTGATGTGACATTAAATGCTTTATTTGACTTTGTTTGAGACAGAGTCCATTTCTGCTTGACCTGATTTACTTTTCTTAATTATTATTTTTTTCAATAATGTAAACAACTAAAAATAGCTTCATTATTTTCTATGCGCATGAGCTTATTAACAATATTATTATTCAGGTAAGCAAAGAAGGTGTAAATACGTTAATCAGGATCGGAGTTTTGGAGATTTCCAAGTGAATTGTGTAGGCTATTGTGTTGTAAATAAACTAGGCTCATTAGATCATTCTAGTATGTTATATTAGTAAATGTTCATTATGACCTGAGGTCAAGCTGAGAACTATATTATCTTGTGACTATAAGAATTTTACCAGTCGTGCTTTAATATCTAGCTTTTTAAATTGTACTATGTTGTTACCAGTTAGACTGAATATTTTCTTAAACTTGTTGAATTCAAGTGACTTTTTTTCTCTGGAAATACAAAAGTGCCCTGATAAAATTATTGGATGAAGACATTCATTGGAATTTATTATAGGATTACACGATAATGGTTGGGTATTTATCGATGTGTAAATTGACACATTGATAAATACCCAATCATGATCATTTAATCTCTATAATTCCAATTTACTTCCTTTCAATATATATAATCAACAAAACATTTACTTTTATGTACCTTGAAGTGTTCTTTCATACAACTCTTAAATGCGATATAATATATAGCCCTATCTTCGCTAGCCAAGATTCATCGATTCTTTCTACAGTGATTCGGACAGAATATTATAGAGGGTCATGCTAGTTTTTATATTGTTATGATCATAACTTTAATATACAAAACATTATTTCATGTGGTTAAACCAGGAAATTGTTTTCCAAAATATTGCGCTTGTGCATGGCACGTGTTGCTATAGTAACGTCGTTATTACTTTCTGCGCATTTCGATCTTTAAAAAGCAAACTCATGTACATGTTTAGTGCAATCTCTTTAATAACAGCTGCTATAACATGTTGTTGAGGCGAAATGCAACAATTTACGATGTCTGGCTTCTGAAGCCTGCCATGAAACCTTATGGCAAAATGGTTTGTGTTTTAATGTAGGAAGGTTTGTTTAATTGCATTGTTTTTACTGTTAATATGTGGCTTGTCATTTTTGAAAGAAAATCACAGGAGAGGGTTGGTGGGTAGTTGTTGTTATAATTAGGGTATGAAGCATTGATGTAAATAAAACGTCACATCAAAGGATCTGAACACTTGGAACCAAAAGTAGTCCGCAGAATTTATCGATGTATACAAAAATCCAGATCAGTATCACGTGACCATTTACCTCCAATCAAAACGTATAATACACATTAAGTTCATAAAATATGAATTATACTGACTCAAACCTGGAATAATATCTATGTGATTCATCAAGAAACTGTTTACTCTTCTGAATTTCGCAGACCACAGCAAACACGTCATCGCCTTCAGTTTTAGATCTCTTCGGGACTTGCACTGAGTTTTATTCAGGACTTTTTATTTCTAGGACTTGTGTCTTTAATTCTTTGATTATTTTTGGATTTAATTAGCAATCCTGTAAGTTCTGTTTTTTTTCTCATTTTTGACTTTGTATTCTAGGCAAATAAATTATTTGTTAAATTTTACAAAGCTTGTTGTTTTCAATCTATTCTGTTACCGTAAGAGCATAGACTCGTAACACAACGAACGTTAAAGTAAAAAAACAAAACAACATGAAACCAATAAATAGTTCGAATTAATGTGTTCTGCATGACATCTGTCTGTGCTGTCAAGATCATGAACTGAATGTTAGATTCTGGCAACGATTAATTTTTTTAGGATTTCTATGGACAAGACACATAAAGAACTCTCTCTCTCTCTCTTGTGTCTGTTTTTACTTTTGTATACTTCAATGATGTTGGCACGATGTAGCCATCTTGAAACTATAACTTGATATGGAGAACGTTCCTTTCAAAGAGAAAACACAAAGAAAGTCTTATTTATTTTGTTTCCTAAACATGACCTGGTGGATGTGGCATTTTACGAGCCTATGAACAGTCTCGGTATTCATTCAAGACAATGGTTGAGTCTTCATCAATAACATATAACCTTATGTCCGTTTTAGATCAAATACAAGCCAGTATCAAACAATTGTTGTTCTATGTAGATAAGGTCATATGATCTGGTCATCTTCCGGCAGATAGTTCAACCAAACATACATATGAAACCAGGACACCTTTCGGTCAGTGTCGGGTCAACTACCATCCACTTTCTCTCATTTTGACCCGATTCACATGAGAGAACCTGGTACTCAAACAGTTCGCAAACGTGCACAATGATGTTATTGTAATAAAGCAAAATCTCCCAGCGTGAGTAATTAGTACCCAATGGCACAATTAACGAAGCAGATCCGACCTAAATTAAGGGCTCTGTAAAAGGGACACATTGATAAAAGAACAGTGCGCATATGATAAGTGTGATGTATGTAAAACGATAATAGTCAAAATTATGTTTCGTCTCATTTGTGTTATGACCATCTTTCCGTTCAATGTATCAGCTCGTACTGTACATGTCAAGCTTTAATGTGTCTCCCTCTGCTTCACAAACAAAATTGAAGCTGTTGTCGATTCTTCATCGATTGAAAACATGTACACAACCTATGCAACTTATCAACGAAAGTCACATCTTATCAAACGCCGATGAACTAAGACTTACAATACAAAAATGAATCCAACCTTAGGAATACTTATTGCTGTGTACCTTTATGTGCTATTTCTATTAACAACTTTCATTGGAAAGACTATATCCACTACAAAGCATTGGCAGATGGATAGCCATGTATGTTTCAAACACCGTTACACACATGAGAGGGACTTATTTTGAGATATCAACTGCATAATCAGAATGGGTATTTAAGTTACCGTAGTAGCAAATCTGTTTATATCTACTCACTCTCTCTCTCTCTCTCTCTCTCTCTCTCTCTCTCTCTCTCTCTCTCTCTCTCTCTCTCTCTCTCTCTCTCTCTCTCTCTCTCTCTCTCTCTCTCTCTCTCTCTCTTCATTGACTGATCCATTTAGATGTGAGCTAGAGGCCATATTAGCTTTAAACATTGGCGTTGTCGTCATGTGATATTTTAACATTAATTGAATCTCCGTAAAGACAACTAAATGGCTTTATATGATACACTGCACAACAGATAATACAGGTAATCAACGTTCCAATCAGATTAATAATGTCCACCACATCTACACTATCCATCCTGGAAAACTCTACACGATTAAGGTACATTATTTTTCTACTAGTTATAACCTTCTCGTATTTACAAAAAGGGGCAAATAAACATTTTTCACATTGATATACGCCACACTGGTGGCAACCTAAGGATAAATGACGACCTGGGCGCCGATGGTCGTCCTGAGGGATTTCGGCGCACCAAGATCTCTTGCACCTGGGACAAACGCCTCTCCGCCCCGTTCCCCATCCACCGCCTTTAGTACGCTACTACAAAATTTGAAATGTTCATAAATATCTTTGCTTAAAATCAATTTCTATCTGAACTGTCTCAAAATATTAGCTCATTAACGTTCTATAAGACAGATTTAGAGTATTATTGGCCTGGAACCGCTGTATTATTGCTATCCTAAATAAGATCGCCCACACAAATAAAAACAAATCACTACCATAACAACCAAAATAGTGTCCAAATACGATCAATGAGGCGCAACATGAATGAAGCTAACATCATAAATGTAACGCACTTACCAATTATCGTTTATGGCAAAACGAAGTCATAGCACTTATAGTATAACAAGAACGCTCCTCAAGAGAGAAGCCACCGCCTCCATCTAAAATCCGTTGTGATAACTAACTTCTAATATTTTCCTGTGAAATTGTAGTTAATAGCTCCGGTTATACAGATGATCACGATATTGCAAACTAACTGAACGTCTTTCTATTAATATTTTCCTAACACATGATAGTCTAATTTTACAAAGCTTAACAGAGATAAACTTTCAAACTTTTAAATGAAATGGTACCCGAGCTTGTCAATTGTAGCATTCCCCTACCTACAATAAAAGATGCTATTATCACTCACAAAAGAAACTTAAAGATCTGCAGGTCTAGATGGAATTCACTCCATAACACTTAACATGCTGGATGTCTCCATCTTAAGATTGTTGAAAGAATTAATTGACTGTTGTGTCACTTCCTGTAGATTCTAAGAGTGGTTGAAATTAGCAAAACTACTTCTAATTCGTAAGAGAAATTAAAAGAATGGCTCATCTAATAATTGATCATATCTGTTTTTTTCCTGTACTTTCAAATATTGTTGAAAAACATACCAGCTAGCATCTTTCTAAATATCTTACTCCTTCATAAATAAAAAGATGCTTCCGAAAAAAAACTTTCCTGTCAAACTGATATGCCAAACTTACAGGCACAATCTTCAAAGATTTACAAAATGCATTTGATTTGGTTGACCATATGGTGTTCATTGAAATACCGACACTTTTATTTCAAAACCAAAAGACATGTTTCACCTCGTATCTCACAAACAAACCCAGGTTATTTTGTACGGGTAAATACACATCCCATTCAAGAAATGTTTTAAGTGGTGTTATTCAAGTCTTGTATTAGGGCCTCCTCTTTTTCTACCGTTTATTTGTGTCTTAACCTTACAGTCAGTGCGCTCTAACACAGATCTTTTCCTAACGATTTCATGCTACACATATCTGGCATATCTCTTGGTTCCATTGGGAATAGACTTCAATTCGAACTAATTAATATAACAGTTGGTGTAAAAATAAACAAACAACAGAATATTAACGCATATAAAACCAAACTTATTACAATCAAAATAAGACAGCGCCTATCCACTAACATTGATAAAATTCAAACTCATAACGACTTCAATGTGTCTAACTTTAAAATAACAGACCCTTCTTGGTTTCAATATTGTTCAACCTGTTTGAAAGATATCTTTTAAACCATTGCAATAGTCCATCGCCAATTTCAATATTGCATGCATTGGTGCCAGCATTTTTCGATGGCCTTACAAATCTCACAAAATGCCACATTAATTTCTTTGCCTTCATCAGCAGCTTTGAAATGTGTTTTACATATCACACAGGAATATAGTAGCATACCTGTTCCAGGTGAACTAGATTGGAAGTGACTAATGAGGCTTCTGGGAGGACGATAGTAATACGAAAGCTTAATACACTTATTAGAAATATTTTACTTGAACAGCTTAAGAGAGATAAAAAAACTATAATCTGAAAGAACTGTATTTTTTCTTTGTTTGAATGGAGGAAGGAAATATTTAATTGATATATGCCAACCTAATATTGAGATCTGAAACATGTGCTTCTACAACCTTTCTTGCATTGCTAATATTATTAAGGCCAATGTCAGAAGCAGGAATAAAATGCATTGTTCAGAAGTTCACAAAGCATTGTTCAGAAGAACTTATTGAACACCTAGTTGCTTGAAGATTTCCAAGCCATAATAGCTTTATCTTTCTTGTTTAAATCACCTTGAATAAAAGCTTTTAATTTTCAGTTGATTCTTCAATATATTATAAAAACAGTTGAAATTATTACTAGTGATAATAGAAAAATGTTGTTACAGTTTATGTAGAACCTTCATCTTGATCAGCTGTCCTTTCCACAACAGCTAGAACCCGCTCCCATCTTCCATTTAATAACGACCATATTTAAAACGATAAAACTACCTCTAAATCTCAAAGTGTAGAAAATACGATAGCGGACAACTTATATAAACAACATTCAAGGTAACGTTGATTTAAACTAACAACAAATATGCTGTCCTTCTCTCACTTTTTACCTAGGTTATGTCACACTAATCCAGTATGCACATGTCCTGTGTGCTAAATTTACCGCTGTAGATTATTTGATTAAAAAAATATATCTTCGTCAAATGTATTGACAGCTTCAAAGAAAGAACAAAATCTCAAAAACATATTAATATTTTTCATAAATATCTTCCTTTGGAACTTGTGTCTGTATAAATTCACTATTAGGTGCTTCCTATTCCCGTTGAATATGTATAAAGCTATATCGAAGAAATACAACTGTAAGCGTCGTTAAAAAATAAACAAAATTATTGTTAATACCAAAAGTATCACATATACCTTTTCTATAACAATATACTAAATGACTCTTAGGTATCACATTAATCACAATAGAAGAATGATTAGCCAGTCTTGAAGGTTGTTCGATCAGTTGATATCAATTAAAGGTATACATGATGGGGGTTTTGAAAGGTTGCAGGCCCATACTAACTTAAAAGTACAGATTTGAAAACTCGTGCTGTTTTCCTCATTCCATTGTCTGAATGAATACCACAATTATTTCATCATTTATTCCCGGTACACGCGCTGAGATATTATGTTAATCAATAAAGTTGATAAAACTCAGTTGTCACTAAGTTTCTAAGCTAAAATACAATTAAAAACTTATTCTCTCAATTGCTTGTCAAGTAAGTCATTCCACTATTAATTTTTTGTTATCAATTTTTGGAAACTGTCGTTTAAATCATTTATTCCGTTGTACATCTTCTTAGCTCTTGTTTCTTTACTGCATGCAAGAAAGCTGACATCTCAAATAATTATAAAATAAGAAAGTAGATATGTAAGTTGCTTTATCTATTATTAATAAGCACCATTCATTAAATGACAGAAGTTTTGATTCAAAATGCAAATCATTTTACTGTCTATTGATATCGATTTTTGTAACTGCATGTTGATACTGACACAAATTTTTGTTATTGCTGTTAACCTTTTTTATTGACACATTTTCTTTAAGAGTGCTTGATTATAAACAAAGTTCAAGTGGCGTTTTCTTGCTATATGTCTGTAACTATCTGATATACGTCTTCTAAGTCATTATTCAGGTTATAAAAAATTTATTATACAATTTTGTAAGGTGTCTATCTCATTTTCGAGTGCGTAATGATGCGTTAAAAATATCGTTTTCGTTCATGAGGATGGATGAATGGATGTATGGAAGGATGGATGGAAGGATGGATGGATCCATGAATATGTATATCTATCCAGATTTGTGCTTGCGAGGCCTGTCTATCGGTTTCACCATATGCTCTTGACTTATTTTCATAAACTTTTGGCCAGTTTCATCTGCTTGTCACAGTACATACTACTTTTAATTAAATACTTACTTCAATATAGAAATAATTTAAATTCATGAAAATTGTCGAGTGCATTATCGCAAGAAACAAAAGATAAAAGATTTTTCTTGTTTATCTTAAAAGTTGTCATGGTGTTGTTTTGATATTGTGGCATCTTTCTTACGACTGTAGTTTCAGCGGTGCTATCGCAGTTTCTTGAAAACTTGTCACATGGGAACATCATTCTCATTCATTGCATAACAATAGGAAACGCAGGCTTTCTGGACAATTAATAACGAGAGCTGATGTATGGAAACCTATAAGGAGCGAGGGAGTCAGACCGGCAAAACAAATCAACGAATTTACATTTACTTATCATTTTCGGGGGCCTCGAGTGGCCGAGTGGTCTAAAGCGCTGTCCGTTACGGATCACTGCTATCTCACCTCTGCGTGAGTTCGAGTCCGGATTCAGCTAAGGTGGGTTAGTGAGAAAACCTGCCAGTAGCTTCTCGTGGGTCGCTGGTTCTTCTCGGTGTTTTCCAAGGTTCTTCCTCCACCGCTATCTTGTGCTGAAAAATGGCGTTAAACCCTATAACAACAGCAAAAACTTTTCATTTTCTGGGTATTTTATGGTTCATTGGCAATATGTGCCCGCAAATATAATTGTGTTTTACTAATATGCCTTCTCATTTGCTGTCTATTGAGAATGTATATCTTTTCAGATGAAAATATATCTGTTTTTGCTCACAAAGGAATACTTAGAAATAAACAAATCAGTAAACGTAAACCGTTGTTATTTATGTTTGCACGTGTGCGTGTAAATTAGCTTCCAGCTATAATCATTCTACAGTAAGAAAAATATACTCACTCTCTCTCTCTCTCTCTCTCTCTCTCTCTCTCTCTCTCTCTCTCTCTCTCTCTCTCTCTCTCTCTCTCTCTCTCTCTCTCTCTCTCTCTCTCTCTCATTGTAAATATCAAACAACAAACAATTTCATAAAAAAGAATAGGATGACCACAAGTTGAGTTTATTCGTCAAAACGAGTGCATGCTTTATTGTAGCTGATAAGCACAATCATATGATTTTGCAACCATTGTGGCCGAAATATTTTTTTATATGGCCTCAATCTTTCAGCCCCACCAGTGGCGACGTGTATCACCAATGTATTGCGTAGAACAAGCACGATACGCATCCTAAAAAATTGATGTTTTCGGACTCTTTAAAACGTTTCTAAAACTAACTATTGTCAGTAATTGAGTTGATCAATATTATTTAAGACTATAGTTATTGAAGAAAGTAGCTTCACAAATTATTCAAAACGTTTAAAGAAGAGCTAAAGATAGTGTAGAATGACTGAAGCTTATTTAAAACTTTCTTGTTAATACAGACTTCTAGAATTCACTCTTTGTTCTGCTGACTTACAGTAAACATATATGCATTTTATCTATTCTTAGACTAGTATATATTTGATTATTGTTGAGATCACATAATAATGTGAATTGTTGGAAATAATAGGTGTGGGCGAGGGTCCTTGTTGTAATTTGAAACACATTTTTGGAATTTTTTTACGAAATAGTGCATTGCCAGAAATATATTCGTATTAACACCACTGGAGTACATATAAAGACTGAAATACTCATGTGCATCTTGTTAGTTCTTATATGCAGGCTCAATATATTTTCAGGTATTCTTTATTTAGTTATTTAATAAAGGGATGGGAGTTGATAAAAGAAAATAAAAGAACCAAGCCTAGGTTATAATTTTACTATTGCAGGTAGACCATAGTCTTTGGTGCTTAATGTTCTTATGTATTCGAGTATTCGAGGCAGATGTTCCATAGTCTATGGTTCTGGTTCACAGTTGCAGGGATTGGTGGAAGATTGTGCCAAATATGTCAAGTTCACTGCCTTTGTAATTTACCCATCTTTTTGCAATAGTTGGCTCATAAGCAGAAGACAAAGTTTTGTTATATGAATTTCACACAAAATGTTAAAATTCCATAAAAGGAATAAAGTATCAATATAATTTTGGTGAATTTTAGAATAATAAATTAGAGGCACACAAGTAGCCTATCAATAGAGTTGTTGGATGCAAATGTAGGCTATTCGCATTTTGTTTGAATTTTCAAAAAAAATAAGTCCAAACACGTAATTTGACTAAACTCATGCAATAAAAACTCTACTGGTGTTTTTTTTGTGTAATGGAATTAGACAACTTTAGCCTTTTAACTTAAGCCACATCTGATTTTATGATTGGTTGAGCCATAGCGTATCGAGACAGTATAGGATTTCGTGCTTCGAGCCTTCGACAATGACTGGAGAGTGACAAAGATCATCGACGACTATTGAATTAGGGTTGCATGCTTCTATCAGGCATGCGCGACCATCCACAAAGAATTTAGTCACATTACGTGTATGGACTTCTTTCTGACATTTTCTTCTTACCGACTGTGAAATCCCTGATATGAAATTTTCCATGCGAGATAAAGACACTGCAAAGCAGCAAAGCTGCAGAAATATATAGATATGAACAGTTTACCCAGTATAGAAAGAAAACTGTCAACATTCGCTTATTACGACACAGGAAAGCAAAATACAAATTGAAGATGCCCGAAATATCAGTCATTAAACTGGCGTCGAAAGCCAACTTATTGAGAACTGCAGTTATAGTCCATTTTAACCCCCTGTGACAGATACTGTCATAAATGCCAATCATATAGTGTTTTCGTTCTAACACTTTGCATTTTGGATTCCTTAAACGTCGTTTTAATAATCTAAGTCACATCGCTAAGAGGTCGGCAGTGTGTCAGTCAGTTTTGAGTGATGTCGAGCACTGGGAGCATCATGCAACAGGCATGGTGAATTGTGCCCCACCCAGTCACATTCTCCAAACACCTGACCAGCTAGTCCTAACATTAATTTCTTAATACATTATCCAAACACCTAGCCAGCTAGTCCTAACACTAAACTCTTAATGCATTACCCAAACACCTGGCCAGCTAGTCCAAATACTAACCTCTTAACGCATTTTTCAAACGCGCGACCAGCTAGTCCTAACACTAACCTCTTAACACATCATCCAAACACCTGACCACATATTCTTAACACTAAACTCTTAATGTAAGATACAAACACCTGGCCAGACAGTCCTAGTACTAATTTCTTAATACATTATCCAAACACCTGGCCAGCTAGTCCTAATACTAACCTCGTAACATTAGCGCCAAGTAGGCAGCTGCTAAGACCAATTTCACAAGCTTTTGGTAAGATTCGGATGGGACTCGAGCACGCGAGATCTTGCACCCGAAGCGGACGCTCTACCAACTTAAGCTTCTGAAGCGGCCATACTAATACCCAAATGAAAACATAGATTACCAGCCCACCATCCCCTATGCCTATCCAAATACGAAATACAAATATTTTCACACTACATTTGAAAACCATTGTTTTACATTCAGCTCAGTACAGCTGTGTTGTCCATTTTCTTTAGTTGTAGTGCAAGAATTTGCAATCAATGAAACCTGAATATCATATATTTAGTTTTAAAGCTAATGAAATTAAATTACGCTTACGGAAAACAAAATTGATGTTTGGGACTCTTTAATGGGTTTCTAAAATAAACTATTGTCAGTGACCGAGTTGATCGATATTGCTTAAAACAATAGCTACTGAAGAAAGTATATTCACAAATTATTTAAAACAGTACTAGAGCTAGAGATAGTGTAGAATTTATTTAAAACTTTCTAATACATAATTCTATAATTCACTATTCATTCTGAGGAAGAATATATGCATTATCGACTCTAGTAAACATTTAATTATTCCTGAAATCACATAATCGTCGTCGTCGTCATCAATCGCCTAATCCATGAGGTCGTTGGGGAGCCACTGTTGACTTTATAATCAATTCTCTCCCATCTTTCTATGTTTTCTATAGACCTTTGTAAATCTCAAAATCCCTTTGCCTGTCCACCCATTAATGTTGTCTTCACACCTCTTTTTCTATCTGATTCTTTTTCTGCACTCTGTGTTTTGCAAGATTGTTTTAACCAGTTTAGATGCTTTTTAGACTTGACCTTAATGGTTCAGTTTGCGCATTTTTACAGTGGTCAAAAGGTCTTCATAGGATCCGATGGCTCGTTGAATCATATTGTTGGTTACCTGTTTAGTCTATGAAATGCCCTTCTTTATAGATCTGATATGAGAGTCAACGTTTCATACAGAAAGATGAATATTACAATCGAGAGCATTATCATTATTTTGGGATCAAAAGCAATGTCGGCATCTTTCCATATTAGTCTCAAACTTGTTAATGCTGATGTTGTCTGGGCAATCCTGCAAAGTAGTTTTAGTTTGGAGTCCTCATTTGTGATAATTGATCCCATGTACTTGAAACTTGTGACTCTTTCCAGCTTCAGTCCACAGGCATTCATTTCTCCATTGATATCATTGGTGTTGATTGTCATCCGTTTGGCTTATCGACGCTAATCTCCATAATGCTTGTTGGGGAGGTTGTGTCGAGGCGCTCAGCCAAGTCAGCCACATAATAATGTGCAAAGTTGGAAATTATAAGTGTGAGTAAGGGTCCGCTATTTAATCTGAAACACGTTTTGAAACTTTCAAAAAACATTGTATTGCCAGAAACATATGCGTATTAATAACATTGTCGTACATACAATTGACGAATAATGATATCTTTACTGTAAGTCGAAAGGTGATGTGAAAAGAAAAAGATGTCTTAGAGCTGTATATTGGACACATTAAAATGAAAATTGTCAAGCTTCTTCAGTGTATCTGCAATTACATAACATATTGTTGGCGAGATGATGTTTTATATTTTTGTTTCTTTGCTGGTTTTTGCTTTTGAATAATACAATTATGGTACATGAATCAGCATGCTCAAACAAGGAAAATACTGATGATTTATATACCCTTTGATATGACAAGTAATCTAATCCATATTGCACATTCTTCATGGTATTCTTTCTCCCCAACCGTTTTGGGCTAAATATTTGCCGACCAATATTCTCCAAACATTATAATACATACATTTTTATGTTCGGGTACTTCATGAATGCCTTCGCTCAGTCATCTGTAGTATATATAGGATGATTAGTTTGGTTACTTGTTCGTGTTATAAATGTTGACTGTCTTTTCTCTCGAATTAAAAATCAGTAGTCACTGTCTGGACCAGTCTTGTAACTTATCAAATCATAATTTTGACAAGTTATTTATATGGATCAGTAAATGAGCCTCAGGACAACGGTCCAGAAAGCAAACAAAACCAAATCGGATGGGTACCTTTTCTCTATCTGGACGATAATCTCAACTGCGAAAGAGGTATCCACAATGAGATTATGGAATGGAAACGATATGAATAGAAAGATCTCACCTGCATTCTAATAATACCATCTTATAAACATGATACCTATTTCCCGAATCACCTTGTGTTGAGTTCTTTGAAGCGAAATTTAGTGCTGTTACTAGTATGAATCTCATACTAAAACAGTCAAATATCCAGATTAGTCTCACGTACTGATTAATACAGTATCCACAAAAATATTCAGTTCTTGCAATTTATATATAAACGTAAATTAGTTACATTTTAATATAGTAGCCCAGGCATCGAACGGAATAACATAAAACAAAAAGAAGCAAAATTGAATAAAATGTCATACAAAAGATAACTTTCATATGGTCTATGCACATCTATATGGCCCTTAACTGTCGCCCGAACTTGTTTTCCCTGAGGTGATAAACGTATTAACTACTCAAGAAGTCATCATGTCAATGTTAATATAAAGCAAACTTATTAACTAGTCCAGAAGTCATTAGGGTATTTCTATTAAAGGAATATCTATTAACTACTACAGAATTCACCCGCGTATTGCTATTAAAAGAAAAACTAATAACTAGTCCAGAAGTCATTCTTGCAGTGCTATTAAAGAGTAAAGACATTCTTTAAACGTATGTTTCACAAATGGTAAGCTTTCTATGAATACTGTTCTATTTGGCCATGCTTATCAACTAGTATTTTATTCTCACAAATGTGGCAATCCAATGTAAAATAGATATTTCTTCTTGCGACCGATGTCCACGGATGTAAAAAAATAACTTCACATCTGTAAATTAATTATTTTTGTGTTTTAATGAGCAAAATAATGAATCCTTTATAAATGTGAATTTCTATACCACAAGTATGTATAATTAAGCAGCAATGTTTAAATAAATGTATAAAGGAAATTCACAGACGAAAGTATTTAAACTAAATGAAATACTGTTTTCATTGAGAATTCAAATAGATACGCATGTGTAATATAAACTTTTATGATATTTTATTATCTTTTAAATATAAAAAATAATCACTTCTACATTTCTGAAATAAATTTTATTATATCAAACATGAAAATAAATAATTCATAGTTAAATAATTTCCTCATTTTTGAATTTGTGAAATTCCTCCTTACATGTGTGCATAACTGTTTTCTATATATGTGAAATAAGTTAATGATTTCCCATATGAAGAAAGATAATTTATATTGCAATGATTTTCTCATGTAATGAAATAAATTTAAATTTTTCATATATGCAACATTCTTGTTCACATATTCTAAAACGAACCAGAATATATCCTGAGAAAAATTTATATTCAAATATTTTGCGATGTGTTTTACTTGTTCAAAATATAATTAAATGCAATGTCATCAATTTTATTGTTTTAATACGAAACCTAATTTGATATTTATAATGTTATTGCAGGCTAGACAAAATACAATTTGTCATACGGAAATGCCAACCATATGAAACACGAGTAATGGGTTGTAAACGGTCAGATCAAAGATATTCCGTAGTCCAAACCTACGTCATTAATGGGTGATTAGCGGTCAGTTGTTAAGATAAAGGTCAAACCTCAAGTACTGGCGTGAGTGGAATTCATGTCAGCTGAGGTTACCTTGACGAAAGCATTTCAACAATTGCGCACATAAAACCACACATGCTGTTCATCACGTATACATTATCAATACTTATCAATATTTATCTATACTTATCAATATATACATATTCCAAAGTTTCATTACCAATACAAATATTTCTTAGGTAACAAATATTAAACGTTCATAAGTATCACAAAATAAGGTCCTTCTTACTTTAATCGGCATTTCACTGTGTTTTGTCCAAAAATAAATATGAGCCAAATATTTTAGGATGACACTGTGTTGAAGATCACTAATAATTATTGACTGTTCGAAAATTATGGAAATGTTTTAAGACACTTTTCGAAACTACTTAGCCTAGATTCGGGTGGATCTCATGAAGTCCTCGTGCATTGCTAATGTTGAGATTTTAAAGTGCTACTTATACATCATGTTTTGTAATGTAATTAAGGCCATTGTCAGGAAGATGAAGGGAAGTAGAAATATTAGCAATGACGGATTGTTCAGATTCGTATTACATGAACATCCTACTTTGTATGAGAAGTGGATACTTGGTGTTTCTAGGTTGCTTCCCAAATGTACATCGACAATAACTCTAAATGACCCTGTGTAAGGAACGTCTGTTCATCTGGCCAAGCAATGTATTTTTTTCCGTTGATGGGAATACCTTTCCTAAATTGTGCATCTAGGGACAATTCCTCCTTGCCATTTTTTATTGCAAGTAGCGGAATGGACTTCTACTGAGATATTGCCAAATATATTTTATACGCCTTCATCAATCGAGAGATTAGCAAACTGCATTCAGCACGGGTGTGAAAGATCGAATATTCGTGCGCTGTACAACAAAGTTTAAAATCAGCAAATAGTACATCTCAGTTAATCTCCTCAAAGTCCTATACATGCAGTTTTACATCGTTTGATGATCCAGTTATTAAATAAAATTTTGCTTTCACATTTTGTATGGTGTTCATAGCTGGAAAACTGAACTTCCATCCGCATGGCGGCTTATACATCTTCTGCCTCCCAATGGTTAGTTTGTATTCTCCTTCTGTTAAGTCTTACACGGATTTTTGCGGCGGTGTGATGTCACGCAGTAGATAGTAAACTCTAATAACCATGTACGGAGGACGGGTTCTGTAGGTGCTCAACTTTTGACAAAAGTTTGGAAGTATAAACATGTCCATTGACGCATGAATGTCATGCACACATGCACCTAGATCATAGGGCCAATAAAGGCGGGTTTAAAATATTAAATCCATCTTTTATCACCTGTAGCAATGTTATTCAAACGACCCTGGCAACTATTTTCATATTTGACAAGCAGCTGGTTGGTGACTTCAACATTTCTTGGTGGGATGTCTTCTTTTCTTTAATTAACTATCAACATATCCATCTTCCACAAATCCATTTGACCTGCAACTGACTTTTCAAAATTTTCAAATATATATTTTGCAAGGAAACATAATGCATATTAAACTCCTTTAACAGTCCAGCTATGTAGAGAGATTTGTGTTTTCTC
Source organism: Potamilus streckersoni (assembly GCA_016746295.1). Classification (NCBI taxonomy): domain Eukaryota; kingdom Metazoa; phylum Mollusca; class Bivalvia; order Unionida; family Unionidae; genus Potamilus; species Potamilus streckersoni. The sequence continues at coordinate 1,866,257 of JAEAOA010002091.1, forward strand.
CTTGTTTCCCCCGATCTAAAATTTAATCATTACTGCTTAATCCGGTTTAACAAAATAAATATGTTTTCCAATTATGTGTGTAAATGTTATTTTATCATCTCCGTTCATATTTGGCATTATGCGATCTTAACCCAAGTTTGCTTTGGATCAATTGTCAGCAAATACATCAACCGTAGCGCTTATGAGTTTCAAATGTTTCTTCAATATCAAAAGAGTTAACGCAATTATTCTATCATAATATAAAATGTTCCCCTTTATTTAGAATTTTTTTTATAATTTTCCCCTTCACAAGATCCACAACCAGCTCACCAATATCAAAGATCAGTACGTTATTTTGTTTATCAATCTGCATTTAATATACTGACAGATTCAAATAAATAAAACGTTGTTAAAATACTATGTTTCATATAGCCGTGATATATAACAAGTTTGTAAAATTAGTAATTGGCTGTTATATAGTTCCACATTTAAAGCAATCGTGCTGAAAATTAATTAATTTTGTGGAACAAGACAGTGCATTAAGGTCAAAACGGAAAGGATCATAGACCGTTTCATAACAAATTATTGTTTTACCCATAAATAAATCGGTCAACATTAACCTCTGGTTAGGCATTCTTGTGGTTTTATCCATCAATTGATTAAAGGTATTCTTTAGATGGATGTGACATGTAGCCAACACTTAGTCGTAATTGTTGTGACATACTTAAAAGTCCTTATTTGTAAATCCAATGTTTTTGATAGTTTTATGATTTGATGAAAATTAATAGTAGCGGATTAGTTTTGTTGTTTTGATTATATGCAATTAATAAATATTCCATTCCAAATGATTACATACAACTCTCTAATGTAGTCAAAAATCACGACGTTAAGAGCTATGAGATATGCAAACACATGCAATCCTTTAAATTTTCAGTGAGGATATGAATTTTAAACTTTGAATAAATACAGAGATGGTTTTACTCTTATTGACATTTAAATTTGTTACTTCTGTTACCCTGTTTTTATTGTACTTACCTTTGGAAGACTTCTTTCATTTTGCATGCCTATGCTAATGTGTAAACAAATGACCTTCTAAGTGATTTTTTTGTTTTAAACACAATGATTGACTGCTATTTTTTTAAATTATGATTCTTTGACTAAAAGCATTCTTCTTTAATGGAATTGTACTAAACTGTTCAGTTAATGCAAAGTGGAAGTGATTTTGAAACAAATAGCTAGCGAGCATTACCGTTCTAATATCCAGACCTCGATATGCAAAATAATTGGTTACTCAGTTTCTAGCGAAGTTTTGAAATAATGTTTTCTTCCAGGAAAGTATGCCGGAACAAACAGTAATCCCACAAATGAAAGCACTTAGTGTGTATATAATTACAATACACTATATTTATTTATTCCTTGATCATAAAAGCATACTTAACAGCAAAAAAATACATGTATGTATGTATGTATGTATGTATGTATGTATGTATGTATGTATGTATGTATGTATGTATGTATGTATGTATGTATGTATGTATGTATGTATGTATGTATGTATGTATGTATGTATGTATGTATGTATGTATGTATGTATGTATGGTGGTGTATGGGGTGTCCAGGGAGGGGTAGCACCTCTGGTCGGAGAAACAGTCGTACTCCTTTGGGGGTAGCTTGCTCAATTTGGTTCCCACTTGGCACTTGACAGACAACATCAGGGGGTTCTTATTTGCTGATGATTGTGCCCTCAATGCTTGCTCAGAAGCAGACCTACAATGCAATGTTGACAAGTTCTCCCGTTTCTGCACAACTTTTGGTCTCACCATCAATACTAAGAAGACTGAAGTGCTGCATCAGCCAGCCACGGGAAAGCCCTATTCTGAGCCAAGCATCACCGTCAACAGCCAAAACACTCAACGTATTGAACCACTTCACCTATCTTAGAAGCACAGTTTCACAGAGTGTCGCCATTTACGACGAGGTGAACCTCCGCATTGCCAAAGCCAGCGCATCGTTTGGCAGACTGTATGAGAACGTCTGGAATAGAAGAGGCATTAGCATCATGACCAAACTAAAGGCTTACAGGGCAGTTGTACTCCCCACATTACTCTACGCATGCGAAACGTGGACGGTGTATCAACGCCATGCCAGGATGCTGAACCACTTTCACACCAAAAGCCTCAGGAAAATAATCAATATTAAATGGCAGGACAAAGTCCCAGACACCAAGGTACTAGCCATAGCAGGCCTCTCCAGTATTCAGACCATCCTGATGCAGCACCAGTTACGCTGGGCGGGACATGTTGTATGCATGCCAGACCACCGGATGCCCAAGAGACTCTTCTATGGCTATCTACAGCAAGGACAGAGATCCAACAGAGGTCAGAAGAAACGCTTCAAAGACAATTTCCAAACTGCATTGAAGCGTTCTGCATAGACCCTGACTCATTGGAGCAAACAGCTAGCGATCGAGTCACTTGGCGTTCCTATCTTCACAAAGGCTCCCATCTGTGTGAATCGAGCAGCTGCAGAGATAAAGTGGCAAGTCAGAAAAGCACGTGCCAGGGAACCTCCTGGAGATGTTCCACTTATCCAGTGTCCATTCTGCGACCGAACCTTACTTGCAAGGATTGGCCTTACCAGCCACCTGCGCAAACAGAACAGAATCAGCCTCTCCAACTCACGGATGACTAGAGTGGTCTTCATCGACTCGACGGACGAAGAACAACAATGTATGTATGAATGTATGTGTGGGTGTTTGGGGGTGTGTAAGGTTAGATATTGTATTGTCATAATAGGAAACAATTAGATTGGCCATAAATTTTAACAACTTAAAGTATTCCCTTCTTTACATTCTACAACTAGTACAACATTTTTCAACATCTAGAAGTAATGAAAATTAATTGGGGAGAGAAGCACACTGACAGTAATCACGATTAGAATAATTTATTGAAATCAATTAGTATCGGTAATATACTTGCATGCTTGATTTAAACTTCAACTTTAACAATTTTTCAGTCATGCAGTGTGGCAGTTTATAGTGGTGTCTAGCACTGGGGTATCATGCCGCAGACATATAGCATGATGTCCCACCCAGTCACATTATCCTGACACCAGGCCGACAAGATAAGTCCTAACACTAAACCCTTAATGCTGAGCGCCAAGCGAAGCAGCTGTTATTACCATTTTTGTAAGTCTTTAATATATATATATATATATATATATATATATATATATATATATATATATATATATATATATATATATATATATATATATATATATATATTGGATGGAACTCATTTTGAGAAACAGACCAGACGTATACAAAACAGCGAATTCATAAGGCTAATAGAAGCTCTATGAAATCATTTGTATTAAAAAAAATTATGAGATATAGGGATAAAAAAACATATGGGCCAAAAAAGAAAATAGGAAATCATATCATAAGAGGGGAATATACAAAGGGTACGACAACAATCTACTTTTATGAATATAATACCCAATAAAACTTTTGTTACGGTAATGAATTTTATCACAAAATCTTTGATTAATTGTAGACAAGTCATCATATTGGAAACTATAGTCATGCCCACATATAATAGCCCATTTCATACCAGATTTGTTATGCAAATGGTTGGAGAAAGCCATTACAAACACAACGTGTTTGTGTTTATTTGTTTGTCATATACATGTTTTGTATTTGCCTTTGAAAAAGACTCCTTAAGAGTCGAAAGCGCTTAGGCTAGTTAGTTACTAGTTTCGTACTGTTCGTCGTCAGTTTATTGCATCTATTTTAATCAATCCCTGACACACGTGATCCCTTCGTGGATCCAGTATATATATATATATATATATATATATATATATATATATATATATATATATATATATATATATATATATATATATATATATATATATATATATATATATATATATATATATATATAAAGAATACAAATCATATGGCGAATAACAACCCTCTCAAGCGTACTGGATCCACCAAGGGATCACGTTTGTCAGGGATTAATTAAAATATATATATATGATAATATGACAAAAATATATAACAGTATGTTGTTCTCAAACTAAAGATGGGTGCAATCTGTGAAAATATATCACTATGACTATATTTTAATTTATATTTGATGTTAAAACAAATTACTTCGCTATTCAAAATTTTTTTTTCTCTCATACAACGCAACAACATTTACCTGAGGAGGCGATTAAACAGAAATACAGATCACCGTACTGCCTAATGGAGTGGTGACAATTTACAGTCATTTTCCCAAACAGCCGTTGGAAAATTGCAAGGACAATCATCAGTGTCTATAAAGTCAAATTTAACCTTATATGGGTTTTATGCTGAATTATCAAGCTGATGACAATAATTATACGCCACTTACACAACTGATATTGATACTTGAAAAATTTTTTGGCACAGCGTGCAAATTGCTAAACTGGCACTGCCTGTAATATTTTCAATGGATGCTCGGCGTTGTTAGGAGAGGCTTCACCTAGGCAATAACGCGGTTGTTGTATCTAAGACTGTTGTTACTTCACGCCGGATCCATGAATCAGGATGGTTTCCAGGTTTTACCCCTGCGGGGTATCATCGCCTTTGCGCGTACTGGATGCCCCTCCATTATATGTATGTTTTAAAAGGGAGCTTTGCGATCTGAAATAGGAATAAAATACTAAAAATGATGTGATTTAGTCCCTTAGATATCAACTAATTTGTTTCTTTGAAAATTAAGCAACAAACACTAAGCATAAAAGTGGAAACTCACAGGGTAGTAAAGACTAACACTTAAGCACAATGAGCACAATAATAAATACAGACCGGAACAGGGATCTGTGACATTTGAGAAGTACCGAGTGAAGATACCATAAGGCAATGCCACAGAGCGTCACGCGAAATGGACAGGCCTGTGGAGAGGCCCGAAAAGATCGAGCTCTAACAATACGAACAAACAAACATACATACTATGGGTAAATATGAATACCAATACTTAAAGACTTTTCCCTATCAAATAACTGTGCATGCACACAATCACAGATTACCTCATTGCTATTTTTACGTCCTGTTTTATTTTAGGCCTCTTTCCAAACTGCTTTTTAAGACAATAATAACGAAACAAACAGTTTAAATCCAGAAAGAGAAAAAAAAAAGAATGGCCAATATCCTCCTTTATAAGAAGAGACGCGTGACTAAGAAAGACCTTTAACTAGAAGAAACCTGAGACCTGTAATTAGAAGAGACATACGATACGCATATCACACATATTATATTATATTATATTATATTATATTATATTATATTATATTATATTATATTATATTATGTTATGTTATGTTATGTTATGTTATGTTATGTTATGTTATGTTATGTTATGTTATGTTATGTTATGTTATGTTATGTTATGTTATGTTATGTTATGTTATGTTATGTTATGTTATGTTATGTTATGTTATGTTATGTTATGTTATGTTATGTTATATTATATTATATTATATTATATTATATTATATTATATTATATTATATTATATTATATTATATTATATTATATTATATTATATTATATTATATTATATTACATTATATTATATTATATTATATTATATATACATTAGACATAAGGGAGGTTTTATATTACGTTTATTTTTTTAAGTTTCTGCTCGTCATACCCTATACGTCTCTCAACGATAAACAGAAATTTTGTTTGAACAAAAAGGAACCAAAAAGACTATAGGAAAAGGAGAAGAAACGTATAGCAAACAAAAAACACAAACAAGACAGTAACGAAATCTTCTGGCGATAGACAACAAACGAGAAGCATATGGAATGAAACCATCATTAGACACGAGCGTCTGGCAAGATGTAGAACACCCACAACACTCCACCCCACCCATAATCGCAACTTTTAAACCTCGAAAACGTTGATGCCAGGTACCCAAAAAATTAACAGCAAAAACGTTAGGGAAAAGATCAACTCCAAGTTCTGAAACATATCTAAATAAATCGTTATATCCAAATATCTTTTGATATTTCTTTTACCGATAAAATCGCCACATATTTATAGGGGGATACATAAGCATTTAAAATCATTTATAAATTTTCGGCCACATTGGGGGCACTTCAGAGGTTACCAGCCAGCATAGCAGGGATTTTGTGCGGAGCCCACCTTCAAATAGGATTTATGTAAATTTCTTGACAGTATCCTTTTCGCGCATGGGCGATTTGACATCAGCTGGAAAGTTGTATATCAAGGATTTAAAGTCTAAATAATATAAATGTTTGTGAGTTTGATTTCGTTTGCAACTTAGGTGCAGACAAATATACGGGTGTTCTCAAATAAGCAATTTTGTCATGCTCTTTAATAATCAGAAAAGCCAAGTTTTGCTAATGTCAGATACTTCGTGTCCAGCAGCCCCATACATTGTTCACTCCCGGCAGGCAACAGACGAGGTCTTGTACAATGCAATTGTAAGTATGGGTTTTCGAACGCGTCCCGGGAATGTTTAAATCATGAAATTTAACGATGCATAATGGATTTTACAACATCCTGTCTTTGTACACTATAATTATAAATGCTACATTGGTAAGTATACACTTGATTTACTAACAATGGAACTTTAACAGGTATGCAAGGAAGTTACAAGTATGCACAGAGCGACGTTGATGAACGTTCACGTGTAATCAACGAACCAACATGACATTTTCAACTGGCTCTTGGCGTCCTTGATTAAACTAAACATAAATTGCAATTTCTGCCTGATTCACCTGATACGTAAATATGAATAGCGTGCCTGCGTGTTTAATGATCTAATTATGCGAAATGGATTTTATATCATCCTTTGTTGGTATACTGTAAGGCACGTAGTAGAGATAATGTCATATTGAGATGCCATATTACTACATCCTGTCTTTGCACACTGTAAGACACGTTGTAAGTTCATTTATTACACTTGATTAACGGCCTGTGCTTCTTTACTGAGTGCATTAAGAAAGCTAGAGATAAGTACAGAGCGATATGGTGCATGTCCATGCAAATAGAACAAGAGAAGATGGAATTTTAAAATTTGTGGTCGAGCTGTTTCTTATCGGTTAAAATTGCACAAGGTATCGATGTAGATTTGTAAAATAAAATAGTACAGTAGATGACAGTTTCATAACTTTTACATGCCTATCAACTACCTATCCAAATGTTTACTTACGTGCCAGAATACTTGCCTTTATATATAATGATTTTAATCAATATACATGTCAGCTCTATCTGTCTATGTATGTATGTATGTATGTATGTATGTATGTATGTATGTATGTATGTATGTATGTATGTATGTATGTATGTATGTATGTATGTATGTATGTATGTATGTATGTATGTATGTATGTATGTATGTATGTATGCATGCATGCATGCATCCATCCATCCATCCATCCATCCATCCATCCATCCATCCATCCATCCATCCATCCATCCATCCATCCATCCATCCATCCATCCATCCATCCATCCATCCATCCATCCATCCATCTATCTATCTATCTATCTATCTATCTATCTATCTATCTATCTATCTATCTATCTATCTACGTATAGCGCTGGAAATAATCACGATTAGCATTACGGAGCGAAATAGTGCAGAAAACAAAATCTTCATATCTAATTCAAATGTTTATGAAAATACAGATGTTACAATAGGTATTCATGACCCGCGCTTTGCAATCAGAAATGTACATAACACGTATATAAAATGGAAAAAAAAAGAAATGGAAAACAAGTCTATTTTCCATCCAACGTTAGGAAGCAATGTCGAATTGGATTGGGAAATATTTAACATCCTGCCTCACCATTATTGCAAATCAATTTTGGTTTATCATGCACATTCTTCATAACTAATATCTCTATCACTGATATCACTATCACTGATATCACTATCACTGGTATGTAAACCGCTTAAATCTCTAACACTGATATCTCTATCACTGATATCACTATCACTGGTATGTAAACCGCTTAAATCTCTAACACTGATATCTCTATCACTGATATCACTATCACTGGTATGTAAACCGCTTAAATCTCTAACACTGATATCTATATCACTGATATCACTATCACTGGTATGTAAACCGCTTAAATCTCTAACACTGATATCTCTATCGCTGATATCTAAACCACTTATATTTATATCAATTATATCTCTATCACTGATATCTCTGTTATTGATATCTAACCACTTAATCTATATCAATCAGATCGACACCACTTATATTTATATGACTGACATGTACACCACTGATACATAGATCACTAGTATATAAAGCACTGATATCGACATCACTGATATCTACTCCACCAACATATATGTCACTGACATGTACACCTCCGATATTTATATCACTGCATATTTCTTTTATTGATGATACTATTGAATATTTTATTGAGACAACTAAAAATAAAACCGTTCTGGTTCGTATAGTTCACAAGCTATGCACAATTAATTCGCACATTTAAAATTACGACACTTGGAACCGTTATATTACTTGAGTTATTGAACATTTTCTTATATAGTGCCACGTGATCAGTATATCACATTAATGTACCACGCCACCTACTGCTTCAGCAGATTTATAATGAATAACCAAGAAATCACTTTCACTGATAACTATAACAGTCCACAGATAAATATGAGCGACTAGAGGAGAGAAAAATTTACCTGCATATAAAGATTCATATAACTCAATTCCTTCTCTAATTGAATACTGATAGTCTTGTTAGAGAAAAAAAAATTGAAATAAAAGTAGGTGACGTCGCTTGAATTGATCTTTAGATGGTGGATGAATTGGCCAATGGAAGCAAAACTATTATCCGTTATAGGATGGATATTATACAAGAAAGAATAATAGAAACTGAAGAACTTTAAAAAGGATTGATAGATTTAATATTTTTTGGCACTTTTAAAATATAATGCACCTGTAATTAATTCATTATTATGGAAATTCTGCTCTTCGTTACGTGTTTGTTCTTTTTTGCATCAATAAACATTTTTTTTTCAATAGACTGTGAGTCTTACTCAGTATGGTGTAGTTATTATTCTTGTATTGCAAAATAAGTTGCATAATTGATATGTCACAAACGTTCTGACAATTAAAAATAGGTAATTATTTATACTATTTATGAATGCAGCAATCGTCCATCTGATTCCAAGAAGCAAAGTTCCATTAGGGTAATTGGTAATGTGCCTGATTTCTATACAAATGTTCACCCGCTAAAACGCCTCCTCTATACCCATTATCAACGCTGCAAATCACCATGCTAATGGACGAACGGTAGACATGTCGATGCGACAAATGCTGCAACGAATAAAATATAGAAATGTGAACTAATATGAGGAAATATACATGTATTTTATACTAGGTCAAACGTCATTTTGGTGATCCTACAGCATGTTCCATCTCCAGAAGAGGTTGTACGAGTCGAGGATTCAGCTCACACGGTGATGATACAGTATCTGGACGATTTGAACACATACACCTGGGCGATTCGTGCTTGTTATCGGCATTTATACGCAATACCCAGGATTCTTCAAAAAGTATTGCCATATAGGTTTGGAGAGAATAAATACCGGTATGGAGGTTTAAATATTAAAATCACATCTGGTTGGAGAAAAGTGGATGAAAAAATCAAAGCTGATTGTTTAATCTCTATGTAGCTCAACACATGCGCTTTAGATATATCCGCCAGATAATAACTGTTTCTATATGCTTCCTTCGACATCAGGCCTATAGTTTTATCAAAAGATAAAGGACACTGATTATAGACTTAACTTTGATGACTGGTCTTACACGAAAGGGAATGAGACAGCCCCAGTTCAAACAGTTTTACTTGGTTTGATATTAGAGTTGACCAGATATTAAGGACATTGTATTTAAAAATTATATTCATGCTTTCAGTAAATTCGTACCGTCATTATTTCATTAGGCAGAGTAAATCATTGTCCACACACTATAAATACTAGAATTCCCACTTGAGAATATTCAAGTTGCCAAAGTATGTAATGCTGGGAATTTCAATAATCACAAGACAATGTAATAACGGCCTTATTGCTAGACCAATATACATGAGCCTGCCTGATCATGGAAGTAGATCGGAAAGACGCTTTAGAAATAAACTGAATTGATTACATTATTACATTTGATTACATTACATTAGCAACGTTACCTACGATGGAAATAACAAGGCACAGTGCTCTTCCTTTCAAAACATTTTAAAATCAATTCAATTTTATGGTCATTTGCTTTCTGTCTATAATCGATTCCTTTTCTAAATGTATAGGTCAAATTAATCTTGTTTTATTATTGATGAAACTCTGCTTTCGAATCAAACATAGTCGTTTGTGGAACCGTGTTCATTATTAGGCGTGGCCACAAATGTTATAATTGTCACGGAATTATATAAATCCATTTATGTATTAAATATATGTACTCTGGTTTCTTTGTGTGTGTATGTGTGTGTGCATGTGTGTGTGTGTGCAACGATACACTAGGATGATTAGTGTATATTCTACATAAAGTGCTTTCGATTGGAGAAACCGAATGCATAAATTGCACAGACGATGTAAGACTACATTGTCTGTGTATAAATGCCCCAAAACAAGCTTAAAATCTACACATTACGGAACGTCTTGTCAGTAAGTAGTATACCTAGGGACTTGCACATCTTCAGCTGTAGAGGTATGTAAGTTACTTAATAATATCATTTCCTATGCATATTATAAGTTATAGCTATTGCACTACCACGTTTATTTTTGTATGTCTTCACTCTTCAATTTGGATTGCTTAGTATAACGTAAGTATTTTCTATCCTCCTTTAGTGACATAGCAAGAAATTTATATTAGCAATATAAAATTGCATTTCATTAAAAAACGTTTATTGTTTTGTAATGTTATAGCGATAATGTAATTTGTATAACTTACCGTATATAGCGTCATTACGTGTTATCGTATATGTTCGTGTCACGTATAGTACACGATGTTACGTATTTGCAGCTGATCGAAGTGATCCATGCTGAATGTAGTCGACGTGGTGCCGGCTGTGGTGCTAACCGTAGAAATTGACTAATAGCAGCTGTAGAGCTGAACCATAGCAGCCGTAGAGCTGAGTGAACAATATTTCTGGTCGATTAGCTGGTGATCGGGCGTTGCTGATCAATTGGCGGGCGCTGATTGCTTGATTGACCAAGTAATTGAATAGTGGTCGGTGATCACATGAAATACTGATTTGCATGATTGACCAGTGTGACTGGTAGCGAAGTATAATATTGACGGGAGTGTTTTGTGTTACTCCATGCATGTTATCTTTTAGCAGTGGGCTAATTTTGGGGTTTGTTATACCCAGTGTTTTGGGGTTAAGATATTTTTTATGATATCTCTCCAATAAATTCATAATTTTACTATTTGAGTAAAATACGTCAGTTATCACTATTTGAGTGAATCCATCATTTTTACTATTGAGTTAAATATGTCATTATTTCCATTGTATTAAATTAACTGTGAATCGTTTACCTTCATCCTTGTGCTGTGTAAGGTCATTTACGTTTATTTATACTTGTTGCATTTTTAGGTTCGTGTGGATTATGCTAATTCGTCCAATATTTTGATGTTATATACGCACATATTAATAATATTATATTCTATTTCAAAAAACATTGTATTTTGTTACCATCAAAAGTGTTATGTTGTAAAACCGAAATTCATCTCAGTTACATTATTACAATGATGCTGAATGAATAGAACTGGTGACGTTCTAAGGGATAAAAATGGTGTTGAACAATTGGTACTATGTTAGAAAATGTTTGGAGAAACGCCTTTCACAGTATTATATGATACAGTTATGCATGTTGTGCCTATCCACTACACTAAATCACGTGTTCTGTCTAACGAATTTACTCAAGAATTTAAAATGCTTTTGTGTGATGCTTTGAAACTGAAAAAATTTCTCCCGATTAGGGAGAGATATTGAAAGAAAAAAGAAGGCAAGTGAGAGAGATAGATTAATCATGGATATTTCGTACGGTAGAATACAAGATAAGTGCAAGCTAATTAACAAAACACCCAGCTGCAAACATATTCACGTTATGGAAGAGTCATTCCTTGGTCAGATCGGATAATGTTGCTTTACTCTACAAGAACATCAGCCAAGGTGTACCGATAGTTAACATGCTAAACTATCGAAAAGTAGAATGGAGATTCAAATCCTGCCCAGAACATGTCTTTATACAGTACAGCCCTCTGTATTTATCTGTCGTTTAGCACCAATCAATCAATCACTCAAGTGTAGATAGGGTAGCTCTCAGATGTTGGATAACGTACAACAGATCAGTTAGGATCTGTGCACGATTTTTGAAAGATATTTTAAAAGAAGACGCATAAAGGAAAATAAGACGTAATATTCTGGCGATTGTGTAGGTAAATGACAAGGGTTTCCACTTTGATCACACCAACGATTCATTTATCATTATACATTACAAATTCCTGAACCATCGTACGTGAGAGATGTTTCCTAGACCACCATGAGTCGTCTCATAATTCACAAAAAAATACAAGTCATGCTTACAACATTACTCACATGTACTTATCGCTATCCTGTTAATGCATAACGTATATTTTAAACACTAATTCATAGGTGTTTTCATGGATAATCCCATTAAATAATTGTTAACAATTATATAAAAAGATAATACATTTGGATACAAGTTTATGAAAGGGATATATACAGTATTTGCCGGCCAATTAGTCGATCGATGCTGAGTACAAGATGTCTTTCCAACTTTATAAGTTTTCGATGCTTCTTTCATATACATCTTGATGCTGATTATAAGACGAGAACAGGTCAATCTCTCTTCTTCGTTATTTCACTGAAGTGTGTTTCACGTTTTATCGAGAATGAAAAAAAAAGTATCTAATTCGTCTCACATGAAATGCTTCAAATGCATTTGGTACTGAAAGCTACAGTAAATGACGCTGACCTGGAAATTGACAGAGTTAGAGACAGGATACAATTCCTTAAGCCGTGTTCATTGAAACTATAGTAATCTTCAGCTTCATAAATATCAATGGTAATGTTGCATGCTATTTCAGATTAATAAAGAAGCTGCATTACTGATGCAAAATGCTTTTGTACAAGTTTTGCTTTGATGTGTGAGAGAGAGAGAGAGAGAGAGAGAGAGAGAGAGAGAGAGAGAGAGAGAGAGAGAGAGAGAGAGAGAGAGCATCTTCATGCTATTTTATATCCTTCTGCCCCTGTTTTGATGAAACTTTTCTCAAACAAAATACTACGGTAAATTAAATAGTTAAAGAAAGTTATTTAAGTACATACCATGCTCCTTCAGTTTCAAGGTTTATATATTCACAATGTGTATATCCATAGTCTTCCGTTAAGTTAAATTCCAAAAATAATCATTTTGCATGCTTTGTCATTTTCTTTACAGTAGAACGACCTTTCCATTCACAACAAATAAAATTATGCTTTCAACTCAGAGCATGTACACTTCCTGTACTTTGGTGGCATTTGGCCTTTATCACTGCTTGTTGATTGAAATTGCTCTGACAGTTCCATCGACATGTAAAAAAAGGTGTCACTAGTTGAGTAAGCACCTGACATTGTCTGGCATTTTTTTTGCAATTACACTGTACCTTTTACATAATACCTTTTTGGTACCATCATTGCCCTTGGCTCAATAATACGCACACATAAACATTCTTGGAACTGTGCTGTTGCGTCTATTCCTATAGATCAATGATAAATTTCCACTCATTAATCAGTGACTTATAAAAATAACGATAAAATGTTATAATAATCGCCGTTTTCTAAATGAATTAACATGGTACACAATTTAATTGCAATCTTCTCTTTTCCGTTTCCCCCTTCCCTCCCATGACCTAGGGAAAAAATATGCAGAAATCTGGACTGAGAGAGAAAAGAAATTGGGTTGGATATAAAGTATTGAAACTGAAATAGCACCAAGTAACCTACGAGTAACCTATCGTTCTTCATAACGGTATGTTTAAACTTTATTATTATATTATCAATTATACAAAGTTGCAATTGCCAGTCTACACGAAAAGGTAAATGTCTTGGTTACGGGACACACATATGTAATGTATTTAAGCAATTGTTGATGTTGTGGTTGTTTCTTAAACCTATTATAAGGTTCTAAAAATTAATTATTATTAGTTAAATGTGAACATATCCAAAGGCTGCCTCCTACCCCATATGTTGACCATTGCATCAAGATAAAAGTGAAAATCCATGTAAAGACGAGAATATCGGATTTTCGCTTGTGTAATATCACAACTTCTCTAGACCTTTGAAGCCTGATGGTAAAACCAGAGAGAGAGAGAGAGAGAGAGAGAGAGAGAGAGAGAGAGAGAGAGAGAGAGAGAGAGAGAGAGAGAGAGAGAGAGAGAGAGAGAGAGAGAGAGAGAGAGAGAGATTGTTATGGTAGGTAGTAATGTGTCGATAGACTTAGTGCTCTACTTTCTTTATTAAAACCAGTTTCCATTTATAATCATAAATAGAATTTAGCGGACACTTTTGGTAGGGATGCGAGTTCATTCACCCAGTCAATCCACAGTTGCCTCTCGTCAATCTTGACTCGGTTCAAATGGCAAATATATGTATTTGTATGTGATATAAATAACATCTATGTATAGTATGTACGCTGTATTAATGATATACCACAAGATGTGTAAAGCTTTCATTAAAAGGAGACGAAGCTTGTCTATGTTTCTTTTAATGATAAATTTATACAACGGAGTAAATATTCACTACATTCAGTTGTGTATTGTCATAGTTAATGAACACCTCGCATCCGAGAGCGAGTCTATTACAAAATCTAATTCTATGCCTTTTGTGGCTATTTGCAATCACCTTCGCATATTGATAAGTTGATTGTTTTCTTTTTTAAGTTTCTATTTTTCTTCACATTTATTAAATCAATATAATACATACTTGAAACTTAAACATGAAAGATGGTTTTAATGATAAATTTAGAGCAATAAAATACATGGTTAGCTTCGGCATTCACATGAACGCCTCTATTCATGGAAATTAAAATGGAATAAAAACTAAGCAAAATGACGGACCACCAAGGGTTAAGTAAAATATTTTAATATATTTACAGTTGTTCTAAGTTATTTTTCTGCTTTATTAACAAACAGTACCTCCAACCATAAACTCTCTCTCTCTCTCTCTCTCTCTCTCTCTCTCTCTCTCTCTCTCTCTCTCTCTCTCTCTCTCTCTCTCTCTCTCTCTCTCTCTCTCTCTCTCTCTTTGTGTGTATATATATATATATATATATATATATATATATATATATATATATATATATAGTATGTGTAAGAAACAACAACAATATATCCATCACAGTATATGTACCAAGTAACCAAAAACTTTACCGTGTAATACCGACATGGTTTACTACTTGTATCATTGATAATATAACCAACATAAATATATACAAAGGAAATTGCACACATTCTGTTGCCGTGAACTATATTCTTGTAGGTTACTTGGTGTAATTTCAATTTAAAGGTTTTAATATACAGCCCAAATTTCTTTTCTCTGTCACTACACATTTCTGCGTAGTTTTTCCGTTATGCATGTGAGGGGAGGGAGAACAGAAAGCAGAGAGGATTCCAATGAAATTGTGTACCATATTAAATTCATTTAGGAAACGGGGATTATTGATAATTTTTATCAGCATTTTCAACATCGATATACAGCTTTTAGCTTAAATCTACTGCTTTGATGAATGGGTGCTGCAAATAAAAAATATTGAAGTTCACATCATGTATGCAAGTATATTACAGATACCGGATGATTTGAATAACTTACTCAGATCTTGATTACTGTTACTGTGCCATCCCCTCCTCTCTCTCTCTCTCTCTCTCTCTCTCTCTCTCTCTCTCTCTCTCTCTCTCTCTCTCTCTCTCTCTCTCTCTCTCTCTCTCTCTCTCTCTTCATTGATGTTATGCTGACATGTTGAATATGTTGTAATACTTGTAGTATGTAAGGAGAGAGGGTACCTTAAGTCGTTAGAGCTTGCGGCCTATCCCATTGTATCCTATTGTGACAATGAAATGTTTAACCACACATACATACATACATACATACATACATACATACATACATACATACATACATACATACATACATACATACATACATACATACATACATACATACATACATACATACATACATACATACATACATACATACCAATCATGTACAGAAATAAGGAGGAATGATTGTACGTGAACTTAATAGGATTTGCGGTTTATGAAATAAGGTGTAATATTATGATAAATGAAAAATTGTGTAGTCTATTAAAATTATATACATGCTATGTACGTTGATTTGTGGGGTTATTGTTTATTTTGGCTGACGTTCATGAAAAAAAAAAAAACAGTTATTTCAACACAACGCTAGCCACTCACGAGCCAGTCGGACGCCTTGCATATCCTGATCTAGATAATAGGATATTAATGCTCGCTAGTTTATTGGTAGAAAAATCGCTTCCTCTATGAAGTACTTAAATTGCTAAGTATTATTTCTTTTTAATTGAATGTCTAGGCATTAAATATGTCAAGCAGATTGCTTTGGGAAAATAAATATTTTTTTAAAATACAATTTATATTTTGTTCGTTTATAACCTAAAAAGAAGTTAAACGTTTCTAAAAGTAAGCATAGACATGCAAAGGAAATACGTTCTGTGAAGCGAAATACAAAACAAACAAGGTAACACTAGTAACAAATTTAAATGTCAATGACAAAACACATAAATACACAGAGGCATAAAATGAAGAAAAAATATTATATTATATTGATTATTAAATTTCAAAATCACTTTCTTTATATTGATTCATAATTTCAAAATCACATCATTGTTGAAAATTTCGAGGACGGCATGTGTTTGCAAATCTCACGCCTCTTAAGGTCATCATATCTGATTACATTACAGGTTCTGATGTAATAATTTTGAATAGAATACTTCTTTATTACAAAAGAACAAAAAAAAACCGACACTATTAACTTTCAGCAAATAAAATTATCAAACACATCGGAGTTACAAATATGGACTTCTAAATCAGCATCTCCCAAAAACATTATAAGTAGGGGTTGGCTACACGTCACAACCATGTAATGAATACCAATTATCAATTGATGGACAAAATTACAATAATGCTTGATCAAAGTTCCATGTTGATCGATTTGATAGTTATGGGTAAGCCATTCAATTGTTATGAAACAGTCTATGATCATTTCTATACTGACCTTAATCCACTGTTTTGTTACACAAATTTAAGTAATTTTCAGCACGATAGCTTTGAATATGGAACTATATAAAAGCTAGTTACAAATTCTACACAGTATTGTTACATACAATACGGAACTATATAACAGCTAGCCACGAATTCTACATAGACTTGTTATATGAAACGTGAATATGAAATATTCAAAATATTTTAATAACTTTTTTCTTTTTGAGTATGTCAGTAAATTAAATGCCGGTCGATAGATATCAAAGAACCATTCTCTGATATTGGTGATCTGGTTGTGGCATTTGTGAAGGGGATGATTTATCAAAATACTAAATGAACAGTTTTGTTTTATGACAGTGTAATTTCGTTAGCTGATTTTGCTATATTGAAGAACCACTTTAAAACTCAGAATCATTGCTGAAGATGTGTGTGCTTCCAATGGATTCAAAACAAACTATGGTTGCTATCGCCTAATTGCTACGCGCCATACACGAAAGAGTGAACGAAGATGTTTAAATAACAGCTTCACAGATAATACAACAAGGATTTACTTTTTGAACCCGATTCAGGAGTAAAAAATACATTTAGATCAAGGAAACAAACAGAAACTACAAATCCATCTACGTAGCAGGAGTGTAATGTGCATTATATTTCCTTGCGAAAGATTATATGGTCCAGCTATTTGAATATATTGAAAAGTCAATTGAAGATCATATGGTCCAGCTATTTGAATATATTGAAAAGTCAGTTGTAGATCAAAAGTCAGTTGAAGGTCACAATTCAGTTGAAGATCAAAGGTTTGAAGATCAAAAGTCAGTTGAAGGTCAAATGAATTTGTGTATTGTAGGCTTGTTAACAATTGATTAAAAGAAAGAAGAAAAATGACAACGTGATGATGTTGTAGTCACTAACCATCTACAGGCCAAATATGAAAATAGTGGCCATGGACGTTTGAATGACATTGTCGCAGGTGATCAAAGACAGATTTACCTTTCACATCCCGACCTAATTGGCCCTATGGTCCAGGTTCCTGTGCTTGACATTTCTAGGTCAATAAATATTGTTGTCAAAAGTTATTGAACAAAGGTTATCATCTGCTCCATGACAACGCACTGTGGCAAAAGTCTGACAGATTTTCATGGAGAGCAGGATTCAGACGTTGCGAGGTAAACGATTTAAAAGCCGCCATGCATTTTGAAGTTCAGTTTTTCAGTGTATGAACAAAATACCAAAACGGTAGCTAAAATGATATTTAATAATTGGATCATTAAACGATGTAAAACTCCATGTAGAGTACATTGAGGAGATCAACAGCGACGTACTGTTTAATTATCTAAGCCTTTGTTGTACAGCGCACGAACTTTTCGTACCTCTCATGCAACTGTATGTGATTTATTAATCTTTCGATTGATGAAGTGGTAAGAAGTATCTTTGGCGATGTCTAATATTTAATACGAGTCTGGACAGTCCATCAAAGCTGATACCTTCACAATCCTTCCTTCTATACCTCTTTCCTCTGTTTGCCTTAATTACACTCACATTAAAAATATGATGTATAGAAGCAATTTGAAATCTAAATGTTAGCAACGCATGAGGCCTTGATGAGATTCACACCCATATTCTAAGCTTCATATTTTGCAATAGCGTAAGTTAAGTGTTTTCAAAGAGTGTTTAAAACATTTGCATAAATATCCAATAGCTAATAATCTAATTAGTTAGCTCTATTTTATTTCACTATAAATTGTTTGGCTCATATTTAATCACGTGATAATAAACAAAACACTTTGCAATGCGGCTGACGATAAGACATAAATTACAGTAATATATTGTGATTCTAGTAAAGCCATCGACATGGTTTGCTGGAAAGCGTAAAATTAAAAGTTAAGACATGTTAGAATTTTTGATCAACTATTGGAATATATATATATATATATATATATATATATATATATATATATATATATATATATATATATATATATATATATATATATATATATATATATATATATATATATATATATATATATACCACAAAGTTTTGAATTGAGAAGTGATAGAAATTCGTAAACTCGTCGGTTCTCACATTTACAAGACCTCTATTGGAGTTTGGGAATAGCAGTAGCAATTTGAAAATGCGGAAACGATTCGAAACCTTTGTGGCGATATACAAAGTCATCAAATGCTAGAATTTTAGAGGAAACAAAACGTGAATACTGTCAAGAAGAGACTACAAATATGGAGTGGTAAGGTTTCAAAATATGCAAAACGGCGTGAGTCCTGCTACATGTTGACTTTGCTTCCGCAAAATATGAAATAGTTAATTGTTACACAAATTCGTGATAGAACAAATGTCAGATTCCGTTTTGCCAGGAGAAATCTTTACTAAAATTCATTGTTATCAGTCTTAAATGATTAGAAATTAGGAACAACATTTCGTTACACTGTCTTTAAGTTATGATTAAGTAGAAATATATAAAAAGTCCGAATCTCTTGATATAATAATAAAAGATCGGTACAAACTATGCTTACACGAGTTCATCTAGATTTTTAAACAAAATTTTCTAAAACAAAAACAAAACAGTTTCTCTCATAATGTACCAATATGCTTCCATCAGAAACCAAACTATGGACAATTTGCTCTATATCATAGCTGTAGCTTCGATATTAGATAGTAATCCTTTGCAATCGTTTAAGATCGACAGGTAGATTTTTAAAGAGCTTTAAAACTATGTAATTGTAACTAATATTTAGTCTCTACTTATATCGTCCCACCTAGTAATTACACCTCTGGCACTAAATAAATCCCACCTTAGATAGCCATGTAAGTAATTTACCCATTGATTTTACCTCCCATCAAAACCATCGCCAACATCTCTAAATTGTGTTGTTGAATGACATTCAAGTATACAGTTATGTTTATGCTATAAATGCTTATAACATACCGTTTTATATTATTAGTTTATTGTATGCACAATTGAATTAGCATTTGGAGTCATGGCCCATTTTAGCCGCATTATCAAAGAAGACAGTATTAGTAATGAAGAGGACATAAAAACCCCAGACTCTTTGCTTATCAGTATATATCTCCTTTTGATTATATGTAGAAAGGTACAGTCAAAATCTAAAAATAACGTTTGTGCTTATAATATGCTTTTTTTCTGTCTCCACCAACTTTACATTGTGATTATCGTGGAGTATTTTGTAAGGATGCTAAACACTTTCCTATTGCACGCAAGTGCATTAAACGTTTGCCTAAAGATAGCATAGTGTATTTGGAACTACTTTGTAAATAAACCATGTCCACTCGTGATGCAGATAATTTAGCTTTGGTTGATTCAATTTGTTTATGAATAAACAAAAGTATATGTTTATTCCATTTGAAAGTATAGATGATAAAGTTAACGATGTGGACGAGTTCACTGAGTCAGAAAGGAAACCTTCAAAGAAACATACTAATGAACGTGATATTCGGAATTTCAACAACAAATGTTAGGGACGCATTAATTGAAACTACTGTTCTGATCATTGAAACAGTTACTTAGGAAAATATTCATATCTTTTCGCAAAGGGAATGGGTAAGACTATAACGAGTACTTTCTATACTAAAAACCTGTGGCACAAAATAGCACATCGAGGCCAAGGGCTATGTCATAATAAAGCACATCGAGATCAACTACTATGACATATAAAAGAAAATCAAGGCCAAGGGCTATTGCAAAAGAAAACACATTGAGGCCAAGGGCTATGTCACAGAAAAGAACATCGAGGCCAAGGGCCATTGCGAAGAAAAGAACATCGAGGCCAAGGGCTATTGTATATAAAAGCACATCGAGGTCAATGGATAAGGCATGAAAAAGCACATCGATGCCAAGGGCAATTGCAAAGAAAAGCATATCTAGGTCAAGGGTTATGACATAGAAAAGCACATCGAGGTCAAGGGCTATTGCATAGGAAAGCACATAGAGGTCAAGGCTGTGGCATTGAAAGCACGTGCAAAATATTCCTAAACAAAAGGTCGTGATGTCGCCACAACATCGAGATGATATGCAGGAGACATTAATATTGACTACTTGACGTTTTAAGTTTATTGTTTGAACTTTGATTGTTAAACTATGTCCAGTAACGAAAAGCTCTAAATCAATAAACTATAGGCGCAAGTAGGTCTCTGAATATTTTAGTTCCGGTATATACTACATTATGAGCTGAATCGAAATGCAAACAACAGAGACCATGAGATGTTATCGCATTATGCACCGAGCAGGTTCTATATTGTTATACTGATTACTTATTGGATTCAGATCGACCGTGAATCATGCGACCAGAGAACTGTATCTATGCAGGTTTCAGTTGGACATAATTAAAGGCAAATAAATACAGTATATATGTATTAATGGTTCTTAATTCATTGATGACATAAAGAAGGGAGGTTGATAGATATTTTATTTACATGCATTTCAGCTTCCAATATGGAGTCACATGTTGCGATTTACCGGTTCGGTTCAACGAATAAGTGTGCCCAAAACTTTATAGGATGTATAAACAGACGAACGTAGACATGGACAGAGGGCACGCTATAATCTCCTTATGCATTCATGGAGAAGACCGAATAAAGTCAAAGAATCCTTGATACAGGATTCGTTCAATAGACGTAGCTAGGTCCGTCAAGTAGATCTCAATTCACCAGCTTATGATATGTATTAATATGACATAGGTAACGAAGACCATTATATGCCTGATAGGTACAAAACTTTACCTTAATTGTATACCATATTTACTAAGGTTAAGCATTCTGTCTGTCTGTCTCTTTGTCTGTCTGTCTCTCTCTCTCTCATGTAGGATACATAATAATAATAATAGAGCACAAAACATTGTGATCAATAAACACAGCACTCTTAATAAAAGATGCAAGAATATGCTAACAAACAATATCAGTATGAAATCAAACTATGGACACTACACTCGAAAATATACACCATGAGACACTGGAAGGAATTATATTGGGTTGAACAAATTCTAATATCTTCAATACTAAAACAATTTACTTTAATTAGGGAAGTGTTTACTGGACGTTTATATTTTTAGTCAGATCAAATGTATTGAAATTAATCCTTTTATTAATCAGTCAGTCTTTCATGTGGGTCCCAGGATAAAATACAAGATTTAATATTATGCTTAGTATGCCATCAAACTATGTACATTACACTCGAGAATATAATTCACCTGACAGAGGAAGGAATTATATTATAGTGAGTGATCTGGAAATGAATAAGTGACGTTTTATAAAGCGTTGTAGGAAGTTTAGGTATACAGAGAATATCTTCAGCAGAGGAGCAGAAACAGCGCCCATGAATGCTGAAATAGAGCAAAAAGGTTAGAAAACATAGAACCAATAAAAATTCCTGAGCAGTTCAAAAGAAGTTAGTGTTATACAACAATGTGGCTTATCGATAAATTTTGTATTTGTTATGTAGTTTTAGTTTATATTATGAAATATATCAGTTTGAATGTTTCAATGTAGATTTAGATATAATTATTCACCAAGAAGTTGTTGTTTTGTTGGTTTTGTTTTTTGGGGGGTTATGGGGTTTCTTGGTAGTTGCAGGGAATAGGTTAATGCCTTTAATAGGTAATCTCAAATCGCATTTATCAACTAATTGCAACTAATGTCTATGCAAGTGTTTTCATTATTGGGATTGTATTCACATCATTAAGAACCAAGGGGATTCAAATATTGTGTGTTAATTTCCAAATATATTTCATCAGCAAATTTGTCATTGTTACACTGACATGGTGGAATAGGATTAGGAAACTATTTCAATAAATTAGAAATATAATGTAACCTAACTTAGACCCATGCAAAATTCTATGAGTAATTTTGTCGTAGCTAGAATGTCAATTATTAACTAAAGGTTTTTGTTTCTGATTACAGCGATAAGATCCAAAACAAAGAAACCATTATCATCTTCAAAAACACTATGAAGATTCGTGAAAGTTTCACCACTGAGAAGCAGTTTACTGGGAGTACTAGGGTGTTACGATAAATATTTCAGATCTTTCTTAGTTTTGTATTCCTGAACGAATCCAATATCTATTTTGTTTGTTCATTTCTCAAAAACAATCTAATTGTAACCGTGCAATAAACGATGAAACCAATCTCAAAGTTTATGTGCTTTCAAGACTTTGAATCAAGCCACTAAAGACGTTTATTTTTCTGAAATTTTAGTTTATTTTTAACAAAAGCATGTTTAAAAGCAGAATCGAAGTTAAATATATCAAATTGGGCGACATAATGGTAAATGATGTATTTCCTTTGTAATTTTTGACGACGTTTTCTGTGTAATACGCCGAGAGTAGTGGTGACTTATTGAGGCTGTTGGTACAAACAGCAATGTGTTCTGGTTGAAAGTATTATTTTGGTAGTACTTCTAAGTATCCACTTGCTCCAATATCCAGATTTATGATGGTCTCTTTATTGATAATGTTGAGGAGTAAGCTCATGATTTCTACACAGAGCAGTAGCCATGACATATGGCGCCCACGGAAGAAAATACAATTGCGCCCGCATCAAAGTGGTTCCCACAGCACAAGAACTAAAACTGCGTCCCTATCAATGCTTTAAAAGTATGAAAAAAAAACTTTGTTCCGCTCACCAATTTGGGTCAAACACACCTCCCTTCAAGTGGCGCCCACGTCACGTGCGGTGTCTTGCCCCACCATCGCAACGTCTATGTTTCTACTGAATCACTCAAAATCTTTATCACTTGCATTTGACAGTTTCTGTAAACAATATAATTTAATCTTAGGCATATATAATATATCGTATTGGACATATTCGATTTATGTCAACCGCTCCGGTGGCCTAGTGGTTAGAGCGTCCGCCTCGGATGCGGGAGGTCGTGGGTTCTATCCCCGGTCGAGTCATGCCAAAGACTTACAAAAATGGTACTAACAGCTGCCTCGCTTGACGCGCAGCATTAAGAGGTTAGTGTTAGGATTGGTCGGCCTGGTGTCAGGATAATGTGACTGGGTGGGACATCATGCTACATGTCTGCGGCATGATGCCTCAGTGCTAGACATCACTATAAACTGCCACACTGCAGACATCGTAGCGATATGACTGAAAAATTAAAGCTACGTTAAAAATTACAAACACCACACCGATTTATGTCGAGTTGGATGTGTGAACAGCAAGCTTAAATGAAACTTCTGCATTAGTGTATACCATCTCACATGTTTGTCCTGGCTCATCAAGGGACATAGATTTTGTTTAGATATATGGTATCAGTAATTAGATAAATATCAATGTTTTGCAAATATTTTAAATTTGTTAACAACATGATAATTGAAACAAAATCACAGATATTATGAATATTTTTATTAACTCCTGTGTACAAAGGCCTACTCAAATTATTATCGATGATATGATAATGTATACGGTAGGTGTGGTCTTAGGTGAGCAGTTATTGAAAAGCTTTCATCAATGTAAACTCAGCTGACATGGATTCCAATCACACCAGTACTTGTTGGGGTTTAACCTTTATTATCTGTTATACAACCACTGACCGTTAGTAACCCATTAATGACTTCGGTTTGGACGACGAAATATCTTTGATTCGACCGTTTACAACCCATTACTCGTGCTTGATTTGCTTGGCATTTCCGTATGACAAATTGTATCTTGTCTAGCCTGCAATAACTTTGCGACAATTAGGTGTGGGCATACGCATTATATATTCATATCTCCCTTTGTACTTTCCTCTGCCCTAATTACGTTGTACTTTCTCTGCCCTAATTATATTTACCTCTACTTTAAAAAATAGTTTTTATTCCTATCTCGAATGTAGTTATAACATACCACTTCAAACTTGTTATCTCCACTACGTACTTTTCATGCAAAAATACACGCAAATTCAATATGTGGTGATTACAACGGCAGTCTTCCGTTGAATTACATTGAATGAAAGATTAAAATGAATGAATTCAGTAACAAAACATATGAATAAATTTCTTAGGAAAAATTTCTAGACTGTATGTGTGCGATCAAAATCATACAGGTACTAGAACAATTTAAATAATTGAGATTTAGTATGCATTCTCTTACATAATTTTAAGTAACAGGTAGATGAGTTTTCATATCATTTCAGTCATAAAGAATTTTACAAATATTTTAGATCATTTATCTGATCAACTTAATGTCTTCTCTTGGAGGCAGTTCCAACGAATAATACTGTTGTTGAAGGGCTTATGATTTCATGTCAAACATGCAACAAAGTTTGACCATATTGCCCTCCAAGCTTTTAAATGCATTTTCAGTGCGTTTCTGTTAACGGCCATAAACTGGACTATAATAGGAATTTTAGATAACACAAAATTTTATAATAATCCATAATGTATATACAACATATTTTTAAAAAAACTAAATTAATATTTATCAAACCTAGTTTGGGCTTCTAAGCATTCTTGAGTACCTGCACGTTAAAGAGGTAGTCTTCACAAGAAATTATACCAATCAAACAAAGTTAGTTCGCAACCACATTATATCTGTGTTTAGTATGCACCGATTTGGCTAAACTTTAGGTGAGAAGATATTTCTTAAATCTAAATGACACTCCGCCATGGATATATTCTAAAGATGTACAATTCGTGAGAAATGAAATGCCCTAATATATAACTGTGATAATGTCTTGAAGCTTTCACTAGGTAGGGAAACATTACAAGATTGATAGTGAGTTGGGATGGAATTAGCAACATGTTACGTTTTAGTACTCGAAACAACAACAAATATAGAATTAAAAGAACAGCAATACACAGCAATACAAATATCAAATTAAATTTCGTATTAACTATGATAAAAGCGAGGTAGTTGATTCAATTATAATGTGCACAAGTGAACCTCATTGCAAAAATTTTAATATAAATCATTGTCAGCATATATTCGTTTTCTTTTTCGAATATGTTAAGAAGAATGTTGCATGTAATAAGAATTTAAATTCATTTCATTACATGAGTGCGCATTTTATTCGAGGTTATTTATTGGAACGCACTGGCTGTTGTACCTTATATTCTAGCAGCTTTGTTGATTTGCAGTGTCCTTATGACACATAGAGAATTGCATTTCAGGGATTTCGTAGTTGCTGGGGAAAATAGTTGTCTTGAATATAGCCAAATATGATATTAGCGCCCTGTTCTGATAATTATCAGGTATGATTTCACGTGCTGTCTTGATAATGATCATGTATAATATCGTAATTCTGTCTTGATTATTATCGAGTATGAAATTGACACCCAGTCCTGATAACTATCAAGTAAGATTTCGACCTGCGGTCTTAATGATAATTATTATACTATTTATTGCAACCTAAATGGATGTGCAAAGAAGCTAACAGTATCCACATGGTTTATTTGGCGTATGTTACAATTTAGGAGCGGTAACAAGGAAATGCTGTAAACTTATGAAGGTTTATAGATTTCATAACCTTGTGAATATGAACACAAAAAGTCGTATATAGATAGAAATTGAAAGAAAAACATTTGTTGAAATAAACTGATATTACATAAGTGACCTCAGTCACAATAGAAATGATTATACACAAGTTGTTCTTATTTTGAAACATTTTAAAATACTTTCTGGGAAAACAATTCAAAACGTTGCAAAAACACACTATTGCATCAAGTTTACATTATATTTTGTGATATTTTTCCTCTTGCAGATATTCTGATTGTATTCTTACTGAATGACATTTTTGAATAAAGTTCAGACAGATTGAGCCACTGCGTATCCTTAATGGATGATGTTGGGAAACCGTGGCCACAAGTTTTAGGATGGGTATGGAATACATTGGTGACTGCGCCACTAGTACGGCTGAATAATTAGTGCCATATCAGACAATGGCCATGTCAATATTTTACGCAACGTTTATGGAACTGGTTGGCAAACGCTTAACGTTATTCAACAAATTTCATAAATGCAGTATTAAATCATTACCCATTTGAGATCCTCTACATATCGTAATATCCTGCATTGTTAGCACATGACATAGAAAATCATGCTAAAAAATTAGTATATAAATGAGATAAAATATTATAAGTTGGACACAGGAATATATAAGATACATTTATATATTATGAAAATAATATTGTCAAACAGGTTGGAGCTAATTTTATCATTCGTTTTAAACAGGAAATCTTTCCGCAAGTAACTGCACCTATCGCATTGATTACATGCACCGGACTGCTAAACCTCATGACCGTGCGTTCGTTTACATTTAAATACTAAATGATGTTAAATGCTAGATGAAATTGAATAACTTGCCAAAATGCCATTTAAATAAATCAAGAGCATACGTGGAATACACATGACATGGTTTCCTTGACTTTATCTCAGTTTACCAAATTTGACTTTCGCACGCACACCCTTAAAAGATCCAGACAGATAGATATATTAAGCTCACGAATGCATAGATACATACATACATACATACATACATACATACATACATACATACATACATACATACATACATACATACATACATACATACATACATACATACATACATACATACATACATACATACATACATACATACATACACAAATGTGTATAAATGTTGGGGTACAACTATCATGTATCAACAAATCAATGTACTGTATTGTAATAATTGTACTGTATTGTAATAATTGTACTGTATTGTAATAATTGTACTGTACTGTAATAATATGCATGTTACACACTTTACTTATACGACTTTATACCGGCATACTTTGATCATTGATTTAAACGAAGGTGTGTGATTGAACACAAGCACTTCACATGAAAGATAACAATGTTAACGCATCATGTTGCACTCGATAACCAGTCAAACGCCTTGAAAATGAATAATCCAGATTTTTAACCCGAAAATGGCGGATTAGTATATCAGGTAGACATTTACATATAGAAAGAAAACACCACTCCAACTTTGCTTATGATATACATTCTTTATGTGAATGATAGAAAAAGTTAACAACAATTACAAATTTAAATGTCAATAACGCCATCTCAATAATAGAAACCGATAAAAAGAGACAGTAAAACTATTTATATTTTAAATCAAAACTTCAAAGTCATTTATAGCATCGTACTCATTCGCAAATCGACAAGATAAATTATATATAACTATATTCTTTTTTTCGGATGTAATTATTTGGAATGTTAGCTTTCACGAGCACAAAGAGCAATAAAGCTAAAAAAAGAGCTAAGATGTTGCCTAACTGAACAAAGATTATGAAAGAAAACACTAAGACAAAACTTTCCCTGAATTGATGAAGTAACAAATAAAAGTGGAATTACTTTCATTCTACCATCAACTGAGGTAATAATTCTTTAATGTAATGTATAACTTTGCACCTTAGAAACAAACAAACAAGTGAGTTTTATCAAAATTATTGGCTATCTTGTGACCTCAGAGTGGGGGTTGGGGTCCAATCATTGTGTTATTCCTTCAAACCATAAAATGGTCAAAACAACATAATGGCTCGCAATATCTATAAATAGGATCCGCCTGCAACATCTCCCAATCAGATCATGCGTACATTCAATTGACATATATTGAACGATAAACCCGCAAGAATGACTAATCATTGCACTTTAGTGATTAATTTGATATATACGAGTCATTCAGTATATTATTATAGCAAATAGATATATGATCCTTTCGGTATTGACCATTATTCTGTTTCATTTTCTACAAAGGTTACTATGACTTTCCTTCATCGTAATTTTTAATGAAATGAACGAGAATAGGGATCAGCTAATTGTGAATTCTTACACACCGGACATCTGTTCTATAGGAAAAATGTTTATGAAAAATCTGGATATTTTTATCAGTACTTTTTCTCTGGCATTTGATAGCTATCCGCAAAAAGCTCTAACGTCTGTGGGGTGGCGGGAGGACATACCCCAGGCTCCAGAGGGTTGGGGCGCCGAAACTGTCTGAATCTTCACCATCGCCAAAGGCGTCTTTTACCCTTAGTGCCCCATTGATACTGTGCATATGAGTATTAACTGCTTTTTGCGTTTTGCTGTTTTCGAGTTGTACAAAACATACGGGATTGCGATCACTAACAGAGAAATATGTGTTATGTGTCATGGCCTTTACAAAAAGTAAAAGAAAAAGAGTGAAGACGGTAAGCTTTGTAAAATTTGACAAATAATTCATTTTTCAAGAAAACCCAGGTAAAATGATCTTACCGTTTCACGAATCAAATCCGAAATTACTTCATTACTTAAAAAACAGAAGTTATTAAAAATTTCTAAATGAATCTGAGTTTGAGTCCCGATGAAATTCAAAATGGAAGGCGATGACGTGTTTTGATCAGCGTCAAACTGATGTGTCAACATTATTTTTTGTTAAATCGCATACAATAATATGAAATTCCAAATAATTTTCAATAAATGCCTTTGTCTTGTTATTTTTTTATGAACATTTATATACTCTCCATGGAAAAGAATCCCTAATTCGATAAAATAGAATTTCAACACAAACTGGTCACAACAAAACACCTTTAAGTATCAAAAGTTTAGAGCCCGAACTGGCTAATTCCAATTTTAAAATGATTTATAATACTAACTAAAACGCAAAACAGATTCCCATATGAGGTCACGCGATCACTCTTCCAGAACACCATATAAGCTTTTACATGCCAAACATCACGTACTCCCAGTATGGCCTTAACTGAAATCAATGGTTCTTACTCTAGGAATGAAAATAAAAGAATTGAAACAGTTCTTTACCAGAAACATTATTAGTTCTGAGTCAAGGTCAGCAACTAGATACAGTATTTCTACAACTTGTTGTTTATCAGTAAAATAAGAAAAGTCAGGTTAAACAGAACTGAACTGAATTTCTAAAACAAATGTAAAAATCCATTCGGCAAAGATACATTACAATAACTTGTAATGGAATACAAAAATTTAAAACTAAGAAACATATAATTAAATTACATTGACATAACACAAGTTACCTTAATCTTGCAGAGGTTGTCAGGATATGTAGTGTAGGTGTGGGCCAGCAGAGTAGAATTACATGCTATTATTCTGACTTGACCGTTGAATATCAATATGAGGTCGGGGTATCATATAAAGTCATTTACTTATCATATCGGACATGAAAGGAATACTAAAGTCCCCCGTGACAATTATTTAATTCTCGAAAGGTTAAACGAACCCTAACTTGCATTTATATTGAACAGTCTATAATGAGCGGAAGAGGGTGTGTTTGAGGGCTGAAAGCAAAACAAATATAAACATATTTGCTAAAGAGAAAACTTAATTTGATCCATATTGATTATGCAGTTGATATTTCAATCTCAGTTTTTCTACTCTATGTTATACTCTTTGAAACGTACATGACTATCTGTCCTCCCATGATTTGGCATCGATATCGTCTTTCCAATGAAAGTAGCTAATTTAAAGAGCATAGGAAGCTACATTACAGCCAATACACGTTTTAAACCGTCGAAGTACTGCAAGGTTGGAGTCATTTTGAATTTTAAGTCTTAGTTCATCGATTTTTGGTAAAGTCTTTCTGATATTGATATTGATAAGTTGCATAACTTTTTTTCAAGACAAAGGGTGGACGTGTACATTTTTACCAATCGATCTAGAATCAACATCAGCTTTGTTTTAATTTGCTGTATAGAGGCAGACAGATTAAAAAATTATATACATTAAGAATTAATATATTGAACGCTAAGACAATCAGAATAAATATCTCAAATGAGACGAGGTCTACTTTTAAATGAGGTACATGTAGTATCATTGTACTGTAAATCACGCGTGACATGTACTTACTGTTGGTTATCGGTGTGTCCATTTTATCAAGCATTTAATTGTGATACAATCTGCTGTGGAAACCATGACATTTATACTGTGAATTTGGACTGCGTTTATAGCCACTACTTGCTATCAATGCAAGAGACTTTTCGGTTGTCTTGCATGGTATTGCGTAGCTGGTTACTGATTGGTAGAATGTGCTTGGAATAAAGGGCCTGTAAGGCGAGTCAGTTTTGAAAGTGGATTGTAATTGACCCGATCCTGACGGAAAGGTGTCCTGGTTTCGTATGCATTATTGGTTGAACTGTCTGCCAATATTGACCAATATATCATCATTTTGTCATTGTCCCTTCTTGGAATTACTATCAGATAAAACTATCTTATCTACCTGGACAATTAACTCCATGATATCAGGATTATATTGAATTTTAAACTGATCCATCATTATTAGTTATTGATGAAGACATTGTAGCATTGTTTTGTATAATAACCTGGACCTTTCATAGGCTGTAAAACCCCTCATCCATCAGGTCATGCTTATTTTGTATAATATATATATATATATATATATATATATATATATATATATATATATATATATATATATATATATATGTGTGTGTGTGTGTGTGTGTGTGTGTGTTCTTCATGCCAGTCATTTCTTATTAATATATGAATTAATTAAGATCTGGTGAACTATGAAGAACAGATGTCTACAATAATTTTAACCAAGTTGCATTTAAATATTTTGAACTAGAAATGTTTTCTAAATGGATCATAAATATTTATAAAATGAGCTATAAAGAATATCCTTGGAAAAATCAATAGAAAAACCATGAAGCTGTTTAACGATATCGTGAAGATCAGTAGGTATTTCCTCACCTAGCCTCAATTCATTTAGAATGGCAACGTCCTAACAACATATTGCTTATCTTAAGATTTATCATGTATATACGAAACATAATATTGATAATTTATGGAACAATTTGCTTCTGTTTAGTTCTCAAAGAAATGTAGTTTTAGATGCGTTTTAAGCGATGGAATCAAACTTAAAGTTTCCTTGATTTCACAAGTTTTGGAAGAAAACCACTGAAAAAAATTACATGTTTACTTTTCATAATTTAATGTGTATTAAACGCAAAGTACTCAAAATGTTCCTATGAAAGACCAATAGTATAAAAGTCATATATGAGTAGACAGTGGTAAAATAGTGACATGTATTTCTATTTTCTGCCAAAATTTTTGACGAAATTTACTTTTTAATATATGAAAAGAAATGATAACTTTTAGGGAAGGAGATTTCTTCCGGTCGTCTGGATGCTTGATATTAAAAAAAGATTTTTTCAGGGTAATCGGTCGTCTGGATGCTTTATGTTGGATCAATAAGCAGAATAACCCAGAACTGTGAATGGAACAACATGTATTAAAGAGATCTGCTAATTATCTGTTTAACTATATGCATTAGTAATAAAAATACAATGATTTTGTGGACATTTGAAATGTTTAAGAACAGAAATATTGGAAACTGAAACATATTATGATGACTATTTTAAATACATTATTGTCCCAAATCGGAGATGTACTCAGATTATCATCGATGTAAGGATAATGTATACGTGGTGGCAGGTATGAGTGGCATTATGAAAGTAATTGGCAAAGCGTGTTTTCGTCCAGGTGAATTTGGCTGACATGGATTTCACACACACCAATTCTGGTGGGTGACTGCATTTTATCACCCATTAAGCCACCAATGATCGTTGGTCGACGATTAATATGTCAGCCTGGACAATAAAGTACCTCCTAATATGACCCTTAAGTATTTAATCATGCTTATTTTGTTTCGTATTTCTGTATGACAAATTACACATTGTCATAGCGGAAATCACCTAGCGACAATTAGGATTAAAAAATAATTATTTTTTTTTTTACTTATATCCTGTCATCTTTCCTAATTACGTTTATTTCAACATTAAAATTATGATATATCGGTTCCTCTAAAGATTTTATTTTAATATAGCCCATTTATATTGAGCACTCTTGGTGGAAGAAGACATGCAAACGCAGTATATTGCAGAAGAATTTTTCCAGTGAATAGAATGCAGTAAACCAGTGATATGTATAAATGAAATTGCAAATGAATAAATACCTTTCACATATAAGAAGTGTTATTATGTCAATATGTAATAATTTGCTTGAATGTATACCAAATACAGAGTATATCGTTACACACAACGTCAGCCTAACTAATTCTTCAAGGCCAAATTATTGTTCAAATTACCGGAGATGTACAGATAATGTTTGTTGACGTGGCATAGGTGTTTCGGTATAATCGATATTTTAATACCATCTAAACAACTATAGCACCCATATCATCATCATCATCATCATCATCATCATCATCATCATCATCATCATCATCATCATCATCATCATCATTCCTTTAACAAAAAGAGATTAACGGGGCACCACAGTTGACTTTACAACCAATTTTCTCCTTCTTTCGCTGTTCTGTACTGACCTTTGGGAATCTCTAAATCCCATGCCTGACCACCCATTACTGTTGTCTTCCCACCTCTTTTTCTGTCTGTGTTTTCTTCTGCACCATCGAACTGTGCATTTCAAGTTTGCAAGACAGTGTATTAATAATCCGAACTTGTCAATTACCCCTGTGTTATAAAAACTCTGTGTAAAATTTAAAAATATCAGTTTTGATCTTCCACGTGTTTTACTTAAAGTTACATTGCCGGACGTTCGTAAATTTTCAAGAAATTTTTTTTTTATTTTCAAATACCCGAAGGACCCTAGATCCCTTTTACTATAACAATATACTAAATGACTCGTAAACATTAATCACTAGTCATTCTTGCATATATATTGATGTCAATTAACACTAGTCATTCTTGCATATATATATATATATATATATATATATATATATATATATATATATGTATATATATGTATATATATATATATGTATGTATGTATGTATGTATGTATGTATGTATGTATGTATGTATGTATGTATGTATGTATGTATGTATGTATGTATGTATGCATGCATGCATGCATGCATGCATGCATGCATGCATGCATGCATATATGTATGTATGTATGTATGTATGTATGTAAATTAACAATAGTCATTCTTGCATATATATTGAAGTCAATTAACAATATTCATTCTTGCATATGTATCGATGTTAATTACCAATAGTCATTCTTGCATATATATTGATGTCAATGAACACTAGTCATTCTTGCATATGCATTGATGTCAATGAACACTAGTCATTCTTGTATATGCATTAATGTCAATGAACACTAGTCATTCTTACATATGTATTGATGTCAATTAACACTAGTCATTCTTGCATATGTATTGATCAATAATGTCAATTAAAGGTATTCATGATAAGGTTAAGATTTTCTTTAGAGATATCATTATTAAATTTTGTGACACTTACATACAAGTCCATCTTTGTTGACCCCTTTCTTACTTTGATTATGCTATAATTTGAAGTGAAGATCGTAACCCATATTGTGCGCAATTGTTTCCAAAGTGATTTCTTCATCATATAAATAATGTGAAATGTCTATGAAATACCGATTAGGTCCACACCTCTTCGATGTGCTGATGTCGTAACAGAATATCCAAAGTTGTTAGAACGCATTTCTCAGCAGGCTACTAAGATACAAAAGTAATAAATTAACTAATTATTTTCTCTGTCTATGTGCATGGCAGGTAAAATGCAATTAAATTAAACTTTATATTTTCCATCAATTTAGGAAAATTGTCTTCAAAGCATTTTCTTATGTGTTCTTTGCTCTCAATCCCGCAGCAGCTTTCCAGCTCTATTTCCGGTAGTTGTGATCCAGAAAACAATCAAATCATTACATCCTGTCTCTTTTGCTCTCAATCCCGCAGCAGCTTTCCAGCTCTATTTCCGGTAGTTGTGATCCAGAAAACAATCAAATCATTACATCCTGTCTCTTTTGCTCTCAATCCCGCAGCACCTTTCCAGCTCTATTTCCGGTAGTTGTGATCCAGAAAACAATCAAATCATTACATCCTGTCTCTTTTGCTCTCAATCCCGCAGCAGCTTTCCAGCTCTATTTCCGGTAGTTGTGATCCAGAAAACAATCAAATCATTACATCCTGTCTCTTTTGCTCTCAATCCCGCAGCACCTTTCCAGCTCTATTTCTGGTAGTTGTGATCCAGAAAACAATCAAATCATTACATCCTGTCTCTTTTGCTCTCAATCCCGCAGCAGCTTTCCAGCTCTATTTCCGGTAGTTGTGATCCAGAAAACAATGAAATCATTACATCCTGTCTCTTTTGCTCTCAACCCCGCAGCAGCTTTCTAGCTCTATTTCCGGTAGTTGTGATCCAGAAAACAATCAAGTCATTACATCCTGTCTCTTTTGCTCTCAACCCCGCAGCAGCTTTCCAGCTCTATTTCCGGTAGTTGTGATCCAGAAAACAATCAAGTCATTACATCCTGTATCTTTTGCTCTCAACCCCGCAGCAGCTTTCTAGCTCTATTTCCGGTAGTTGTGATCCAGAAAACAATGAAATCATTACATCCTGTCTCTTTTGCTCTCAACCTCGCAGCAGCTTTCTAGCTCTATTCCCGGTAGTTATGATCCAGAAAACAATCAAGTCATTACATCCTGTCTCTTTTGCTCTCTACCCCGCAGCAGCTTTCTAGCTCTATTTCCGGTAGTTGTGATCCAGAAAACAATGAAATCATTACATCCTGTCTCTTTTGCTCTCAACCCCGCAGCAGCTTTTCAGCTCTATTTCCGGTAGTTGTGATCCAGAAAACAATCAAGTCATTACATCCTGTCTCTTTTGCTCTCAACCCCGCAGCAGCTTTCTAGCTCTATTTCCGGTAGTTGTGATCCAGAAAACAATCAAGTCATTACATCCTGTCTCTTTTGCTCTCAACCCCGCAGCAGCTTTCTAGCTCTATTTCCGGTAGTTGTGATCCAGAAAACAATCAAGTCATTACATCCTGTCTCTTTTGCTCTCAACCCCGCAGCAGCTTTCTAGCTCTATTTCCGGTAGTTGTGATCCAGAAAACAATCAAGTCATTACATCCTGTCTCTTTTGCTCTCAACCCCGCAGCAGCTTTCCAGCTCTATTTCCGGTAGTTGTGATCCAGAAAACAATCAAGTCATTACATCCTGTATCTTTTGCTCTCAACCCCGCAGCAGCTTTCTAGCTCTATTTCCGGTAGTTGTGATCCAGAAAACAATGAAATCATTACATCCTGTCTCTTTTGCTCTCAACCTCGCAGCAGCTTTCTAGCTCTATTCCCGGTAGTTATGATCCAGAAAACAATCAAGTCATTACATCCTGTCTCTTTTGCTCTCAACCCCGCAGCAGCTTCTAGCTCTATTTCCGGTAGTTGTGATCCAGAAAACAATCAAGTCATTACATCCTGTCTCTTTTGCTCTCAACCCCGCAGCAGCTTTCTAGCTCTATTTCCGGTAGTTGTGATCCAGAAAACAATCAAGTCATTACATCCTGTCTCTTTTGCTCTCAATCCCGCAGCCGTTTTTTAGCTCTATTTCCGGTAGTTGTGATCCAGAAAACAATCAAGTCATTACATCCTGTCTCTTTTTCTCTACCCCGCAGCAGCTTTCTAGCTCTATTTCCGGTAGTTGTGATCCAGAAAACAATCAAGTCATTACATCCTGTCTCTTTTGCTCTCAACCCCGCAGCATCTTTCTAGCTCTATTTCCGGTAGTTGTGATCCAGAAAACAATCAAGTCATTACATCCTGTCTCTTTTGCTCTCAACCCCGCAGCAGCTTTCTAGCTCTATTTCCGGTAGTTGTGATCCAGAAAACAATCAAGTCATTACATCCTGTCTCTTATGGAGCTGCATCTGATGACATTCAAAACAATGAGCTTTGTAAATGCACACATCCTTGAAACTTTCTGTAAAAAAATTAATTTGAATTTTTGATTCAATGTACAATTAGCTTTAGTACAAGTTTATGAATATGATTATTATTGTGTTCAGCTCTTACTTATATTTAAATTTATTATGCTGTTAACATTTTGCATTGTGTTGCCATTATGGTGACCTGATGATAAACAATTTTCAAGTATTATTTTTGTTTTAGATGTCTGTATTAACATCACATGAAAAGGATAAGAACGCTTTCTAACTCATTTTTTGAGGTTATGAAACAGATAGAGATCGATTATACAGTTGTTTTTTTAATAAAAAAAAACTGAATCATTGACTAGGCACACCGGTTTGTGTGACATCATACCCGAAAGTTCAGTTAATGAAAAGTGAAAGTTATTTGGAACAAAACGGATATCGAGCATTAATTTCCTACGATGCCAAACAAAACATATTAGATATCCTGACTGTTTATGGAGTGTGTAGTGATGTGTTGAAATAATGAGTGGGTTTTTTAATGTGTTTTACCTGTGTTCAGTCACATAACTTCCAATAAATTAAAAGTATGTCAGTAAAACGAGTACAAATTAAAGTACGTAACATGTACATATTTCTAAAAATAAAATAGTCAAATTTGTCATACAGTTACAACATATTTTATGCACATAAAGCATACACGGATACTGCTTCTATGATTTGTCCATGTATGTATGTATGTATGTATGTATGTCTGTCTGTATGTATGTATGTATGTATGTATGTATGTATGTATGTATGTATGTATGTATGTATGTATGTATGTATGTATGTATGTATGCATGCATGCATGCATGCATGCATGCATGCATGCATGCATGCATGCATGCATGCATGCATGCATGCATGCATGTATGTATGTATGTATGTATGTATGTATGTATGTATGTATGTATGTATGTATGTATGTATGTATGTATGTATGTATGTATGTATGTATGTATGTATGTATGTTTGTATGTATGCACGAATCTATCTATCTATCTATCTATCTATCTATCTATCTATCTATCTATCTATCTATCTATCTATCTATCTATCTATCTATCTATCTATCTATCTATCTATCTATCTGTCCGGATCTTTAAGGGTGTGCTGAGGTAGTCAAATTTAATAGCTGCGATATATTCAATCGGTTTAAACATATGCCCATAGACCACAGATATGGTCTTTAAAGATCATAATTGTTACTGTTTTTGTTATTCAAGTTTTTGGTTACTAGTTAAAATTCCAGGTTGCATTACATATTTTGACATCTTTAATTATATTTGTTTCTATCGTTCTTTTTTTAATTTATGCTGAAGGCATAAGAAAGTATATACGTAAAATATTCATTAATTGAGTAATAAATGTTGAGTACATACATTTATGGATGTTTATATTTACGTTTACAAAGCATTGTGAGGGATCACTCACTTACATATGGTATTAATAGTGCATTTCCATAATTTACTAATATTTTCATAATCTTTTGTAACTTTCGTACTACTTTCTTTTCTATATAGTATTACTTTATTCTTGTTGCATTATAATTATATTATTATATTTGAGGATATGGCATTGTGTGTTAAAGTAATAGAGTAGGAAAGTAGACGTGACGATATTGTTCAATCTTATGTCGTAAGTAATGAGTGATAGAAAACACTTCAAAACGATGAACATAGTCAGTCTGAATTATTCAAACTTTCCATTGTAATTTTAAGTCATACTTTTTGAAGATATTTTGTATATTTTGTTGTTTTGTTATTGTTTTTGTTTTGTTCGTTTTTTTTTCTTCTTTTTAATTATTTACCTTCTGTTTCACAAGTGCAAATATTTCTTATTTTGATCTTGATCGAACAAGTCGTATGATGAAGATTAAAACAACGTATGATTAATATTTCAATTTTCACTCAAATTTCCGGAGTTGTGAACTTGATTCATCTATGGTCAAAATCAATTTATGAAAGACCTAATATTTAAAGACGTGTCTGATTTCTTGTTTTAACATAGTGCTTACCAAATTTAACTCTTGTTTGTTTTAATTCATCTGAAACTTTGGTTATGGCGGTATATTCGTCTCTGCAAGTATCTTGTTTTGACTCTCCGTTTATTAACTTTTTTTGTTGCAAATGTTTTGGTTTACCTTAACTGTTAGTTCTATAAAAGTAAAATATCTCTTTTACTTCTAACATTTATAAACTCTCTTGAAATTCTTCTTCTAATTTATTAAAAACTATTTAAAGAAATTAATTTCATCTGTTCAAGCTAAACTATAAGTTGTTTTAAGAAACTCAAACGTTTACTTCCGAAGAGCCAAATGATCCAAGCAAAGTTGCACCTGGATGATAACATGGGAAACGTACACTAAAATTTGAAAAGGATATATCTGAATGTGAAATGCTAAACAGGAATAGTAACAAGTCTTCGCAAGATACTAACAGCACACTACGTGAAAAAAAAAGTAAAACTCAAACTTGATCGAGTATTTCATATTTAGAATAAAAATTTTTGGGGTGTCTTGTTTGCGGGGGGGGTCAAAATAAATTTGTTTCTTTACAGAGTCTCCAAGATCCAATTATAAATTCTTCTGGATTTACTGATGATCAATCAAAACCCTGCATAAAAATTAAACATCGTTGACTGGATAAAAGCAAAATATGCGCATATCAACAAACCAATGCTATGAAATTTTTAATAAAGTATTGTATTTGCTATGAAACCTTGCTTTATTGTAGACAACATAATGCCTTTGAAAAAATTACAATATCAATAACTCCAACATTGTAAATGCGTATTGAAGAAATGATCAAATTTATTATTTAAGTTTAATCTATTCAAGTCTATTGAAAATCAGAACATCAGACATCATGCTCTGCTCAGTCAATTTTTGGAGGGTACAATGTACAAGAGTCGCTTGAACTTCTTAATCTTACATTGCCTAAGCCGGTTTTTTTTCTGATCTATAAAAGTGTTTTCCACTGCTAGATCATGCACTGTTGATACATACAGGTCAGCTTTCTAAACCTTGTCGATATTGGAAATGATTTAATCAGAGAGATCAAGAACAATAAAACTACTAGAAAGAAATATGCAGTGGGGGAAAAGACGAATATTGTCTTGTCCTTTGATTCTTGCCCCAAATTCGTTTTAGTTAGAACAGCTAAGTTTAAAATTATTTAGTTTTGCTGATTTTAATACAAAATACTGTTAAATATTGTTGCATAGGCCATTAAAGACCAATGGATTTGCAAAATGTTGTGAGAGATGAAAAATAATCGGACATTATTAAATCGAACTGTATCAATAACATGATTGTAAGTGGAACAGTATCAATTACATGATCGTAAGTCGAACAGTATCAATGACATGCTCGTAAGTCGAACAGTATCAATGACATGATCAGGGTAAGCATTGACCGCTATATAACCATCGGGTGTTTATTTCGACCATTAACGAATACAATGAGATTGAAAAAGCAGTCCGGATAAAATTAGCATTATAGAGATCCATGTCACCAATTTGTTAAATAAAGATTTATCTAAAACTTTAAAGCAAAGTCCGTTCGCCTGCCTTAAAAGCCTTAAAACTAATTCCTTCCTCTTGTCGCATACAGTGCAGAGCACAGTTGCATATTAAATATAAACTCTTTCGATGATCTAATCTGTGCAATTTGATCTTTTTTCTGTACAAATGGGAAGGTATACTAGAATTGACGAAATTACTGAAATATCAGTCAGTATCAGCGTAATAAAGTATACAATCGGCATATATGTACAAAATGAAACTTCTGCATTTATTAAGAATATAATTACAGACATAGTATCCGTTACAACTTTTCCAAATCTTACGCTTAATTATCCCAATGTGGGGCCCCGAGTGGCCGAGTGGTCTAAAGCGCTGTCCGTTACGGATGACTGCCATCTCACCTCTGTCTGCGTGGGTTCGAGTCTAGGATTCGGCGAATGTGGATATGTGAGAAAGCTTGCCAGTAGCTTCTCGTGGGTCGGTGGTTCTTTCCGGTGATTTCCCGGTTTCTTCCTCCACCAGTAATACTGGCCGCCATGAATAGCCTATCGTGTGCTGAGAAATGGCGTTAAGCCCAACAACAACAATTATACCAATGTGAAGAAGGTGCTCCTGAAGAGTATATCATCCGAGAACTAAAACAAAGCAAACATTTAGTGACTGTATAAAGTCTTCTAAATACAGTATATTACTAGTGTTTTAAATTAATAAAACTGTTTCAGCAAATCTCTAAGTATTTATTCGATAATCTACTATCATTTTTACATTATTAGTCATTGTAATTGGCTTAATTTAGGAAACACTCATGATAACAGACTATATAGGATTACCCTTAAATCAACAATGTTTCCATATGCAAATAAACAGAAGAGATAACGTAGGTGCTTAAACAATGTTTATTTATTTAGTTTCACATGCTCATGCTCATGTTCAAAACAATCAGCTTGAATAATCAGTCTTAACTTAGCTACTTAACAGAATAATCCATGAAGAGAATATTTGTTTGAAAACCACTAAATCTTAAACTGACCAAACACATTTTCGATTCCATTATTATTGTCTGTACAACATTTCTATTACAGTAGAACTACAATGGAAGTTGGATACTAAAACACGAAAACGTGGATGTTAATTCCTGATGATGAATTAGTTAAACGGTTAGATTTACCGGTTGATGAGTTACAAAATGCTTATCGCATAACTTTGGGGGTGGGGGATCGATAGAAAGAAAGAAAACCAGATAGTGATGTTATTTAAGAAGAATTGAAAGATGGAAAAAGAAAATCTAAAGCGGGTCAAATTTTTATACGTTTAGAGTTTTTCTTTGACTTTATACAACTTGTACCATAATTACAAACAGCTTCGGTTTTAGTATTCTTCCGTGTCTGTAAGTTATCATAATCATGTAATCACCCTAAAACCTTTTTTAAGTAGTCATCAACAAAGTAACCTTTTTTATTAAATATGTCCTAGAAAAATCAACATTTTGAACCAAGTATAATGATGAAATGGAATTTGTTATGAACATTAAACTTACTGAATTATACCAGAGTTAGGATTCATATCTACTTTCTGATAGACAACATACCATCACCTCATGATCAACCTTTTAATCCAATCAAGAGCAATATAGGTGCAAAACAACTGAAGGTAATCTGTAATAAGTTTAATGTTCCTTCTCATGATAATTCAAAGGAAAATGAAAAATACTGGTATGCTGATGTACATGAAGAAAATAATATTGTACATCAAGCATTTAAAGAACCTTCACTATCATTGTTTTAGGTATATATAGATGACATTAATGTTCAGAAGACTAGAAAAAGAAGACGATGAACTAGTAAAATTTAACTTTTTCTAAATCTTCTTAGTGTACTTCAATTTTTACTCTAAGAATAACCGGTATAGAATGAAATATCCGGGATATAATCTGTGTTACATAAATGTACAAAAAGGTAAAAATAGATGTCGCTTTGGCTTGTAGACTTTTAGGGAATTATACAGTTTTCAGTATCCGCTACAAGTCTATACAAGCTGGTTGTATTTATAGTTTTACCTCATGTGGACACAGCCATGTAGAGGTTTACAAACACAACTTTTTGTGTTTATTT
Source organism: Potamilus streckersoni (assembly GCA_016746295.1). Classification (NCBI taxonomy): domain Eukaryota; kingdom Metazoa; phylum Mollusca; class Bivalvia; order Unionida; family Unionidae; genus Potamilus; species Potamilus streckersoni. The sequence goes on from JAEAOA010002091.1 coordinate 1,908,973, forward strand.
GTTTGTCTTATATATGTTTTTGTATTTGCCTTTGAAAAAGACCCATTTAGAGTCGAAAGCGCTCAGGCTAGTTAGTTACTAGTGTCGCACTGTTCGTCGTCAGTTTATTGCATCTGAATGTTAGTTCTGAATGATTAACCCACGGGATTTATTCCATGATTCAATTATGGATGATGTAAGCCTAAAAACAATATAACAATTAATTTTGTGTTTTGTACATAGTATTGTGTTGCATAATTCAAGTGTTATGAATTCATTTCTATATAAAGCTTCATTATAGCCACTTATTTTTTGTGAATGATAATTCATTTTCTTCTTGGCAACTTAATTGTAGGATAAAATTTGAATGTTGAGTGTGTACCTGTATGAAGGTGAATATATTGCGAATCTTTTTAATGACATTTATATAGTTATTTTAAGTTCTGATTAAGTACAAAGTGTAATTAACATAAGCGTTTGTGTAAAGACTATCGAAATAGCTAATTGTAAAACCAGTAATAGGACACTAACATCCTATATGTGCATGCATGTAGTTGGAAATAAAATTAACGTTTGGGTGTTTGTTGTGGTTATTCTAAGTGAGTGGATTGACAGAATAGCCAATCTATTTGCAAAACTACGTTTCAAGACGTCACTGTGTAATGACAACATTGTTTCCTTCTGACTGGAGATCATTCAAAAATATGTTGGTCTACGTCATCGTTTCCTTGACAAGCCAGACCATGATAATATACGTTCTGTATTAATCAATGACGTACTTACAACATATAGAGGGTATTCAAAGCAAAGGTTTCCCGAGTGATTTTATGGACGCTATAGATTAGGCATGAAAATCGGTAAACTTTGCATAGGGCCCACATAGTGGCCTAAATATCATAGCTACGACACTGGCATTATCACATATCTTTATACCTGAACTAGATAGCCGCATTATCAGTGTCACTACAGCTCTCTATTCGGTATGTTTCATTACTTATTTAATGTGAATACGTATCAGTAATGAATATCATCAAGTCGGCATGGATCAAACGTCGACAAGGACACATACAAAACATTTATATTACCTTGAACCGTCTTTGTAGTCTTGCAGACAAATGATTTAGAGCGGTCATATAGGTAAAATGTTTATAATGCAAACATAAGTAGGCAACCTGGTGATTGGGACACGCCAAAATTCAGCAGATATGCCGGATGTTTGACGTTGTCAGTCAGGTGACCAGTATTGGGCCCAGTTATGTTTATTATACAATAAAGCTGAAAACGTCGGTAAAATTATGCAGAATGTAAAGACAATCCTCTGCTTCTGATTATGAATGCTCGACTGGACGTATATTAGGAACTTACATGCTACTATATCACACCGATGATTAAGCTAAATCATTCAAACATTATATTATGAAAACCAAATATAACCCACATTCAAACAAAAGCCATCAGGTAAATTTTTCCGGTATATTTTCCCTCGACATAGTATTTTAGAATTTAGAAGTTGAGATTATGTTTAGCAAAGCAGATTTTTGTAAGTGCAAATATAACCGTGCAGCCAATACTGTCTTCACCAGATTCGCTTTACGCTTATTGAAGATATGAATTTAGTTCAAGCTATCAAGGGTTATTTGTTAAAAATATTTGTTAATTTTTTGTCTGTCAATAATATAAGCCTCGGTTAGTGTATGATATACATGTATGATATACATCATGAAACATTATCATCATTTATATTGAATTTCTATTTCATCTTTATTCATTAAGACATGAACACATGATGCATCTCGAGAATGCTGCCAAAATTGTTTTTAAATGTATACTTGAGGAATGACAATATTTATTAGATGGATATTGAAATTAGATGTGCCGATGTGAGGGCTACTTTTCCTTGTTCTAGTCTCAAAAGATCGAATTATTGCCTCTGAACTGAAGGAAATTTTTCATGCGACAAGTGCTGACTCATGCGACAAGTGCTGACTCATGCGACAAGTGCTGACTCAAGCGACAAGTGCTGACTGCTGTGGAAGTTATGGCTTCAGCCTTTACAAAGTTTGAACTTGACTTTCAGGAATACTGACTCTAAGGACTGGGCAAAAATCTAAACTTGTCTTTCCGTACTATTGACCCGTAAGAACGCCCAGGCTTTAGCCTAATCAAAATCTGAACTTGTCGTTCATTAATATGGACCTGTAAGAACGTCCGGGCATCTGCATATGCAACATCTGGCCTTGACCTTCAGAGTACGGAATGCCGGGCTTTATCCTAAGATATTCTTGACCTTAGCACTCTTAAATACTGACTTCTGGGAAAGGTCAGGATATGCAATAGCTAACCTTGGATCTTTGCGTTAGTGGAATTTTAATAAAATGATCCTACCAGAACTGTGTTGGCTCAATTCAGACGTCCTTATCATTTGTCCTTCTATAGTCTTATTTGTTCAACATGGAGTCACATAATTACGAAATAGTTGCAATATCGTTAGCAGCTTATGTTCTAGTCAGCCTGGATATTGAAGTCTCAAAAGAGAAAGACCTTTTCAATTATTCATTTCTTTATTTATTGAGTTAGCTGTTGCTTTCTGCAGACCTTGTCTACATCTTAGTCTAAAACGTAATCAACGGTCTGGCAATGTTCAATCAGATGATGTATTATCTTTGCATCTGACTGCATTCAGTTTGCTTGATAAAACTCATCTATATCGCATTAAGTTACTCTAAAGTACCAAAGAATAGTATTCAACAAAGAAACAATTGGGCAATACCGCTTTCAGAAACTTTAGCTCTGTCATTGGGTTAATAATGGTACTTGGTATAAGTTTGGTACAGCAGTCGGAATAAACAGCATCCATACCTTCTTTGTATCCTTCTATGCCCCGGTTAGAAGATTTGTATTTTCTTTCATTACTATTATATTTTAAGTTAGTGCACACCTACAAGTTCTCGGGTCACTTTTCTCCTTAATCTTTCAAATATTACTTAGCTTGTCACGTACAGTTTTCAGACCAATATATTTCGTCATATCATTATTATTTTTAATAACTTCAGGTCATCAGGTCTCAAATTTTATTATAACAATGAAACACTTAAAATCATCAAGTTACCGTGTATAAAAATGTACCATATAAAAGGTTACTAATTAATTCTGAAATATCTTTGAAATTTTCTTGGACATGCGAGATCTTTGAGGAACTATTGTTTTCAGGAGTTGTCCTTTTGTTTACTTTTATCTAACTTTCAATTAGATGTAAGTGTCTGAGAGAATGACAATTAATTACAAATGAATAAATGACAAAGCTATGACTGATCATGTATATATTTATAAAGTATATCTCTATGCATATCCGTGACTAATTTTGCCGTTTTAAGTAGCTTATGATTCGTTTGTGTCACGATTTGATATGAAGGTCAGAACGCTAAACAAACATTTATGCAGGAGGTATAAGGTTTGATTGACATTAAAGGTATTTATATAACGGAATAAAAGTGCAGTATGAGGCAGCCTGCAACAAAACGGATTTTTCCAAATGTCCAAATAAAAATGTAAGGAATATCCATTACTTATTCCATTGCAATAATAGTGAGTATCTCGTTCGTTCGCATTCTCTTCTTGTGAATGACATGATTCTCATAATACGAGGGGACGGGATCAGCTATCTACTGATTATTCTTAGACATTTTACTCTGCTCTACTTCCATCTGCAATACATATTTTTACAGTCAACGTGATACCGTAACTCCTTCCATCCTACGGATCTCATCCATGACTATGTAAAAAAACTCGAAAAGTCACCGCCACCTGAGTGACATGCACCCGTCAAAGACGAATACAAGCTGCCTGTGGCGGTGTCAATGGCGTTGCCTTGATACTGTGACTTTCAAAGTTGAATCCAAATCTTTGTTCAAACACTAGCAAGAACGCTTAAACAAGCATGGACAGGTTATGTGCCTAATTATCCAAACATATCCTTTTGTTAAAAGTACAAAATGCTGGTCAACACGTAGAACTTCTTTTTTCCGGACTGATAGGAACCTTGCTCAAAGGAGTGGTTGTTCCTTTGTTTAGAGGACTTGTTTGAAATATTTTAGCCAGTGCTCCGAAATGAAGAGAAAGAAGAAGATTAAAAGGACCCCTCTTGTGGACAGGTTACATACGTGTACTTTATAATCCCATGGAAGGAAGAAAGCTGACTTTAGGACGCTACAGAAATGGATGGTTGTTGGCGATAATAAGAACCTCTCAATTAGTTCCCAATTCTCATCTGACGGAGATCCCACAGTTACAACACAAATTGCAATTGTTAATTGAATGTACTAATTTGTCAGAAACTGAAAATTTGTAACGGTACCGTGATGTTTTTCGGAATCTTCAGTTCTTTCACCATAAATCTTCAAACGAACCTCGGAAAGATTGCAAAGCCATGATTTCCAAACCGAATCCAAACTTCCTCACCTAGGCAAGAGTAGCATCATTGAACAGTAAGCGACTTACTGAAGGGACAGACGTGATGTACTTTCTTTAGCAATCATTTACTACGATCCAGCCCATCATACGGGTTACGGAGGAGTTCAAACTTGTATAGTGCTGCCAAACCCAACTGAAACAAATGTACGTTTACCAAAGTTGCAACAATGGTTGCAAGAACAAGCCACGAACACGATACATTCTTGGATCAAAGCTTTGCAAGGCATGAAAAGAAGTTACCAACATGCCATTCAACACAGCAGAAGCGACCACTCCTTCACTGAGTTCTTCTCTTTAGGATCTACAAAAGCATCTCTTGTGGGTGTGGTTTGGGGAAAGTATGTTAAAAAGTAATCTCCTTTATGTGCCAAATATTTGTGGTGTATTGTGACATTGGCGCTGCCATCTCCAGCTAGAGTTTGCAACAAGGTGACAAGCAATTGCGGACCATTTTACGCAGCAGTTGCATTGGTCACCGTCTACCAATTTCTTCCCTGAAATATTCTGGTCACAACAACTGAAGCTTTTCAACCAATGCCAGCCACTCCCAAAACACTAGCAAGAACAACCCTTTTGGACTCTTCTTTTACCTTGGGTGACTCCTCAGAAAGCAGAATCCTCGATAACCTCTCTTACTTAACTTTACCAGTGACAGTTCCATGGATGTGTTTCCTAATAACACTTGCGCTGTTTCAAATCCAAATTACTTCAGGCCATCCACATGGATGAATAAGCGTGTTGGGAAGTCGCTTTTGTAGAAATCATTCATCCCATACACGTCCAAAATGTCAGTGGAAATCAAACGAACTTTATTTTCTAAATCCTGAACGAAGAAGTGGATTAACAGATGGATGACAACGATTCTGTCTTTACGTATTCAAAGGACAAGCTCATTCTATTTATGCAATAATGCCATGAAAGTTTCTGCAGGCTATTATTTTATTGCTCATGATCTGGTGGAAATGATTGCTTCCAGGTTCTACAAGCAGTTTGGGAAAGCCCTTGATAAAACGAATAGAAGTGTCTCGATCAAATGCCAAAAAATAACTCATCGACTGCTTATAAATTTTTCCCTTGTTTTGTTTAATACTTTAGACAGAGATATCAAATTGTACAAACATTCAATGGTTGACATTAGCAACACTAGCTTATTTTCAAGTATTTTCATTACCCTTTAGAACTCAACGAAGTATTTAATTTGATCTACGTGTACTCCGATGTGGTGGAGTATGACGTGGTGGGAGACACAGGCGAACCGTAACTGAGAGTCATTCCTTTCAATGTGGATTCAGTCATCGATTCTTACGAGGAAGGTAAAAGCATGTATCACGTAAACCACAAATTTGTTCTTCCTCAATATTTGCCTGTTTCGACAGTGTCGTGTTACGAACCTGTAGTTCAATTGTGTATGCTATGGAATGAATTCTGTATAAATCTTTTAATTTCATTTTATTCCATCAAAATTTAATTATTAATATGATTATATTAATATCAGTCTAATATGTTGCTGAACATCGTGTTTACTCGAGTCTTAAATGTGACTCATGTGAGCAGTTGCTGTGTATGATGACAAATTCATTACAAATAAACATTCAGGAATAGCTATGAAAACGATTGGCTGATACTTGGTCAGGCTTTCATAATGTCCAGATGAATTACGAAATTGCATGCGTCCTCATGCGCGTGTTATTCAAACAACGTATTAGCTTCATTTATATTTTTGGTTTTTTGTAAGACGGCCAGTCGTAGTCAAGATTCATACACAGCTGTAGAGTCGTAAAGTCAGTTGGAGTTTATGTTAAGATTTGCACAACTTCTATTCACTTAAAAAGGTATTGTCTGTTCGTATGTCTACGTAGAACAACATGTCTTGTTAGGGGAGATAATTTTACTTCGTTTTTCTGAATAATTGTTTTCCTGGAGAAAAACATTACTGATTTTGACAAAGACATTTTCCCGAAAATATTCTCAATTGGAACGGGACAACATAAACCATGCTTTGTTGTGCGAATTCTGGATTTTTGTTAGCCTTCATCTGACGTAGTAATCCGCCACTTTGGACCGGAATTGAAATTCAGACTGTGTTTAGAACTTGTTACAGGACTTATATTTCTATTTTGAACAAATAATTTGGATCATTTCAGTAAACCGTAAGTCTTGTTTAACATATTTACATTTTTATGTTTTCTAAGAAAATAAATTATTTTTGTTAAAATTTACAAAGTTTGTTGTCTTCACTCTTTCTTTATGTTACTTTGAACGAGCCGATTCGTAACAGTCGTCATTGCTATTAAAGGAAAACTGTAACGAAATATTCCATCCTCTAAAAGAAACATTCACGGTGAAACTACATTTTGAAAACGATTATCTAACGACTTGTCAGTCATGTATTCTATGTACTGAGGAGTCGAACGACAACAAAGACATAGTTTTGGAGAAATACTAAAATCTGCATTTTGTTCGGTGGCCCCCACCTTGAAATCGATAGTTACTCAAGGATTTCAGTTTGGACAATGCCGCTCTGACGAAAGGAAAAGATTTTCTCGAAAATGTCTTCATCGACAAACAAACCACAAAGATTTCTTCTTGAAAGCAGTCAGACATGTCTTGCACCTACCTGGAAAAGACATTTTGGTTTCGGAAAGCGACTATTATAAATGCGCTTCATGCTGATAACAAAGGCATTCCGACTTACTCCTACATCATAGCAAGGACAAGGCAGAAAGATACGACAACAACTCTCCAGAGATGGTCATAAACACATTTCGAGAAAGACTAAGGAAATGAGAAGAACCGTGAGAGAATTAGACGTCTTTGATTATTAAATAACGGAGAGAACAATTAAGTACCGAGAGTTTTGAGAATGTTCAATGTCAGAACTGAATCTGTTTGCCATGTCACTCGCCATGATGACGACGCAAGAATACCACTGGTTATAATTTCTTCCCATCTATTGAATTGAAATCAAATGAAGGAACAAAGATTACATCGATCTGAATAGCAGTTCCTTGTACATAAAAGTCAATATTCTCCACACAGATGCAACCGCTTCAAGTGCCGATGCCAGAGTAGCTCCCGTCAACATTTTCATCCATTCGTTGTTCATCGAAAGAGATTTGTACTTGAATAACAAACTGGTCAGTAGTAGCATTAATAACTACCGTTATCGAGCGTACCTAGAAAATCTCTTGACGTACGTAAAAAGGGCAAATAACACCCATCTGGATGCTTGCAAAATATGGAAACCTGACGCGTCGGAGAAATTCAACAACACAGCATTGATAGAAGATTGCAATCCTCACAATGTGGGATTTTACAGCTAATTATCGTTTGGATTTGGACATGTGGTTGCAAAACAAGTATTTCTAAATGGTGTGGATGTCCTCCTGAGACTGAATATAAACAGTACATTTTTCTATTTGATGGCTCATCCGAACTAGTTCAAAACGATCATCCAAGAAGCCAGACTTTACGTGCAATGTGTGGAAGTTTTACCTAAAGTGAGAAATGACATCGGTCGCAATTTGAGCAGTATACCATTGCAGCTGAACTCCAATCCAAGAAAGAAGACTATATTTTCCAAAGACAGTTACCTGAACGTTTAATCATCATTTCGTCAGCTACGAAGCCCTCAATAGATACATCACTGCTAATCCTTTCTAGTTTAAGCATTAAAATGTGTCCAAGATCAAAGTCATTCCAGATGGCGAGACCTTGTGTACCAAATCCTTCGAACCTAACTTCGATCCGAAAAATTACTTGGAAGAGTGCCTGGATTACGCTTGGAGTCTCATCTAGCAAAAAGCAGTCTTTTATCATTGGTATAAAGACTTGTGTGACTATTCCTCCACTCCAATTAAACTTTTTTCAACAGAGTACAGATACGCAGCCTATATCCATTCATTCGACAGAGATTTGCAATGAAAAAGGATTGAATTGTTGACTTTTCATTACCTGTGAAAAATAAAAATGGATACCGAGGAACTGCATTGCATTTTGACCAACAGTTCCTATACAACTTCTTGGAATCCGGTCGGTGCGCTAAAGAAGAACTTACTCATTGCAAAACTAAAGACATTCGAGATTATGTCATCAACACCGATCGCAGCCATCTACCAGGAATCCACTGGATGGCCGTCTACTTTCCCAACAATCACAGTGAAGAGTATTTTAAATCTTATGAATTAGGGCTCACGGAAGAAGATGTCCTCGACTTTATGAAATGAAATGCCAAGTCGACACGATATGAAGTTACGCTGCACAAATTCAATAGATGTAGACAATATTGTATGTATTTACTTCATCAACGCAGTCCATGCTATCCCTGACAGTAATTAGCGACTCATTCTAGAAACGATGATAAAGTAAAATGATGGTTTGGTGAACATTATAGTTATATTGTATCTTTAGCTAGGAAACGTAATGTGCATCAATCCACAAAGGAGGTCCATCAATGGAAGCCAAGCTCCACAACGTTGTCAGCCTTGTAAATATTTTACACAAAACAAGTGTCGACATGTTTAATATGGTAATGGAGGAATCTCTTGTTTGTAAATAAAAAATTGTATTATTGAATATTGGTGTCGTTGGATTTTTTAATTGACTTTATATAAATATAAGCTCTTTCACCTCTCTCTATCCCCCAGGATCATGTAAGCTATGACGCTCCTACAAAACCTAAGGTATGTTTTCATTCACGTGCTTACTTTAGGAAAGCAATTGGGGAAAAAATATGTCTTTTCAACCATCATTGTTGTGTCTTGATTTTTTAACGTTTATGTAGCTACTCACACACGCAGACATTGACAGAATAGAATTATGGGTTAAATGGAATTTTAATAGCTTGTGTTGGATGGTATTAGAAATTGGATAGTATATGTGGTGTGATGGATAGATTATTAATAGTTTAATGGACATTATGTTGTGTTGCTTTTCAATTCTTCTCTTAAAGTCTAAGATAGCATAGGAAGTTTTGGGATAGTGTGTGAGGGTGGTTGGTGGTATAAATAATGTAAAGGATAATATTTTATGAGGTGTTGAATGGCATAGTTGGTGCGTGTGAGTATGTCTATTTTTATCTCCTCCTCTTAAACTGTATGGTAACACAGGGTGCTTTGGGATAATGTGTATAAGAAGTTTTGAATGACATGGCGTAATAAAGTGTTTTATGGGTTATTGCATGGTATATAAGGTATGTGAGATTATTTTTGCTGCATTTCTTATCCTTCTTTTAGACTCTAAGATACACAGGTTTGGGGATAGTGCGTAGAGTATTGTTGGTAATGGATCTTGGATTGTATGGCGGTGTAATGGACAGTATGGATGGTAATGGGATGCTGGATCATATGGTGGTGTGATGGACAGTATGGATGGTAATGGGATGCTGGATCATATGGTGGTGTGATGGACAGTATGGATGGTGTTACGAAACGGCTTGTTCTGTGTAACAAAAAAAGAAAAGGTGCACACAACAAGCTTTATGAATTTTAATAATGATACAACTTATTTACTAGATCACATAAAATAATGTAAATTATTTAAACGAAACTTACGTTTTTAGAGAAATGGTCCAAATTTTGTTCAATTATAATATAAAAAAACAAGTCCTGAAAAAAGTTCTAATCACAGTCTAAAGTATGATGTTCCGGTCCAAAATGGTGGTTGTCCGCAATTTCCAGAATTTTTCACAAAAAAAATGTACGTGTTGTCCCGTTCCAAAATTAGCAAGAAAACGTCCAAATATGCAATGTTGTTCGGTAGGAAAGTGATAAAGTAGTGAATAGTTCCTCTAACACGGGATGTGTTAATTTTACGTAGATATAATAACGAATTCTTCTTCTGGTTTTACGTAGATATAATAAATTCTTCTGGTTTTACGTAGATATAATCCATTCTTCTGGCACAACAAAATGCAAGTTGTATGACTCGACTCAACTACGACAGTCTGTCCGTGACTGTCTCTCGAACAGGACAGTTTGTATTTGACTGAGTATGAATCGCAAAACCTCAAAGGATATATGGGAATGCTAAAGCGTAGCCTGAACTGCATATTTTAATACGGAAAGAAACAAGAAACAGTATCTTCATTGTACCGAGGAAGCATGCAATACCCCAATACTTCTGAACAATGAATTTTCGTCATCATACACAGCACGTGCCAACATGAACTACATCTACGACTCAAGTAAACTTATCAAAATATGTTGACTATATAATGAAATAAAATGAAATAAAAAGATTTATACAAATTGATTTTTAACGCACTTGGAACTCCTGGGTCGTAACAATGGTAATGGGATGTTGGATCGTATGGTGGTGTGATGGACAGTATAGATGGTAATGGGATCTTGGATCGTATGGTGGTGTGATGGACAGTATGGATGGCAATGGGATGCTGGACCATATGGTGGTGTGATAGACAGTAAGGATGGTAATGGCATGCTGGATCGTATGTTGGTGTGATGGACAGTATGGATTGTAATGGCATGCTGGATCGTATGGTGGTGTGTTGGACAGTATGGATGGTAATGGGATGCTGGATCATATGGTGGTGTGATGGACAATATGGATGGTAATGGGATGATTAGTCGTATGGTGGTGTGATGGACAGTATGGATGGTAATGGGATGTTGGATCGTATGGTGGTGTGATGGACAGTATGGATGGTAATGGGATGTTGGATCGTATGGTGGTGTGATGGACAGTATGGATGGTAATGGGATGTTGGATCGTATGGTGGTGTGATGGACAGTATGGATGGTAATGGGATGTTGGATCGTATGGTGGTATGATGGACAGTATGGATGGTAATGGGATGTTGGATCGTATGGTGGTGTGATGGACAGTATGGATATTAATGGGATGTTGGATCGTATGGTGGTGTGATGGACAGTATGGATGGTAATGGCATGCTGAATCTTATGGTGATGTGATGGATAGTAATTTTTTCTGTAAGGGGGTTATATTTTATGAGCTTTCTTCTCTTCCTTATACATTGTACGCTAACACAAAGAGATTTGGATAGGGTGTATAGTGTGATGTTGAATAATATTGTAATAAAATTAAGGATATATGCATTTTTTATAGTGCTTAAGCAATTCTTTGTGTGATTATTTGTTTGATTATTGGAATTCTGTGCAATGGGAAATATTCCTTAGCCCGAAATAATTGGCCAATTTCTAAGAGCAAACGTCACGGAGAAAAAGTCTTAGTGAGTTTATATGATGTCACGGTCACTGAGTAGTGAACTCAGACCCAATCCGCATGAGTGACCCTTTCATGATGACGTTCTTAAAAATAACATCTAGTGGTGTACATTGGTGTTGTGACTTTGTATACTTTATTTCATTCTTTCCATCTACTTTCTCTTTTGTATTTGTAAAGTTTCCAAACCGATTGTATTGTGCAGTGACCATGTTTCCGAGTTGTGATAAACTTTGCTTAGTACATGATGTATTTCATACATTCTGCTTTATTATACATCCAGCATACGTTGTCCCGGTCACGATTGTAACCAAAATAGTGTTGTTGTTTTTGTTGTTGTTGTTGTAGTTGTTGTAGGGCTTATGGTTACTTTTATTCTCAAGATAGGATATACATGGCGATAGTATAAATGGTGGAAAGAGGACCCGGTAAAAAAAAAACCCGGAAAAAACACCGACCCGCGAGAAACTACTGGCAAGCTTTCTCACATAGCCATATTGACACAACCTGAGACTCGAACCCAAGCAAACAGAGATGAAATGGTAGCGACCCATGAGCTCTTTAGATAACTCTACCACTCGTCGTACCCTCAGCAATATTAATTGTAAAATCTCTGTAGTGTCATTTCAGTTATTATTGGATACCAAATGAACGTACTAAAATATTACGCCTTCTGAACACACACACACACACACACACACACACACACACACATATATATATATATATATATATATATATATATATATATATATATATATATTCTTCATAAGAAGTTCTATAGAATTTTAAATGTCTCCATGATTCCACAAATATTTATGTCATTTTAACTACTATATATTACGTTAAATCACAATCATATTCAAAATTGCAGTCTTTTACAGTGCATATTTTCAGATGCAGCCGGACCGGAAAAAATTTCACATTTCCTATTGTATGGCTCTAACTTTTGTCTGCACAGTTTTATAATACGTAAAGTTTCGCATACCTGCGTGTTTCAATGCGCTAACTTTTCTTTAGTTTTTACGTTTTCAATATCGTCTTATTTAACAAACTCAAAGTGTTTGTGCTCTTTACTTTTCATGCACTTTTTGTCAGTTGTCTCCGATAAGTTTTGTCTAATGGCAGAATCATGTTATCTGATTTTCATCTATTAAAGTATTTACTATAGTCTTCCTTGTTAATGTGTGCATTTCATTGGTTAGAGTTTCAAATTTGAAAACGTCACCTAGCTTGTTATAGAAGAGCATTTCGTATTCGTAAAACATGTCCCCTCTTCCTTAAAGTTGTCCAGTTTCGTCTGTGTAAATGCGTGTAAATAACAAGCCAGATTTAAAATATTTCAAAGGTGAAGTTAGGAAGGCAGCCATATTTAAAAACTGAATTTTGTCCTTGAAATTCTGATTATTTTTTTTACTGGTGTTGACTTATGCCATAGAAATGTCAAGTAATCAAATCTAATGATCAATAAGTTTGATCTGATTTCTCGCTTGCTTACTTGCTTGCTTCATTCCAATTCCACTATGGATGGTGGTAGTGAGAGGATGATTGATTTTCCAAATCATTTTAAACATTGTCATAATTTCTATATTCCAACAATGGAAATTGTATCTTCTGAAGTCTTTATTCTTTGAAACTTTCTCTCAGAAAATCTTATATGCAATCTCCCTTTCTCGATTGTATTTCTTGACCCCAAATATATTTTTAGGAGATATATATCAGCCAATATGTATTTGCATCTATTATTGTCTTTTTCGTATGCTATGCTTGTCAATTATATGACTAACATTAACTATTTCGTAGGGAAATCGTTTCCCTACTTTCTTGGTTAATATGTAGATTTCTATTCATAGTATAACATTATTATATTTTTGCCCAGTTTAATTTGTTCATTAATTGGTTGATATTGCTGAAGGTGTGTGGATATATAGGGTCGCAGTAAAGCTGTATTATAAACTGATCGTTATCGTTTATTTGAAACATAATAAACCAATACAAAAATAAAACGTTATGACGGATAAATTGTCCAGTGTTACGTGTAAGCTCATACAAAAGTAGCAAAGAAAAGAGAAGCCAACAGGCTTTGTAAATTTTAACATAATAATTTATTTCCCTAGAAAACAAGATAAAATACAAAAAAAGAACTTAGATTTTGTGAATATAATCGAAAAATTAATCCTGGAATTATAAACAAATATGTCTTATCACTACAATGTTCGTTCTAAATGAATTGAGGTTCGAATCCCGATGAAGTTTTAATATGGAAGGCGATGATATCTTCTATATCGTTTGTGTTGTCGTGTCAACCGTTCCTTGTTGAATCACGAAGAAAATATTCCGGCTTTAGAATTCCAAATAATTTTTGCTAAATGTCTTTGTCCAAGAATTTTTATGAGCACACTATTTTTCAGGGTGAATAAATTATTTTTCAATCCAAAAAAGAAGAATTTTAAATTAAACAGGCATCAACATTTAAGACACATTGAGCTCTAACGGTGCAAACTACGACTGAATAAATCCACTACAAAATATCTGTTTAAACCATCAATTTTAGATCAAATGATAGTTCACGTGGTTACTTAGTTTGAACAACGCAGTAAAATAATGTCATTTAGCACGTAGGGTATACTGATTCTGAAAGCATCTTTCTATAATATTTAATTAAAAAAAAGTTGTTTAAAAAATGGAGCTAATATGAAAGTCAAGTATGAAACTGATTACGACCAATGAATTTCACTCTGTGTTTCCTAATTTCTGAATCAAGATCAGGAATTAGGTAAGCTAAAAATAAAATGTTGTAATGTACTTTGTGTTTATCCGGTCAAAACAGAAAACTCAGTTTTCTGAAATCCAGTGAATAAATATATCATTACAATAACATATAATGAAATTAAAGTGTGTTATATGTATTATTTGTACCGCTCCGGTGGCCTAAGTGGTCAGAGCATGTGCATCAGATGCAGGGGCTCACTGGTTCGAACCCCAGCCAAGTCACACAATAGACTAAATATGGCACTAGCAACTGAATCGCTTGGCGCTAAGAGGTTAGTGTTAGGACAGGTCGGCCTGGTGTCAGGATAATGTGACAGGGGGGATATGATGCTTCATGTCTGTCGCAGTGCTGATATCTTAGTGATAAGACTGATGTGGCGGTTTGGAAAGTTTTACTCGATGTCATTTGCCATAAGATTGAAATGAATTTGATGCATTTCATGCATACATACATACATACATACATACATACATACATACATACATACATACATACATACATACATGCATGCATGCATGCATGCATGCATGCATGCATGCATGCATACATACATACATACATACATACATACATACATACATACATACATACATACATACATACATACATACATACATACATACATGCATCGGTTTATTATTGTTAAATTATCATATCATACATTTAAATACTATTCCACTATACAAATGAGTCATTGCAAATTATTGCATTTTCAGTTTGTTCCACCCCATGAGCATTATTTTGGTATTGGTTGTTGTTAAAAGTCCGCATTGGCACTAATAATCCTGTTATAGGGGTCCCAGAAGTAATGTCACAAATTGCACATGCAAAAAAAAAAGAAATATCTGATAGAAATAAAACATAAAATACAATGTAATAGCATTACCATAAAACAGTTGTGACAACAGAAAAAATCTTGTTCATTCTGTAAACACCTTGTTTGAACAGCAAAAGGAAACACATGTAACATGGAGAAAGTTGTATTGTCGTGGACAGAACTCATATTTGGTACGTAAGCACGGCAAATAATCTTCAAATTCGTGTCGTGACATTCTAGGCTGATTATCTACAGATCCATTATTGTTAATTTATTCTGTAATTGGTAGCAAAATATGTTCAAAACTTGTTACCTGTCAAAAACAGGAACTGCTGACATCGCTTTAATTGTGACTAAATATAATGATAATAGCCGTAATCTCAAAATAAAATCGTGCCACAATCTTTCAAAACCTCAATGTGTTATATCTATTCAACAGATTTATATTTAGTTCAAAAATAGATAGAAAAACAGTACACTACTACTAATACTACTTCTTATTAAATAAATAAGAACAAGAACAATGAAACAACAACAACGATTCAATAGACTAGCTAATCTTTCACATCGGTCTCATTCAGTGTTCTGTCATAGAAATTATGACAAAACGACAAGAGTATTTCTCATAAAGTGAAATACTTTGTTAAAATAATATGTTAAAAGACTTCACCAATTTGCATACATACGGAAATGCATATATCGAATTACCTGTAAAAAGAAAGAACTACATTTACTACGTTTTCATTCAGCATCGTATGGTTTAACCCTGATTTTCATGGCAACCACTTATCAACGACGCCAAGCACGGGTAACAATATCCCTACGCACTAACAAAAGATAAAAATGGCCTTATATTATATTCAATTAAGTTAATAATGATGCTGTTGACAATAAAAGCATAAGATATCAACAAACTTAAAGTTCTTAATCTAATAATAAATTTTTAAGGTTTATCTCTAAAACCGATCACAGTTTGAGAACCATGCCGTTAAATTTTTCGTTTCAATAAATGTTTTCAGTTTTGTGAAATTAATATCAGATTTGAAATTTCATTAGTAAAACAATAAATACACGTTCTTCGTCGTCTTGTTGAATTCTGTTTAATTATTTCACTTTGTCACAGATTTCGAATATATATGTATGGAAAATCGAAAATTTCTAGGTAAGATATGATCATCGACAAAAAAAAAACATGATTTCGAAATTATATCAAGAAGAATTTCGTAGCTGCAAATTTTACGTCAAACCTTTTGAAGTGATGTGATGAAATATATTTTATAGAACAGAAGGTGTGAACTCGTCCCAAGCACAAAAAAGGCTTGAACTTTTCAGTAAGAGAAAAATCAGTGAACTTGTCGTAAGGAGAAAACCCGTAAACTTGTCCTAAGAAGAAAAACTGGGCTGATATTCTGCTTATTCTCATAAAAAGAAAAATAGAAGGTAAAGTCTTGGTGTCTTGACAACCAATTCTTACACTAAACAATCATACTAAACGTATTTCAAAAGAATTTAAAGAAGACTGTATTCCGTGTGATCGAAAATATAGTCATTACTGAGACCTTTATATATATATATATATATATATATATATATATATATATATATATATATATATATATATATATATATATATAATTGATTAAGTGATAAAGTAAACAGCACCAACACGTAGACAATAAAATGACTAAGTATATTTAAGAAACTTTGCTATAATCGTTTTGAAGAAATTAAATCAAAAATATATAATTGTTTTGATGGAATATCTATACACTTTTGACCCATATATGATGAGGTAGACATCTTCACTAATAATAAGCACACCTCAGTTTTACATTTTACCCAAAATACATTACACGCTAAGTCATTACCAATATGACATCCAGGTAGACCCATTATTTCTACATGTAAATTAATTACAAATAACATATAAAAACATACTAAACATATTGTACAACCACTGATGAAATCACTGCATTCATACGTCAAAGGCACTTTTGATTTCATTAACAAACTGAAATCTTTACCGAAACTGACTGAAAATACATTCCTCGTTTCGCATGATATCGTTTCAGTCTACACGAATATACCCAACAGCGATGATACTGAATCATGTAAACATTACCCTGAAGAAAAAAATGAAATTACGTGTAAACTATCAAAAGAACATGGTTGTGATTTGATTAAACTTGTGCTAAAAATATCTTTTTCAATTTGGTAATACAAACTAACTTCAAAACTTGGGAACAGCAAGGTATGCGTCTTTATTTAAGGGGAGATTAGAAAATCAATTTCTAGATAAATGCCTCTTAAAACCAGGTATTTGGTTAAGATTTCTAGATGATATATTTATGGTCTGGAGGTATCCATCAGAAGACCTTTATTATTTTATAGACATTTTCTAAAACAATTACATCCAACGATAAAATTTACTTTTAATGTGTCAAAAACTAATGTATCATTTTTGTAAGTAGAGGACGTAAAAAATTAAAATAAGTACATCATTGATATGCTTATTGTTAAAAACGCGAATATTCATCAATATGTTGAATATTTTTCATGCTGTCCTAAATTGTGTAAAAATGGGATAATATACAGTCAAGCGAAAAGATATATAAGAATTAGTTCGGCTGACACCGTTTTTAAATCATCTTTGACAGTTAGTTCGAAATTTTTTTTAGATAGGATTTTTTCTATTGACATCAAAAATGCTGCTTTTATAAACGTATCTTCTCTTACACAACATAATATACTTATGATTATCAAAATGTACTGGGATTTATTAAAATTACCATGTAAGACAAATATTAAATCGCTAAATGAAAACAAATCCACACTTGCTTATTAAGTGACTAAAATTCTTAAAGATTTCCTAATTAATTCTAAACTAAATCAATCATATAAAAGAGATCGTCAACTAAATGTAATTGACCTAATTGCACTGTTCTTTCATCGAAGAAGTTGAAGAAATAAAGCAACAGGAAGGAATATTACATTCTGAATAAGTATGTTAACATTTGTATTGTTACCTATGACCTATTGTTGCAAAACATTTTCCTACAAGTACCTTGAAAGGTCATAGTCATTGTGCATCCATCCGTGCTTGTGGCTTGTGGCAGGACAACTGTGTGGTAGATGGATAAGCTAATGCTCACGTTGAAAAAAAAAATTTAATCCAAAATATACGGAGACTTTGAAAATATTGTGTTCAGAGAAGATTAAGTGAAATACATTCCGAGTACAATATGTTGTGAAGGAAATCTTATAAGGCCTGGTATAAACTTCTATT